>CM042155.1:51409126-51436626 GCA_023376005.1 Doryteuthis pealeii
TCTTTATTTCATGTGAAGTTTTTTTTAATATAAAAACTCTGAGGCCTACATTGAGACCCTAACGAGGCTCAGAGCAAGAATCCGACGAGTAAGACCCAACTTACCAATTGACAATGTCCTCCTTCTGCATGACAATGCTCGACCACACACAAACATCAGGACGAGGGAGAAAATCGTCTCATTCGGTGGGCAACTTTACCGCATCTTCCATATTCGCCACATTTAGCGCCTTCAGTCTATTATCTCTTCAGCCCCACAAAAGAGGGCTTCAGAGGAAAACATTACTCCAGTGATGAGGAAATGAAATCTGTTGTGAAGAAGTGGCTCAAAGAACAGTCAACGGAATTTTACGGGGCAGGGATACATACTCTCATTCGAAGGTGGAATATTGCTATTAAGAGAAACGGTGACAATGTGGAGAAGTATGGATGTGATCCACAGAGGACCAGCTTCATTTTGATGTATGATACATGTTCCTGTGTTGGTAATTATACTGTCCTAAACAAAATGGCATTACTTTTTGACTCAACCTCGTATTTTCAATTTTGCAAACATGGATGTTTGAATTACCTTCTTTGAAAATCAGCATTCTGAATAATATTGGTCTTAACTGGGATTGAACTCAGTGATGAAAGAAAATAGCTTAGATGTGACTCTCTCGAGTATGTATTTGTATGTCTATTCGTTTGTGTGTATCTCCCTGTCTGAGAATTTTTAGCTTAATTTATTATTATATGTTGATATTTCCTCAACATTACCATCATTTTCTCATTCCAACAAACCCCAACTAACCCCAACGACAACGAGTTAAGGCTCACACTTTCTTTGATTTTCACCGACTTGTCTAGCTAGAGCACACGCACGGGTCAGGCTAAATAATCTTTTTTATTCAACTGATACATTCCACTAAAAAATATTATACTTTACGGAATAAAATATTTAAAATGGACAGTTGAAAACAATAAATTGAAATAAAAAGTTTGTTCTTTGAAAAATAGGGCATACAAGTCATTATAGATTTTTAAAAGTTTCTATATTAGATTAATGCAAGAAATACATTATTTCCTAAGTATGTCCCCGGCTTGGTAGGGCTCCGATCTCCTAAGCCCGACTAGCCATGTCAATTAATAGTACTTTGAATACGCTGACTATATTCCCAACAGAGGGAGAAGATCCACAAAAAGTTGTATCCTGAGTATGATACTAAACTATAAATCATTCCTTTGTTTTCTTTTGAACTTTTGAAATTTAAATTCTGTGCGATTAATTAAGTCTTGCAGCAGCATGACTTCCTACCGATTAAAATTTATTTTTAGTAATAAAAATGTTTTATAATTTGATTGAAGCATTGTGTTTATATTGGTTTGGTGGTTGGTTTTAAAGGATATTACAATGCAAGTGTTAAGAAAAATAAGGTAACTATGGTGTTGATTGTTAACCTGTATCTATTCTTAATATTTTGAGATAAAATCTCTTCTACAGAAAATTTCCGAAACTGAAGCTTTTGCTAGCGACTGTCCATTTTGTTTTGTGTCTTATATCTTCCAAATTCTCTGCGCGCGCGCATGTGTTTGTGTGTATGTGGATGGGTGTGTGTTTATGTGCCTGTGTGTGTGTATATATGTGTGTGTGTGTGTTCAACGATGTTATTTTTAGTACTTTCTCTTGCAAAATAATATATACATATATAAAAGACAGTTGTGTGAACCTGTATGTGCGGAGGAAACTTCGAAAATAAAACAATTAACAACAAAGTAAATATGTATACACATTAGATATCACCAGGGCTTTGTTTTGGGGCAAAAATAATTGAGATTTGATTTATATTCGTGAAGATAATTAAAAAATAAAATTAAATGATAACAGCATGGATTTTTTTTTTCATTTAATATTTTAGATAGTAGACATTAATATTTCTTTTCAGAGTAGCTGGATCAATGCAAGGTGTATTTTTTTAACATGGGGATTTAAATGGGGCATCCAACGAGGATTCAACTCATGATTCAGTAATAATGGATCTGCGGGGAAAAAATCCCCCTCTACCGAGGCGACGCCGGATAGCCGCTGCTAGTCAATAATAAATATTATCATAATCTTAATCAATCATAATACATATATATTTTTTAGTTAATAGCCATATAATGTTTCATATTTGATAGAATTATTCAAATAGATGTTTAATTGTAATTTTATGAGTATTATTATTAACTAGCGGGACTTGTGGAAATATCACAGTATCATGATTTAATTATTACAACGTTTGATATGTTTACTTAAGAGCTATTGCAAATTGTTCAATATATAAAACGTATAATAATCTCTCACACTTTTTTCTTTCTTTCCTTCATCTCATCTTTTCATTATGTTCGGTTGAAACAGATTAGCGTTATCGCTTCCGCACATTCACCCCCTTTCTCTATCTTCCCCTCCTCTCTTTCTTTCTTTCTTTCTTATCATATTTTTCTCTGTGTGTAGCATGTCTTTTTTCTCCCTTTCTTTATAATAAAAACGGGATGGTCCATTATTACGCTGAGGTGACGACAATCATAAGAAATAAGAATTTGGCGGATGAGCAACACCAGATAATCATTATTTACATTTTTGTATTTCATCTTGGACGATTTGGATGGTCTCATTTTTAAGCAGAGGGTGTTGCAAAATGATAACGGTCATACAATTAAGGAACACGAGTATTAGTATATAGATGATACAACTCGTTTCTTAAATATTAAGCACTCGGCATAAAATTGTGGTTATAGATCTATTTCTCCCCACAGGTATTTGTGTATAGCTATGAGTTTCATCAGACCGCTAACTTTATTGAAATTATATTGCTCTGTTCAATAATATTGAACACTGAGCTCTCAACTTAGAATCATCCTAATATCAACTTACCTGGTAACCTATCTATAATATATATATATATATATATATATATATATATATATATATATATATATATATATATACATGGTTGTTTGGTTTTAAAAAAGCAACACGAGCTGAGGATTTTGATTTCGAATATCCCAGATTAATTTGGAAGTTAAAAAAATGAATAAATATACTTTTACTACAAGAAAAGAGGGAAAAAAAGGGAAAAAGTTAGAATCCTCGTCTGTCAAAACTGTCTTCTCTTTTTCTGTTGTAACTTCAACAATTGCAGTAAACAACAGGTGGTTTCTCTTTTATTTTTCTTACTGATTCTTCAAGGTTCACTAAGATTTCTGGTTGTTTGCTTCCAAAAAAGCAACACAAGATTAGGATTTTGATTTTTAATCGATCCCAGATTAATTTGAAAGGTCAAAAATAAATATTCTGTTACTAATAGGAATGAGGGAAAAGGGAAAAATTTGGAATACACCCCCACACACATATATATATGTATATATATATATATATATATATATATATATATATATATATATATATACATATATTTGTATATGTATAAGTATTAACTTACCGGTGGGTATAAGAACGATCGTTGGAAGCGCACAATATCCAGAGGTTAAGGTTGAGAAAAAACAAATACAAAGTGCTCAATACAATGTAGAGCATAAATTATATACATATTATATACATATTATATACATATAAATTATATATATTATATACATATTATATACATATATAAATTATATACATATATATACATATTTATACATATTATATACATATATATAAATTATATACATATTATATACATATTATATACATATATATATACATATTATATATATTATATATATATACATATTATATACATATTATATACATATATATATAAATTATATACATATATATATATATATATATATATATATATATATAGGTGGATGATAGAATTCAATAAAAATTGTAAACTCAAACGTACATATAAAGATTTTCGTATATATATTTTTACATATATGGAGTATTATAAATAAACAAGTGGATATATACTTTATTTTAGATTTAAATTTATTTTGACATATTGTCTCGTCAGTTCGATTTTTGTTTTTGCTTTTTTTATTTTGAAAACCTGAGACCCGGTGGGATTTTCCTGTTTTCTCTATTTTTGTCTTTTTTCACTTTTTTTTCAAATTCCGCGTTTCTTAAACACACCAGTTGTGTGTGAGTGTGTGTGTGTGTGTGTGTTTTGTGTGTGCGTGTGTGTGTGAGAGAGAGAGAGGAGGGAACAGAAATGAATCTCTTTTGTTTACATGTACGGGATATTCATTTAAAAATTATTTTAAATAAAATAAAATAAATAAAAATAGCATGCATACCAAACAGATAATCTTTAGGACAGACAAGTATAAGTGTCGTTGATTTCTGCTTTCCGATGTAATACGAGGAAAAATATATTCGAAAGTGATTACGTCACAAACAAATGTTTTTCTAAAACATCTCAGAGCGTTCTTCATAGATTGAAAATAAGGAAAATTTCATCCTAACATCGTATATATATTTTTTTCACTTTCAACCAAAGTGCTCAATATTGATCGGTAGAGTAGGATAAAACCTAAAATATATCGTAGTTATTGTAGTTAACTTACCCTTCTTTGGATCACCCAGAACTACCGGTTTCGTGTATTCTTTAGGAGAGTAATAAAAAATACTACCGACAGATGAGAATATATAATATATATATATATATATATATATATATATATATATATATAATCTTTGTTATAACAAATGTTTAATGAAATCAATAAGATCGTAAAATAGCGTGAAACTCTCAGTAGCAGTTTTAATGGTTTATTTTAACAGAGATTAGATTGGATAGTTTTTATAAAGTGATGGTCGATTTGTTTTAAAGTCTTGCATTATATATATATTATATATATATATATATATATATAATATATATATATATATATATATATATATATATGCTCCCATCCCCAGGGATTGAGCACTTTGAAGAGGATTTCGCTGACGACCGCCATCTAAAGCGTAAACACAATGCTCTCCTATAAAAAAGGATGGAGCACTATATGGCGGCCTTTACATGCATACAGATGTGTGTATTTAACAGTTAAAACCCTCACATATATATATATATATATATATATATATATATATATATATATATATATATATATATATATATAAGGAGAAAAAATACGCATCATCTATGCGAAACTTGGACGATGGGGGCTGGGGACCTGTGCAAACTTCAGGTGTTTGAGTATTATTGCCTTCGTCGCATTCTCCATGTTCGATGATGTCAACTCATCTTAAACAACACTGTTCGGGCAAAGATGCAGAATCTCCTCCCTTCAGCAGGCTCTTTTTGCGAGACGTCTTCACTGGCTCAGTCATGCCCTACATCGACAACTTGGTAACATCATATGTGAATCCATTCATCCAGTACCACCTCAAGGATAAAAGAAACGACAAGGGGGTCAACTGAAAACATGGATCAAAACAGTTAAGCAAGATACTGAGCTGATCCTGGGCCTTGGCTTTTATAGAGTTGGTCAATGAAACCGCGGATGGCTGACACTGATAACCTCAATTGCGTTGGATCGCCGCACATGGTCTGTACTCATTCAGGATATGATGAATTCGTTGGGTGGAGCTGGATCAACCGACCCAGGGTGAATGCGCAGCAGTAACAGTAGTAGTATAAGCAGAAGTACCTAGTCCATAACAGAACTAAAATGATTTTAGGAGCACTAGGGCGGGGGGGGGGAGAAAGGGAGAAGAGGAAAATAATTCGCACATTTTAAACAATTTTCACCTAGGCGACTCCAAGAGATTGTAGCTTATATCATATAGGGTTGAAAGAAAAAAATGTTGTACTTAAAGAATTTTCAAGAATTTCTAATCATTGAATTATATCATTAAATCATTAAAAATGAAAAACTAAATTTGACACTTTTCCTTATTATAAACATATTAAAGTGTATGCGCGATTCTAGTGCCCAGTAACATCTCTTTTCTGAGTTATAAGTCGAAATGTACATACCAAACACACACACACACACACACACACACACACATATAATATATATATATATATATATATATATATATATATATATATATTATATGAGCAAAATCTTAAAGTCAGTGGATTCAAAACCAACTTATAAAGACAATAACACCATATTCAACCAAAATTAGGGTAAAATAAAGAAGAAACAATATCCTTTGGTTTGCACCCCCATTTAACTTAGCTAATAAACTAAGAGGTGTCTCAAAATTTTAAATAAATATTTTCCACCCGAAAACAAATTGTATAAGATATTTAATATAAACACAAAAATTATCTTATAGTTGCATGCCAAATGTCGATCGATGTATCACATATTAGAAAATTAGAATATATTAACGATATTCTTCCATGTAATTGTAATAATAAAGTAGAATGCCGAAATGTTTGATTAGTATATAAAGCTACTGTACAAATTCAAAATCAAAGTAATAATAAAATTACATACATTGGCTCAACACAAGCTATTTCAAGAAGAGACTCTATAAACACAGATCTAGTTTTAATTATTTTAAATGTGCATAACACAACTCTTTCTAGATTACCTAGATATATATTACGTATATATCTATACGATATAAATTCTACCGTAAAATGAGAAATTGTAAAAAAAAATAAATAAATAAAATAATAATAATAATAATAATAATAATAATAATAATAATAATAATAATAATAATAATAATAATAATAATAATAACTCACCGATATAAACCAGGCGATATATTCTGTCTTTTATGCTCTGAAGAAAAATTAGCAATCGCATAATATACACTAAATAATTATTAAACCAAACGTCCGAAATTTTTAATGAATATTTATGTAAGTGCATATGGCAACTTAACAACAACTAAAAATTGAAAACGTAAGCAAGTTCTTAATAAATGTCATACGTGGATATTGTCTGCTATTGTAAGAAGAATCCTATTCCATGTACGTGCTGTTTGACAGTTCTAATCAGCTGTTTACTATCAGCATCCAGTATGATTAATATTTGAAAATTTGAATTTTGAATGATACAGAAAACCACCCAGCATTTGTTGTTTTGCTGCTGTACTGTTTTTTAACGGATATCTTTGCAATTTGTTGTGAGGCTATAATTTTATTATTCACATCCACGATTGTCCGTAATGTATCAATTATTTTCATTAATTCATTAAGATTAACCCTGATGATCCATTTTTGGTGAAACTGAAGTATGTTATCTATTTATATCTTTCTACCAAATTCGCTCTACTAACTTTGATATTGAGCACTTTTATATTCTTTATAACCCCGAATTATTCGATATTTTATTCAACGGTAAGTCACCTTCATTTTCACACACACACATATATATACATATGTGTGTGTGTATGTGTGTGTGTGGTGTGTGTGTGTGTGTGTGTGTGTAGCTGCTATTAATTAAGTGTGTATCTATTTTGGGGGTCGGGTTTAGCTAATATTTCAAATACTCTTAAAAATTATTTCATGATCGTTTCCTCTTGTTTATGTCAGACTCGTTAAGTGGAGGAATTTAAGGTGTGTATCTGTGTGTATCTGTGTGTGTGTGTGTGTGTGTGTGTGTGTGTGTGTGTGTGTGTGTGTGCGTGTGTGTTTGCTTCCGTATTTCTGAATATTTGTATTGATATATGCTTGTAATTTGCTTTTGTAGATGTGTACGTCTCTGTGTATGTATGAGTGTGTGTCTGTGCCCATATTTCTGAGCATGTGTGTGGTTATATATTTGAGTTTGTTTTTTGTTGTGTGTCTATGTGTCTGTGTGTGAGGGTGTATGTATATGCGTTTCCATATTTTTGTGTATGTGCGTAGTTATATAGTTGTAGTTTGTTTTGGATGTGTGTGTATGTCTGTCTGTGTTCGTGTATGTGTGTGTGTGTGTGTGTGTGTGTGTGTGTGTGTGTGTGTGTGTATTTGTGCCAATATTTCTGAACATGTGTGTCTGTGTTTAGGGAGTGTGTGCGTGTTTATGTACGTTCATGTGTATGGTTATATATTTGTAGTTTGTTTGTGTGTGTGTGTGTGTGTCTCTCTCTCTCTCTCTCTCTCTCTCTCTCTCTCTCTCTCTCTCTCTCTCTCTCTCTCTCTCTCCCATTTCCCTCTCCTTTTCTCACTCCCAGTCCCCCCCCTCTCTCTCTCTCTTTCCATAGTGTGGTTATATATTTGTAGTTTGTGTGTGTGTGTCTCTCCATTTTCCTCTCCTTCTCCCACCCCCCCCTCTCTCTCTCTCTCTCTCTCTCTCTCTCTCTCTCTCTCTCTCTCTCTCTCTCTCTCTCTCTCTTTCCATAGTGTGGTTATATGTTTGTAGTTTGTTTTTGTTGTCTTTGTGTGATGTAATTGTGTGTATGTGTGTGTATCCCGTATGTGTGTGATGTATTTGTGCGTATGTGTGGTAATGTATATGTGTATAATGTATTTGTGTGTATGTGTGCTTATGTGTATATATGTGCGTGTATCCAATATGTATTTGTGTGTAAGTGTACACATGTGTACGCATGTGTATGTTTGTGTTTTGGTCTACTTCTACACTTGCTTTGACTGTTGTATGGCACTTTTAGTGCCCCACCCGACTTCTCACCCACCACCCCACACACCTTCTCACCCCCAGATATTCTTATTCAGGTAAGCTGTATGAAACTGGGTGGGCCATCGTTCAAACACATCCATTCCAATCTGACTCATCTCCTTTACGTGTCTACATGATCATATTTTTGTCAGTCTCCCACTTTTCGCACAAATATTGCTTGTCTATTTAACGACGTCCTTCATAGTAATGACTAATGTGAGATTTACCAAAAAAAAATGCGATCATCTAAAAAAAGGATTTATACGTTTTGAATGTAGAGTAAATAAATACGAATTCTATTTTTAAGTTGACTCGGCTATTTTCTTGATTACACATAAATTTTTACTTGTTTTCGTATTTTGATCAATTTTTGTAACAAGGTTTTAAACATGTCTCGGCTATTTTATTTATAACACTTGATCTTTTTTTACTAATACTTTTATCCCTTGGCCACTTTTTGTGATAATGTTCAAAAGTTGTCTCTACTTTTATTTCAAATTAATTTTTACTGATGTTTTCATTACTTATTCACTTTTTGTGATAATGTTTTAAACTTATCTCGGCCATTTTCTTGATTGCACATTATTTCTTATTAATGTTTTCCTCCCTTGGCAACTTTTGTGATAATGTTTAAAAGTTGTCTTGGCTAATTTCTTAATTTCGCATAAATTTTTACTAATGTCACTTTTTGTGATAATATATCAAAGTTATGTGATTACCTATTTTCATTATTTATTACAGACGTTTTTGTTTTTTTTTTTTTTTTTACTTTTTTTTTTTTTTTTTTTTACTTTTATAGGTTTTTAAATCAATTGCTTTAAGTTGTTTGAAGTTTTGAGATGAAATATTTTTCTAATTCCATTTCTTGTTTAATGATTATTTTTATATTTTTATATTTATTTTTTTATATTTTATTATTTATATTTTTATATTTTATATTTTTATATTTTCCTGCTTTTTATCAAAGATAAATACGTTTTCTGAAGTTGTGAAATAATGAATTTTCTTTATTCGAGACTTTTTAACGATTGTCTTCAAATATTTTTATAGCTTTTTTAAAACCCTATACTTTCAGTTGTCAGAAGTTTTCAAATTAAATATTTCCATTATTCTATACATATTTTGGTTTATATTCACATGATTTTTATTGATTTTTATCACAAAACACTTTGTCGGATGTATTTATTATTCCATACATTTTTACCAATATCTTTATCTTTTTATTGCTTTTATCATAAGCTTTTATTCTTATATCAATATCATAATGTTCTGATCTTATATTACTATTATCATAAAATCTTATTCAAATATCAATATCATAAAGTCTAAAGCTTATATTATTGATATCATAAGATCTTAGTCTTATATTAATAATATCATAAAATCTTAATCGTATATTAATAATATCATAAAATCTTAATCGTATATTGATAATATCATAAAATCTTAATCTTATATTCATAATGTCATAAAATCTTAATCTTATATAAATAATATCATAAAATCTTAATCTTATATTTATGATATCATAAAATCTTAATCTTATATTCATAATATCATAAAATCTTAATCTTATATAAATAATATCATAAAATCTAATCATATCATTAAAATCTTAATCTTATATAATAATATCATAAAAATCTTAATCGTATATTAAAAATATCATAATCTTAATCTTATATTCATAATCTTAATCATCATAAAATCTTAATCTATATTAATAAGTCTGAGGTTCCCAGATGAAGTATTTTCATCATTTCACACATTTTTTACAACAGTCTTCATTATTCTATGTCTTTTTATCATAGTCTTAATTTGTCTGAGGTTCTGAGATTATTTACATTATTCCATTCATTGTTAAACGAATATCTTAATCATTTAAAAACTTTCATTGCAACATTTTGTCTGAGATTCAAAAATGACGTATTTTTTATTATTCCATAAATTCTTTACGACTATCTTTATCTTTTTTATTGCCTTTTATCTCAGTCGGATGTTCTGAAATTAAGTAGTTTTATTATTCTACACATTGTTTAACGAGGATCTTTATCTTTTTATTGTTTTTATCATAATGTCTTAAGTTGTCTGAGCCAAAGAATTTTGAATTCATCATCACCAATGTTTACTTTTTTTTTCTTTTTTTACGATTTACAATTTCTATCATATACCCCTTTTGTATTGGGTATATAAATGGCGACAGACAGACAGACAGACATAGTTCTTAGGATGTTTCTATTTCGTCGACTGGCCATCTTCTTTTAGGTTGATTTCTTCCTCTGTTCGATACGAGCTTCTGTTGTGCTAGTTCCGGTTGTCTGTGCTCATTCTCTTTGTTTTTAAATGATGAATGCAAGACTTTGTTTATTTTTCAAAGACGTATTTATTAAAACCGAACCCCAAAAGCATCCAAATGCGCGGTGAGAAGATAGTTTATTGAGGAACAGACGACCATCACGTCTGGCCCCTTCGACTAACCGCCAAATTCTAACTAAGATCCCTTCTCATGCTTTGCCTTTAGCCAATGATAATTCAGCGGCTAGGTCAGTGAATAGTGAACTGTTGTCAATTACTTCCTATAACAGCCATGCTATGAATCAATTCCATTTAATTTTCCATTTACAAATGCCGTTATTTTAATTTTTGCTACACTATAGTCACAATTCGTAGGCAACCCAGAATTATGTAACATTTCAACTGACTCATTTCCAGTTGAAAAACAGATAAATCCTTTCAAGCAATACACTCACTAAGATCACATCAACTATAAGTTTTATTAAATTTCTTCAGTAGTAATGAATCCTGCGAGAACTAACTTCCACCACGATGTGACTTCCTTCTCTTTAACTAACCGGTTTGCTGCGGGTAGGATCTGACACAAGGTCACAAGTATGGAGCATCCAGCGATTATCGAACTCGCTATTCAGTGGTAAATGATCTGCGAGATTAGTTTGCTCACAATCACGCACGATAGAACATCTAATTTACCCAACCCGTTCGCTACGAGTAGGGAGTGACATAAGGTTGCAAGTATGGAACATCCAGCGAGGATAGATCTCACTATTCAGTAGTAATTAATATGTGAGACTAGCTAGCTAATTATTACACCACGATGGGACCCCCTTATTAATTCAGTGGTATAAAACTTATTAAATCTTGGGACCATATGACCTTTAGGCCCCTCTTTTTGATCTCGATTAAGAAAGGACATGTTTTTCATTTACACCGTCAATATCCGGTTGTTTGTTAGGGGTTAGGGTTAGGGGTTAGGGTTAGGTTTTTTTTTTTTAAATCTAAAAATCGTCTGTTAAAACAACCGGATATTGACGGTGTAAATGAAAAACATGTCCTTTCTTAATTGAGATCAAAAAGGGGTGCCTAAAGGTCATATGGTCCAAGTCTTGTTTTGAAAGTTACGTTCAAATATTTATTGTGAATACAAACACTGGGGGAAAAATCAGTTGATATTTCAAAGGTGACGTCAGGCAATTAATCGATCTTAAATTGCCCATCATTATCATCATCATCATCATCCTCATGTCTGTCTATCTGTCTGTCTGTCTCTTCCACCCTCTCTCTCTCTCTCTCTCTCTCTCTTCTCTCTCTCTCTCTCTCTCTCTCTCTCTCTCTCTTGCGTGCGCCAATCGTTTCTATCGGCCAGCGCCCCTGGTAGGTCCTCCATGTAGCATCCAGGATCTGTACAGGGCTGATTCATATTGTTTTGTTTTGTTTTTGTTTTTCGTTTTTTTCTGGTCGATCCACACAAATGTCCATAGGAGAACGTCACATTTGTCACCGTCCTTGCTTCTCTAGCAACGTCCAGCATGTCACGTTCGTTTGTATAATGGGGGAAAATGGCCGTAACGCTGCTTCCAAGATTTGTTCAAAATTGCACGTAGCATCCTTGAGTAGTTCACACCTAGCATTTTTCTCTAAGCGCTTCGTTAGAGCCCATGAGGTGCAGCCATACATTAGCACTTATACAGCTACGGCTTGGAAGCTTTATCCTATCAGTAAGATGATCTCCAAGGTTATAACTGTTATTTACTATATTTCTCATGTCATCAGGTAAAAAATAAATTTTACACAATTTTTATTTTTTCAAAAATATTTTTGACCTACCAGAACTTCTTTTCGTTAATTCTTGGTGAATGTGAAAAATACACACTCAATGATATATGGAATTGGTAATTGTAATAAACCAATCACCGCTTTTCGATTGCACGTAGTGTGAAGAAAAGGCGCTTCTGTCACCGGATTTGTAGGTAAGTAGCTTAATTATATGATAGTTTAACAAAGACAGAGAGATTAAATAATTTGGTGACATTACAAAAACATTGACTTTGAATAGCGTAGACACATTCAAAAGTGTTTGGTAATTGTTAGCTTCTCGGTAGTGCGATCATCAGACTAAGTGTTGCTTATGCGTCTTGGACTTGGTCCAATGATCGCATAGATTAATTAGTAACCAAGTGCTATTGATTCAGTGTCTACGCTATCTTAAAACAGATATATCTATCGCCCATATTGAACACACACACACACACACACAACACACACACACACATATATATATATATATATATCAAACACATTTCATTAAACGAAACAAAATTATCATTTTCAAGTTTTTTATTCTTTCTTTCAATAATTTTTCCTAATAATTCTTTTGATCTTACAATTTTGAAAGTCATTAATTATTTCTCCGAAAGAGCAATTTTTGGCTGACCAAGTACTTTCGGTCGTTATCCGAACCATTAACAAGGTAGAGTATGTGTCTTTCATTAAGACATTCAATAAGCAAAAAATATACGGATTTGATTTTAAAAAAGAGTTTAATATCAAAGCAATGATAACACAAATCTACTTTCACGCAAAGATTTTTTAAAAAGCCGCCCTTAACGTAACGGCTACCGTCGCAGGAAATGAAAAATGTCTGTCCCAGTATATCTTTTAAGAATTTGGTACTTTATATTCACTTGAAAAAAATCAGTTTATATTCAAGAGGAAATATGATTTCTATTAATTATTTTTAATTTCACACGTAATTACTTTAAGTAGATATTGAGCTCATGTATACAACTTGCTCATTGGTAATATTTTAGTAAACTAAAGTAAATTAATATTTTAACCTGAACATTCCTTTTGAACTTCAGAGTTAAATACACTTTACATCTTTCATTGGACTCATTGGGTGGCGAAAAATTCACTTATCATGTCAAAAAATGAATAACTTATCTTTATTTAAAACTATAAGCGGCTACTCAGCGACGCTTGTGTAGAGGAGGGAAAACACTGATGCTTTGATTCGTTTACTTTTGAGATTTATAAATGCTGGACGTTTTTAAGTAGAATTCCAATGCTATTTTTATGTATATTTTAATCATTAAATATATTCGAATATATATATATATATATATATAACCATCAAAATTTTTACACAAAAAGCAAGAACCGGTGATATTTAATGTGTATATATATTTACTTTGTCGTTAATGGTTTCATTTTCGTAGTTTTATCCGGACATACATACATACATATGCATACATATATACATACATACGATCTGTGCTTTATATATGCATAGATGGAGAGAACATGTGAGATTTCAATTCTGGACTCTTGCCCATTTAGTTCAAAGTCTTTTTCAAGAGTCAAAATGAATATAATTAAAATAAGAAAATTATCTACCTTTTTTTTTTATTCAAAAGATGTTCAGATTTTTAAAATGGTAGGGGACTTTTAAGAAAGAAAGAAGAAAGAAAGAAAGAAAGAAAGAAAGAAGAAAATGCGAGGAAGGTGTGTGTTTTCACTGATAAAATCGAAGTAAAGAAAAATAGAAATGAAATGTGGATGAAGAGAAAAGAATACAAAGTGAAAAAGAAAAGTTAAAAAGAAAGAAGAAAGGAGGAATATATGTTTAAAGAAAAGAAAAGAAAGAAAGAAAAGTGATAGAAGAAAGAAAGAAAGAAGAAGAAGAAAAGTGATAGAAAGAAAGAAAGAAAGAAAGAAGAAAGAAAGAAAAAGAAAGAAAGAAAGAAAGAGAAGAAAAAAGAAAGAAAGAAGAAGAAGAAGAAAAGAAAGAAAAGTATAGAAAGAAAGAAAGGAAGAAAGAAAGAAGAAAGTGATAAAAGAAAGAAAGAAAGAAAAGTGATAGAAGAAAAAAGAAGAAGAAAGAAAATGTGATAGAAAAGAAAAAGAAGAAAGAAAAGAAAGAAAGAAAGAAAGAAAAGAAAAAAGAAAGAGAAGAAAAAAGTGATAGAAAGAAAGAAAGAAAGAAAGAAAGAAAAGAAAGAAAGAAAGAAAGAAAGTGATAGAAAGAAAGAAAGAAAGAAAGGAAAGAAAAGTGATAGAAAGAAAGAAAGAAAGAAAGAAAGAAAAGTGATAGAAAGAAAGAAAAGAAAGTGATAAAGAAAGAAGAAAGAAAAGTGATAGAAAGAAAGAAGAAAGAAAGAAAAAGTGATAAAAGAAAGAAAGAAGAAAGAAAGAAAGTGAATGAAAGAAAGAAAGAAAGAAAAAGAAAGAAAGAAAGAAAAGTGATAAAAAGAACAAAGAAAGAAAAGTGATAGAAAGAAAGAAAGAAAGAAAGAAAGAAGAAAGAAAGAAAAGTGCTAAAAAGAAGAAAGAAAGAAAAGTGGTAGAAAAAGAAAGAAAGAAAGAAAAGTGATAGAAGAAGAAAAGAAAGAAAGAAAAGTGATAGAAAGAAGAAAGAAAGAAAAGTGATAGAAAGAAAGAAAGAGAAAGAAAGAAAGAAAGAAAGAAAGAAAGAAAGAAGTGATAGAAGAAGAAAGAAGAAAGAAAGAAGTGATAAAAAGAAAGAAGAAAGAAAGTGATAGAAAAAGAAAGAAAGAAAGAAAGAAAAGTGATAGAAAGAAAGAAAGAAAGAAAAGTGATAGAAGAAGAAAGAACAGAAAGAAAGAAAGAAAGAGAAGAAGAAAGAAAGAAAAGAAAAGAAAAGTGATAGAAAGAAAGAAAGAAAGAAGACAAGTGATAGAAAGAAAGAAGAAGAAAGAAAGAAAGTGATAGAAAGAAGAAAGAAGAAACGTGATAGAAAGAAAGAAAGAAAGAAAGAAAGAAAGAAAGAAGAAAAAGAAAGAAAAGTGATAGAAAGAAGAAAGAAGAAGAAAGAAATGATAAAAAGAAAGAAATAAGAAAGTGATAGAAAAGAAAGAAAGAAAGAAAGAAAAGTGATAGAAGAAAGAAAGAAAGAAAAGAAAGAAAAGTGATAGAAAGAAGAACAGAAGAAAGTGAAAGAAAGAAAGAAAAAAGAAGAAAGAAAGAAAAGAAGAAAGAAAGAAGTGATAGAAGAAAGCAAAAAGAAGAGAAAAGTGATAAAAGAAAGAAAGAAGAAAGTGATGAAAGAAAGAAAGAAAGAAAGAAAGAAAGAAGAAAAGTGATAAAAGAAAGAAAGAAAGAAAGAAAGAAAGAAAAGTGATGAAGAAAGAAAGAAAAGAAAGAAGAAAAGTGATAAAAAGAAAGAAGAAAGAAAGTGAAGAAAGAAAGAAAGACAGAAGAAGAAGAAAGAAAAGTGATAAAAAAAAAGAAGAAAGAAAGAAGAAGAAAAGTGATAAAAGAAAGAAAGAAAGAAAGAAAGAAAGAAGTGATAAAAAGAAAGAAGAAAGAAAAAGTGATAAGAAAGAAAGAAAAGAAGAAGAAGAAGAAAGAAAAGTGATAAAAGAAAGAAAGAAAGATGAAAGTGATAGAAAAAGAAAGAAAGAAAGAAAAGAAAGAAAAGTGATAGAAAGAAAGAAAGAAGAAGAAAGAAGAAAGAAAGAAATGGGAGGAAGGTGTGTGTACATGAATAAAATGCAAGTAAATATAAAAGAGAAAGAAGGAAGGTATATATGTTGGATGAATTAGAGAAAGAAAGAAAGAAAGAAAGAAAGAAGAAGAAAGAAAAGTGATAGAAAGAAGAAAGAAAAGAAAGAAAGAAAGAAAGAAAGAAAAGTGATAGAAAGAAGAAAGAAAGAAAGAAGAAAGAAAGAAAATGATAAAAAAGAAAAGAAAGAAAGAAAAGGTGATAGAAGAAAAAAGAAAGAAAGAAGAAAGTGATAGAAAGAAAGAAAGAAAGAAGAAAGAAAGAAAGAAAGAAAGAAAGAAAGTGATAAAAAGAAAGAAAGAAAGAAAAAGTGTAGAAAGAAAGAAGAAAGAAAGAAAGAAAGAAAGAAAGTGATAGAAAGAAAGAAAGAAGAAAGAAAGAAAAGTGAAATAGAAAGAAAGAAAGAAAGAAAGAAAGAAAAGTGTAGAAAGAAAAGAAAGAAAGAAAGTGATAAAAAGAAAGAAAGAAGAAAGTGATAGAAAGAAGAAGAAAGAAAGAAAGAAAAAGTGATAAAAAAGAAAGAAGAAAAGTGATAGAAAGAAAGAAGAAAGAGAAAGAAAGAAGAAAGTGATAAAAAGCAAGAAAGAATGAAAAGTGATAGAAAGAAAGAAGAAAGAAGAAGAAAAAAGAAAGAAAAAGTGTAAAAGAAACGAAAGAAAAGTGATCGAAAGAATAGAAAGAAAGAAAGAAAGTGATAGAAAGAGAAGAAAGAAAGAAAGAAAAGTGATAGAAAGAAAGAAAGAAAGAAAAGTGATAGAAAGAAAGAAAGAAAGAAAGAAAGAAAGAAAGAAAGAAAGAAAGAAAGAAAAGTGTAGAAAGAAAGAAAGAAAGAAGAAAGGAAGTGATAAAAGAAAAGAAAGAAAGAAAAGTGATAGAAAAGAAGAAGAAAGAAAGAAGAAAGAAAGAAAGAAGAAAGAAAGAAAGAAAGAAAAAGAAGAAAGAAATGGGAGGAAGGTTGTGTTTACCTGAATAAAATGCAAGTAAAGTATAAAGAGAGAAGAAGGAAGGTGTATATATGTGGATGAATAGAAGAAAGAAAGAAAGAAAGAAAGAAAGAAAGAAAGAAAAATGGAGAAAAAGAGGAAATTAATGTGTGGGGAAAGAAAGAAAAAAAAAAGAAAGACAGACAAATCGACAGACCGAAAGAGAGAAAAAGATAAAGGTATGTGTGAAGAAAGAAAGAAAAAAATATAAATCTTCTAAAATTTACTTAAAATCTATAGAAGATATTAATAGAACTTACGACATATTTGTTTATTGAATTAAACAAAACTAATTTTATTGCAACGACCTTTTTAGAAAAAAAACAACAACATTTCGACGTATCATCAACCACTAGACAATTCATGTAAGACTGATGCAAGAAATTTGAATCAACTGGATTTTGTGACAATTTAAAACTCTTGGAATGCGATGATTACTTTCACAGCCGACAGTAATCCACGAGAAGGCAGGTCAAGGGTCATGTACATATACAAGGTGTGTCAAAAGAATCGAGATTTTTTGTACTTTTTGAATTCTGAAAAAATAACGTTCCATTGATTGTTCATTTCTATCTTGGTAAATACAGCTTCAATCTTCATCTTTTATGACACACTTTTATATAATATATATATATATATATATATATATATATATATATATATATATATATATATATATATATCACATTTACTTTTAAATCCACCAAGCAAACAAATATATTTACTTCTGGATTCTTTAAAAAACGATTTTTAAAGCTCAATATAAAGAGCTAGATACACGTTTAAAACAAATGGCTTAAAATTTCCGACTGCAGTTTCTCGCCGTAGCGCGAAACTTCAGGAGCCTAAAGATTCGTGCTACGGCGAGAAACTGCAAACAGAAATTTTAAGCCATCCGTTTTTAAACGTGTATATATATATATATATATATATATATATATATATATATATACTTTCAAGAAATAAAAACATAATAAACCGTTATATGGCTATAATAAATTTATTTCGACCAGATCTCAATATGAACCTAGTTTCATCAGATAGCATTTACATATATAGATGCAAATTATCTATTTATTATAATTTTATTATTTTATTTTGTATTTAAAGTAATACTAAATAGGATACAATGTATACAAGGACAAACTCTTGTCGAAACACGTGTCTCAGCATTTCAATAAATGATTTTATCCTTACAACATTTTCTTTCCATTTATCTTTCAGCATAATTGTCGGATTACTTCCATTTTTCTCACTATATATATATATATATATATATATATATATATATATATATATATATATATATATATATATATATATTATCTATATTTTTTTATTATATTATCTATTATATTCTAATGTTTAAATATTAACATTTTTTATTTACTTCTCTATTTATATTTTAATATAATATTCTGTTTTTTTCTGTCATGTCCTTTTTTGTCTGTCTGACTACCATACCCTAAGAAGCCAAACTTGAGATGTATCTCTTTTTTCTCATTCTACTTCCTGTTACCATAGTGACAATCTTATACTGTTAAAAAAATTTTTTATATTTTTGTTTTTGTTTGAATTTATTTTTTTAAATTCTACTTTTTGTTTTTTGTGAAGTGCAATTTCAAAAGTGAATAGAGACCCATCTGTTGAGACTGGATTTTGGGGAGCTATATTAAATCAACTTAGATTTATATAGGCCCCAATTTTGGTCGAAATAAATTTATTATGGAATTACGGTGTTGAGTTCTTCCTTCCTTTCTATGATAAATATTGCTCTGTATATAATCTAAAAAGTTATTATACATTGAGCTCTCTTTAGTGATTTAAAGTTCGCTGTGTTTATACATACTGGATCATACAATATTAATACAGTGTATCTTAGAAATCACATATAGAATCATCCCTTACTACCAAGTTTTAGATAAATCTCTATATATATATAATATATATATATATATATATATATATATATATATGATTATTCATGACCCGCCTCTGCTTAGCATGAATGCCCTGTGGGCCAAAGCAGGAATCCATTTCTTGATCGCCCAGTTCTTTCATCATATTTCTTGGCAACATACAATGTATACAAGGACAAACTCTTGGTCGAAACACGTGTCGGCATTTCAATAAATAATTTTTATCCACACAACATTTTCTTTCCATTTATCTTTCAACATAATTGTCGGATTCACTTCCATTTTTCTCACTTTATATATATATATATATATATATATATATATATATATATATATATATATATAATTATTCATGACCCGCCTCTGCTTAGCATGAATGCCCTGTGGGCCAAAGCAGGAATCCACTTCTTTGATCGCTCAGTTCTTTCATCATATTTCTTGGCAACGTATTTCCTCACCGACATGTCACATTATCTGATAGAGTGTCTGAGTCAACACGTCATTATATTATATCATTATAAGTACAATGTAATTGCGAAAACCGTAGGTATAAGTGGCATAAGTTTATTACTGTCGGAGAATGGACTCGGCGAACTGGGTTCAAATCCTGGACGAGCCTGTTTGCGTTTCACTTGACGATAATGTTTCTTGGGTAAAGGCATACGTTCATCTTTCTTCACTACTATCCTCAATTAGGGATAAATACTAATGTTACATATCAACCTAACCTCTCGGGATAAAATAACCCCATACGGGTTGACATGCCATTAAAATCAATCAATCAAACAAACCGTGCCAAATTCTGGAGTTATTTACTCAGTGTCTTTGTTGAAGAAAGGTAGACATTGTAGAGAGGAAATTCTATATGCGGTTGACAGCAGAAAAAAATTGACGACATATGTTTCCAAACTCTGTTGGTACTTACAGGGATGACCCAGTAAAGTGATTATCTTTCTCCATCATATTCATTAATCTATATATATATATAAAGGGCAGTTTGTGTGTATGTATGTCCAGAGGAAACTACGAAAACAAAGCAATTAATGACAAAGTAAATATATATACACGTTAAGTATCGTTAGATTTTGCTTTTTGAGCAAAAATAATGAAGATTTGATTTATATTCTTAAAGATAATTAAGAAAATAACATTTGAATAGAAACAGAACGGATATATATATATATATATATATATATATATATATATATATATATATAAAATGGATAAAAGTAACCTACTCGAGTTTCATCACCTGAATCGTCAGGGTTACATCCGCTGAATTAATCGAGTTTTCGATTAATATCAGTTGGTACCATGCATGTCCGTTGTCTTATCTTTTTATCTTAAAAAGATAAGACCCGTTTCAACGGACATGCATGGTACCAACTGATATTAATCGAAAACTTAATTCAGCGGATGTAACCCTGACGATTCAGACGATGAAACTCGAGTAGGTTTCTTTTATTCATTTTATAAATAAATTTTGCTCTACATTGTATTGAGCACTTTGTATTTGTTTTTTTCTCAGTCTTAACCCCTGGATACTGTGCGCTTCCAACGATCGTACTCGTACCCACCGGTAGCCACTACTCATACATTAACGCATATATATATATATATATATATATATATATATATATATATTGCTCATATTTCAAATAGGGTATTAATTTTTCTTTTCAGTGCCTTTTCACGTTTTTTCTGATGCCCTACCAGGCCGAATCAGCGCAATGTTTTTTTTACATATGGATTTTAATGGGACATCCTGCGAGGATCCAACTTGTGATTCAGTAATAATGGATCTGCGAGACTAACTGTCCCACCTCCCTAGCCCAGGAAACGCCGGCTAGCCGCTTCTAGTAATCCAAAAAGAGAGAATTTATATCGTGTTATAAATTATATCATAAATTTACACATTTCAAACTCAAAGAATTATGATGTGCCCTCTCAAAGCTGCCTTATATATAGATTAAACATTAATAGTCGGCATTAAATAACCTATTAAGGGTTGAAATGCCGTAAAACCAACCAACCAAGCAAAACAAGCACTCGAAAGGATAGGTAGCTGTAAACTGAACAATCTGAGTAGTGTAATTGCAAAAATGATTAATAATTTCTGTCACTTTTGAGAGCATAGATAAACTTGTTTATTATATAAATATGTTTATATATATATATATATATATATATATATATGAATTAATGTATGTTCTCATTTTCCGCAGGTTTGCTATTTTAGAAAGATAAATCTCTTGACAATAATTCTGTTTATTATATTCATCATTTTAAAAACCAACAGTAAAAAAAATATACAGAGATATATTTAATTTAAACATAGATCTTCCAGATGAATATGTATCTACCAAGTCTCTCTCTCTCTCTCTCTCTCTCTCTCTCTCTCTCTCTCTCTCTCTCTCTCTCTCTCTCTCTCTCTCTCATCAATCTATAAAACTGTGATATGTATATATTATATATATATATATATATATATATATATATATTCCGATGTTCATAGAACACCCCCACTCCAAAGTCTGCCTCGGGTCGATGACTCTTTTAAATCGTGACGTCTATAAGTCCGATCACTGAGTGCTAGATCAAGCGTATCATATTACCGTTAGCGCAATGGAAGAGAAATTGAACTCTGTCGCCGTTAGTAATTCGCTTATAATGCTATTCGAAGTAAGTAGTGTAATTCAAAAAATAATTAATCATTTCCGTCACTTTTGATGGCATAGATAAACTTGTTTATTATACAGGATGCGGCAGAAATGTGTTTTAAACTGTCATCTGCGTGGTGAAAATGAACATAGGCAAGTGGTAATGGCAGCTACATCTAACTAATATCTTAAGTTTATTATTATTATTTTTTTTTTTTTTTTTTAGATATGATCAGTGTTCATATGGTTTTGACCGGTGCACATCACGTTTTTGCTGTTGAAATGTTTTCAACTCATAGCAGTATTGGTTTTCTATCCGGAACAGCATCATTCCAAAGTATTTACCAACCCCTTCGCACAAGCAGGATGCGACACAAGGTCAATTTCTTGAGCGGAGTTTAACAGGTTTGAATTCAGAGTTTTCCTTCTCCTAGATTAGTTACCTATCCAAATTTAAAGAGCCCAGTCTGCCCTACTATTTACCCATACCTGGAGGGAGAATATATGAATTCATACCTTTCTCAAGTGTATTAGCACTATGTGAAATGTAGACAGCCTTGTCCAGGAATTGAACTCGGGTCGACGAGTCGATTTCCTACGACTCTAACCATTACACCACGCACCTCAATCATTCAGCATCATTCCAAAGTAATATGAAATGAGCACGTAAAGCTCTCTGTGGCAATTACAGATTCACCAGTCTTAAAAAATGTTTCAAGCCTTAACAGTATCTATTTTCTATCAAGAATAGCATCATTCCAAATTTAACATGAAATGAGCACGTAAAGCTCTCTGTGTAGCAATTACAGATCACCAGTCTTCAAAAATGTTTCAACCCTTAACAGTATCTATTTTCTATCAAGAATAGCATCATTCCAATTTAGCATGAAATGAGCACGTAAAGCCCTCTATAGTAATTACAGACTCACCAGTCTTAAAAAATGTTTCAATCCATAACAGTGTCTATTTTCTAACCAGAATAGCATCATTCCAATTTAGCATGAAATGAGCACGTAAAGCTCTCTGTGTAGCAATTACAGACTCACCAGTCTTAAAAAATGTTTCAACCCTTAACAGTATCTATTTTCTATCAAGAATAATATCATTCCAATTTAACATGAAATGAGCATGTAAAACTCTCTGTAGCAAATATAGTCTTAAAAAAAACGTTTCAACAGCCAACGCACGGTGTGCACCGGTCGAAGCCATGATCGTAACTGATCGCCTCGAGGGGCAAAATGGTGAGACATTTTCTGGCTAGAGCTACCACTACATAAGTTGACACACATCACACAGGTAACAGTTTAAAATGTGGGGTATATTTCTGTCGCACTCTGTATGAATATGTTTAATATATAAATAGTTAAAAGAAATAATGCTATATTTGTGGCGTCTCTGTCTGTCCATCTGTCTATCTAGGATGGTATTGAAAACATAGCTTCCATCTCTCTCTCTCTCTCTCTCTCTCTCTCTCTCTCTCTCTCTCTCTCTCTCTCTCTCTCTCTCTCTCTCTCTCTCTCTCTCTGAACCAAGATCAAACCATACTTTTCTATGGTAAAAACTTATGAGGAATCCAGTGGTTGCATTTTTATTCACCCCTTTATTTGGGATCACTAGGACCAAATTATTGGCTTTGGTATGAGAAAAAAGGCAATTTTCGCAAAGTTGCCATAACATTACAGATACCAGATTATTAGAAGATTAATGGGTGAAGCACCATGCCTCTTGCTAAGGATTTATTGCACTCTTCTTTGGAAGAAAGAAAAGGAATTGTAAACTAAAAAAACTTGTACAATATCCTAACAGTTATTTTATGGATGTCAATGCCCTGGTTGTTACAAAATTACAACAGTGTTTCATCATAGACTTTCATCTTGTGTGTAGGATGCTCAACAGTTCTGTGCCAACCAACAGGTGGCAAAGCACGACTAACAGAGGCTTGTACATTCCCAAGAAAACAACATTGAATGATTTAAATTGATATCAGAAATTTAAAATTGATTTATGGTCAAGTCGCACTCGTTTCCATTAGATCCCCCGAATGTCAGCAGCAATGAGCCTATTCAGTACTTAAATGTGTGACTACTTAGGAACAACGCGGACTGGAAACCAAAGCTCTGCCTGTCAGACTAAGTAAAGCTTAGTAAATAATACTATAAAATAATTGTATTGCCAGCCAGATACTATATAACCCGGGAAAGGCTAGGTACATAGAGCTAGTATGTAGATATATGAGTTAATGTACGTGCTTATTTTCCACAGATCTGTCATCTCTTGACTCTTTATTCACTTATTTAGAAAACATCAGTAAAATATACAGATATACATATATATATATATATATATATATATATATATATATATATATATATATATATTATATATATATATATATATATATATATATATATATATATATATATATATATATATATATATATATATATATATATATATATATATATATATATATATATATATATATATATAACAGACAATAATTATTAAAATAGTATTATTTTAACAGCAGTTGTCTGTTCAGTACACATCGTACAGCACGGCTCCTTGTCCTAGTGTCTACTTTACACAGGGCGCCAAGACAGGAGCAATAATATTTACATAAGAAAAGCTACAATCGGATTTTCATATATTACCAACAGATAACCGAATATAAAGATATAAGTAAACTAGCAGGACCCGCTGAACTTCCACGAAACGAAAGAAAAATCCAGAGGAGCTATCTAAGCCAGAAACGATGATTTGCAATTTCAATATTACAAATAAAACAAACATGTAACTTCTTTTTCAATTCATTTCAACTTTACGTTTAAGCGATGCAAAACCATTTGGAATCTTTAATTTTGAAAATTAGGCGAAATAAAATCTGCGATTAAGCGCCACCAGATAATCTGGATTTACATTTTTGCATTGCATCTTGAACGATTTGGGCGGTCTTATTTTTAACCATAGGGTGTTGCAGGACGATAGCGGACGGAAGATTTAGGAACAACCGTATTAATATATAGATAATTGCATGGCATTGAACAATTGGACGGTCTCATTTTACCCAGAGGGTGTTGCAGGACGACAGCGGACGGAAGATTAGGAAGAACCGTATTAATATATAGATAATTGTATCATTTTATATGGATAAAAGTCTTTATTTTGATCAATTTTCCGCTTAACAGACTTCTCTACTACCAGTATTTTCCATCTTGTTTAAGACACATTATCTGAGTTCACAAAGTAGAAAAGTCTCGACAAAATACCTCCCCCCCCTCCGAAGAACAAGGAAATTTGACGACACACTTCTTCGTTTATCCAATGCAGTGTATATATAAAATACAATAGAGAAATGGGCGAAAGACTGCATCCTTCCATTCCCCGCAAAAGACGACCTCAGAATCACTAATAACAACAGAGCTATAACTTTACTGTCATAGGTGCTAACATTTATAATGCCCTATATACCAATCGTATCCGAAGTAGAGAAAATCCTTAGGAAAAATCAAAATGGTTTTCGGAGAAATCGATCCACCACTTTTAAGCTTCTGACTATTCATCGAATCGTAGGAGTTCGAACAAAGAATCTTGAAACAAACAACACTATTGTTTGTAGACTTCTCCAATGCTTTTGAATCCATACTACACACCTTGGGCGTTATTTACATACCGTCGTTTAGAGTCTGTCTCAGAGCTAAGATTGTTGAATATCTCCCAACGCCGACAGTCCACATTCGAGCCCCCCCCCTCTCTCTCTCTCTCTCTCTCTCTCTCTCTCTCTCTCTCTCTCTCTCTCTCTCTCTCTCTCTTATTTGATGTTGCACCAGTCACAGATAAAATCAGTCAATGTCAACAGATAGTCGGTGGTTCTTGTATTTAAAATTTTGATTGAGCAACGCGTCGAAAAGGAAATCGCTTAAAAGACAAAATAAGTCATCGAAACATTACCATTCAAAAAAAAAAAAAAAGAAAAAATGACCAATAAAAAGAGGAGAACATGACTCGTTAATAAAAAATACGAGAGTGTGTTAAAAAGTAATGCCATTTTGTTTAGGACAGGTATAATTACCAACACAGGAACATGTATCATACATCAAAATGATGCTGGTCCTCTGTGGATCACATCCCTACTTCTCCACATAGTCACCATTTCTCTCAATAGCAATGTTCTACCTTTGAATGAGAGCATGTATCTCTGGCCCGTAAAATTCTGTTGACTGTTCTTTGAGCCGTCACTTCACTACAGATTTCACTTCCTCGTCACTGGAATAATGTTTGCCTCTCAAACTCTCTTTCATGGAACTGAAGAGATGACAGTCTGAAGGCGCTAAATCTAATGAGCATGGAGTATGCGGTAATGTTGTCCCCCCCCCCCCCGAATGGGCGATTTTCTCCATTGTCTTGCTTGTGCATGGTCGAGCATTGTAATGCAGAAGTAGGACATTGTCGATTGGCAAATGTGTTTATTCGTCGGATTCTTGCTTTGAGCCTCGTTAGGGTCTCAATGTAAGCCTTGTTTTTATTTTTTTAAACTTCAGATGAAATAAAGAAAAAGGCATTACTTTTTGCCTAACCCTCGTAATAATAATAATAATAATAATAATAATAATAATAATAATAATAATAATAATGATAATAATAATTCTCTGGGACTTTGAAATAAAAACGGATCAACTTATCCAGCAAGAAGACCAGACCTAGTGTTGATCAACAAAAAAGAAAAAACTTGTCAACTGGTGGATTTTGCAGTTCCAGCAGATCACAGGGTGAAGCTAAAGGAAAATGAAAAAATGGACAAATATCTGAACCTTGCCAGAGAACTGAAAAAGTTATGGAATATGAAAGTCAAAGTGATACCCATTGTAGTTGGTGCACTTGGAACGGTCCCAAAAGGATTGGAAAAGGGTTTGGAAAGTTTGGATATCAGAGGAAGGATTGAAACCATTCAGAACACTGCACTGCTGCAATCTGCCAGAATACTCAGAAGAGTCCTAGAGACCTGAGGAGACTTGCTGTCACTCAGACTCCAGTGAAAGACCATCAGCTAATGCTGATGTGAAAACTCAAAAGGAGTAAATAATGATAATATTTTAGTGGGTGCACTGGGAACGGTCCCAATAAACTTGGAAAAAAGACTGGAGGATCTGGAAATCAGAGAAAGAATTGACACCATCCAGACAACTGCATAGCTGCAATCGGCTAGAATACTCAGAAGTGTCATGGAGACATGAGGAGACTTGTTGTCACTCAGCCTCCAGTGAAATACCATCAGCTAATGCTGATGTGAAAACTAATAATAATAATAATAATAATAATAATAATAATAATAATAATAATAATAATAATAATAATAAGAAGAAGAAGAAGAAGAAGAAGAAGAAGAAAGAAGAATGTGTCATAGAATCAACAGTTACTAAGTCTAAATGAAAACTTTAATGAATCATTTCTTTCATGATATAAACAAATTAATATCATAATCAACTCATTCTTTTCCATTTGCTCTTCATTTTCCTGTTGACTTTTTTGAACATGCTTGTTAAAAAAAGACATGAAAATGACACGAA
>CM042155.1:51441626-51459126 GCA_023376005.1 Doryteuthis pealeii
TTCAATACATTGGAGATATTGCAATCCCAAAACCGAGGCTCAGAGCAAGAATCCGATGATTAAGATCCAACTTGTCAATCGACAATGTCCTCTGCATGACAATGCTCGACCCCACACAAAAGCATCAGGACAAGGGAGAAAATCGCCTCATTTGGGTGGACAACTTTGCCACATCCTTCATACTCACCAGAATTAGCGCCTTCAGACTATCATGAAAGAGGGTTTGAGAAGCAAACATTATTCCAGTGACGAGGAAGTGAAATCTGTAGTGAAGAAATTGCTCAAAGAACAGTCAACAGAATTTTACAGGGCAGAGATACATGCTCTCATTAGAAGGTGCAACATTGCTATTAAGAGAAACGGTGACTATGTGGAGAAGTAGGGATGTGATCCACAGAGGACCAGTTTCATTTTGAGGTATGATACATGTTCCTGTGTTGGTAATTATACCTGTCCTAAACAAAATGGCATTACTTTTTGTCTCACCTATGTGGGAAGTAGGGATGTGATCCACAAAGGACCAGCTTCATTTTGAGGATGATACATGTTACTGTGTTGGTAATTATACCTGTCCTAAACAAAATGGTATTATTTTTTTAATCACCCTCTTGTAATATAAATGGAAACTGACTTCGGAATAAAAATAACCCAACAAGGATTAACATGCCGTAAAAACCAACCAACCAAACAAATAACTTTCTCTCATTCTCTAGTTCTCTATTTATTCAGTTATCTCTTGCACGCACTGCACAATAAAGAGGCTATCGTTGTGTAATGGTTATCGTCGTATGGATATGGCGCCCGAATTTAAATCCTGGCTGAAGCTTAGTTTAGCTGGTTTAGCTCAGTTGGTAGAGTATCCGAGTAGGAGCCACAAGGTTCCTGGTTCGATACCAGCTGTCCCCAACTCAGCGTCTGAGTAGCGCAAGGATCTGTGCGGTAAAGTAAGTAGTTGATGGTAGGTGTGGCGCTCCACCTAAGACATAAAAACAATCCCCATTGTCTAGCGCTAGTGAAAATGGGGATAGACTCCCTTGCTGTCAGACTGTTACCGACTTAAGGCCACTTCGACGATTTTACTTTTACTCCTATAAACACATAATGATATAATTATTAACTGTTTAAAAATTTTATAAAATTTTGAAAAAATGCTAACCTCAGAATTTTTATACTCAAGCACACACATTTTCTACCCCTCCATCTCTCTCTCACTCTCTCTCTCTCTCTCTCTCTATATATATATATATATATATATATATATATATATATATATAGAGAGAGAGAGAGAGAGAGAGAGAGAGAGAGTTGTGTGTGTGTACGTGTGTTTGTGAGTGTGTGTATGTATGCATGTATACATGTGCGTATTCAGCCACACGCACGTAAACACGCGGGCACGCACGCGCACTGAACTTAAAGAAATGATTAATTTGACAATGAGCTTTTAAAAACAGATGATATCTGTCTGTTAATAGAGTTACCTCCCCTTCTTGTGGCTCATCTTCAAGGTATTTGAACGGCGCGTTTTGTCAAGTGTTATTTGTTGGCTTGTGCCGAAAGGTAGATCGGGGTAGAAGAGGGTAGATAAGAGGGCCGGATGGTGGGGATGGGAGGGGGAAGTGTGCTGCGGTGGGGGAATCGGAGGGGAGGGGGAGGCTTGTGGGCGGGTGCTTAGTCAACACGGCACAACAAGCAAACGATACTACAACAATCAGCCTGGAGTCGACACGTAGAAATGAGAGAATCGTGGGAATCTATATTGTCAGGTTTTTCTTAGAGGATCCCTGGCAGCTGCCTGACAACTACGGAAGCACATAAAACCTATAAAATCTACGGAAGCACATAAAATATACGGAAGCGCATAAGATAAAACATAAATATTCAATTAACGTTTTTCTTTTCTATTTTTTTTTTTTTTCTTCAAGATAAATCTAGTTTACTTTTGAATTCCTTTTTTTTAAACAAAAATCATATCTAAATTTTTAGACACTCTTGAACTTGATTAATCGTAGCAACAGTGTTTACAAAATTCTTATACCTTAAAATATAAAACCATTAAGCGACATATGTGTTTGAAAAATGCTTTATTGTTAATCAACTATATCATTAAGAATTTTATTAAAAGTGTTGTAATAAGTAATTGAGTTACCTCCCCTTTATGTAAATTTAAAGTTTTGTAAAACTATATAAACTCCCAAGAGAACTGCAAATGTATTCAAGTAGAATAAAGCTTACACAAGTCCGACCGTGTCTGTTCTCTTATTACTACAAGTGTTACTTTCTTTTTCTCTAACCATAAGAACTTATAAACATGACTCTAACATATCTGCTTTCATGAATTAACTCTAACCCCTAACCCGTGTACGGCAGAGTGTTCTGAAATTTTCCAACTTACGTTGGCAAAATAAAATAAAAACTCTTAATGATATAATTGCCTCACTATAAAGCATTGTTGAAACCCATCTATCGCTTAATGGTCTTATTTTTTTAAGGTATAGGAATTTACCGAAAACCGCTGCTACGGTCAAGAAAGTTCAAGAGTGCCAATTTTTTACTTACCTTGTATATATTTACATAACCCCTCCACGACACAAGGCCAATAATGTGATACAACGCCATTTTTAAGTGTACAACTGGTTTGAATTCAAAATTTTCCTTCTCATTGACTGGTTGCCTAATCAAGGCTAAATAAACCGGACTGTCCTACAATTTACCCATTGCAGGTTTGAATTCAGAGTTTTCATTCTAGACTAATTGCCTTACCACGGCTAAAGAACACAATCAGCCTTACTCCTATAGGCTTTTCAAGCGGGTGACTACAGAGACTGAACACGCAACCTCCTGATTGTGAGTCGTAGCTCGAAGTCAGACTACTCCCCCTCGTTGGCGCGTATGCAAATTTCACACAGGTCGGCAGCGCTAAGGTAATTGACCCAGGTGTAAGATCTTGATGTGGGCTGTTATTTATAATTTAAGGCCTACTTTCCCACACAGCTGTGTTTGATCTTCCTAACGTGAACAGAGACGTGCGTTGGACAAAAACAAGTGAACTTTTCTGGATTGAGAGAAGATGCTGTAATATTGGTGCAGGCGGAAAGACTTTGTCAGTGGATTTTTGTGTTTGGAAGTGATTACCATGGTTGCTTTTGGTCATCGCTTCACGCAAACAATTTGAGTTTTTCAACTTATGGGGTTTTAGTTGAAATGTTGAGTAAGTGCATGTGCATGTTTAGATGCAAAAAAAAAGCAGTTTTTAAATAAAATAAGCAACAAAATCCTTGGAGTGTTTATTCCTTTTTGATGAGGTTCATAGGAACAAAGTTCTAAAAGTCTTTCTTGTAGGTCCGGAATCCTTTTTTTCTCCTGGTAGTTGTAGGGACAGAAGTAAGTTTCAATGATATCAGTAAGAATTCTGTTAGTGTTTAAGCTCAAGCCAACGCGACACAGAGGTGAAAAAGAACTAGATATCAGAACTATTGTACTTAGTTTATGACCCCTTCTTTAGGAGCGCTTCAAAACGAGCCCGCACGCAATGCGTTGTTGAAATAAAAGAGGGGAATTATCTCCTTACTGGACGTGGGGCTATAAACATAGGCAGATAACAAAAAACTTTTCGTTTTATTTATTTATTTATCTATTTATTTATTGCGTCATTGAACATATTTCAATGCTCATAATTTCAAAAATTGTATCGTATTTTCTTTATAATGATTTCTTATTTTTGTATTTTCTTAATTATCACATTAATAATGGCATAAGCATTATCACATTAATAATGGCATAAGTATAATAATTGTTTGCATTCTCTAAATAATTGCACCAATCGTTAATTTATTTTGGTTGGTTGTTTTGTTTTATGACATATCAACCCTTTTTGAGTCAACGCAGAATCAATTAATTTTGATGAACAAAGGACCAATTTGCTTACAGTATCTGTTGTTGTTTAAGTGGTCACCCATTTAAGTATTGAACAGGCTCATCGGTGCTTAACATTTACTTTTTATTTGTATTGAGTAATGATCATGTATCTATTAATAATGGAGATTAAGTCTCTATTTGTCTGTAACCGAAACTATGTCACTGCTTACGTCACATTACCCAAAATCGTCATAACATAGAATAAATGCACTCAAAATTTGAGCATGCAACCTTTGATGATCCTTATTATTTTATTTTAAAACTTTATTATATTATTCATTTATTTCATTCTACCTTATTATGTAACACTCATTGCTTAACTTTTATTATTCTAAACCAGAGAAGGGAACTTGAAACTAAGGCAGTATGCATCCTTCTGTTGCAAGAGTCAACAAACTACGGCCAAAATCAAATTATGGCGCAGACCCGTCCCGTCGCTGCATTGTGCCATAAATAAGCTAAGATATAATTATTTAGGACCGGTTTAGTTCAGTCGGTAGAGCATTCACGTATGAATCGCAAGGTTCCGGATTAGATATCGGTCCTTGCCAATTCAGTGCATGAGTAGCACAACTTTGGGCAATCTGATCTGTGTGGTAAAGTGGAAAGATGTCTGTAAATGTGATGCTCCGCATCAAACAAAAAATAATCTCCCCGGTCTAGCGCTAGTGAAAAGGGTATAGACTCCCTTGCTGTATGGCTGATACTGACACTTGGTCACTCCGTCTATTTTACTTTTTCTTTTACGGGGTGACAAAAAAAACAGAACCCAAATTAATTTTATTTAATCTTATCAACGTCTATAAAATTTCAAGAAACTTGTTGGACTTCAGTCTTATAACAATCCTTCCTCAAAATTTCAGTTATCTTGGTTGCTTTGCTTTAAATACATTCACTGAGTCCCGTACAGCATCAATGTTTCTTTCTGTCCTAACACTCACCCTCCGACCAGAATAAGTGTTTCTTAGACCTTAAGAATTAAGATTTTGCACAGTTCCAAACTCTCTGAATTCCTGGATCCAGTCAAAAATCCTGGGGTTTTTTTATGGAGCACGGCGACATCGAAACTTTCTCCGAAAATTGGTTTGCACTACAGTGTATGATTTTTTTGGTGAAATAGGCCTCTACGCTAAATGTTTTTTCCTTGGTTGACTATGACATATTGCGGAAAATTATTTTTACAATATTTTAAGCACTAAGTTGACTGTATATTCTGTAAGAACAAAAAAGAATTAAAATTAAGATTAACAGTTTTATTACAAAATTTGTGGGTGGATTCTGTTTTTGTTTTTTTGTTTTGTTTTTTTTTGTTTTTGGAGGGGGGGGTCACCCTGTATAGAAATAGCCTAGATTCTAGATACATTTACACCGGCATGTAGAAAAAAAAGTAAAATAAGTAAAAATGTTGATCATATATTAAATGCTAAACGCAAGTTTCACAAATCTCATTAATCTTTCTTTTTTTTTCTGTTTAGTTTGTGAAATTCGGATTTGTGCGCTGCACTGGGTGTCATATAACTATCTTATTGTTAATGTATCCTTCTTTTATAACTTTCCGGTTAATAGATATGTTGGTTGTCTTACTAATTGTCAAAACTAATAAAAAGAGTAAAAGATTACAGTTACAGTGAAAGATTAGAGAAATTAAGATTAAATACTTCACAAGAAAAAGAATGAGAGTTGAACTAATTGAAAAATTCAAAATAATTGATGGAATTTGTAATTATGGTAAAGAAGAGTGATAAAACAAATAAAAAGAGTAATAAATTATAATTACAGGGAGAGATTAGATAAATGAACTACTTTACTAGAAAGAAGAATGAGATGTGATCTAAATGAAAAATTCAAAATAATTGATGGAATTTCTAATTATGGTAGATATTTTTAAAATATTTCTCCTCGAACTGGAAATTTACTGGTAAGGCCGATTTCAAAAACTAAGTTTACTAAACAATTGGATTTTTTTATTATTTATTTTGATAAGAGATTAATATATCTGTAGTTGAAATAAGAAGAAAAAATGAAAAATGGAAATGTCACTTACCTCGTGGCCCGAGATAGAGTGGCGCCGAGAGTGACTCTCTTTATATAGAGTGCAGACCGGAAATGAGAGGCATTGTGGGAGTGGAGTGGATGACGATAAAATCAAATGTCTGTCAGAAAAAGCTTCGATTTCGTGAAGGCGAGTTCGTGTGACTATTACGGAATTGCTAGAAAGTTACGTTGGACAGAGAGTGTAAAGCTGAGAGAGAATGTGGTCGAATTTGTTAGCCTAAGCCGATCGAATTACAATATCTTTGGAACAAATTGCCTAATCAAATCGAAAACAGCATTAGCGTAACAATTCTAAGATTAATTTGGACGATTTCAGAAAAATTGATAAAAACAAAGAATTTAAGTGGGCAATTTTTAGGAACTATCGGATGAATTACTTAATGGAATTTGACCTGTATAAATATATATTATCAAATAGTATATATGTTCTGTGGAAATATCATTTTTAAGGATTATGTAAGGAGATAGGAAAAAGGGGATATTTCACTTTTCCGTCTATGAAAGCGAATTGCTTGACCCGCTCTCGCGACCACATAGAAAACTGACAAAGCTTTTGATAATTTCGTCAACCCTACATTAATTACTTTTTGCCCTTCGATGTCAAATATAACATATAACATATAAATTATCATGAATTTTATCGTATTTAACTCATTGTATCTTTTTCTACTCGTTTCTCTTCCGGTAGCTGACTTGTTTTAATTTATTTCCTATCAACTCGCACCCAGCGACCACTTGATTATAGCGGCTAAGTACGTTCAATGCACTCGCTTACATTATTAGCAAAGGAATAGATACTCATCACAGGGCGTACTCATTCCAATTGATAAATATTGTTGTGTCTGAGTAAAATGTTGCTACTTGACTATTACTGTAAGATGAAATTTATGCGCGCGTAAATTTAACTTTCTTATCTTTAGGATTTATTTATTCAACATCTTGTATTATTCTACTTGTTTTTATGTACAATCGTTAGACTTTTGACTTCAGGATCAGAGTGTAGTATCTGCTCAATATCCGATTCTTATTACATATAATCTATTGCTTCGTGATTGAGAATCTATACTATCATTCTATTTGTTTGTACGTGTGACCGTTACGTTTTTGAATCCAGGATCAGAGTGTAGTATCTGCTCAATCTCACACTCTTTAGATGCAACCTGTTGCTTTTGTGGGTGATAATCTATACTATCATTCTATTTGTTTGTACGTGTGACCGTTACGTTTTTTGAATCCAGGATCAGAGTGTAGTATCTGCTCAATATCCGATTCTTATTACATATAATCTATTGCGCTTCGTGGTGAGAATCTATACTATCATTCTATTTGTTTGTACGTGTGACCGTTACGTTTTTGAATCCAGGATCAGAGTAGTATCTGCTCAATATCCGATTCTTATTACATATAATCTATTGCTCTTCGTGATTGAGAATCTATACTATCATTCTATTTGTTTGTACGTGTGACCGTTACGTTTTTGAATCCAGGATCAGAGTGTAGTATCTGCTCAATATCCACTCTTTAGATGCAACCTGTTGTTTTTGTGGGTGATAATCTATGCTATTATTCTATTTGTTTGTACGTACGGCCATTACTTTTAAATCTAGGATCAGAGTGTAGTATCTGCTCAGTCTCTGACTCTTATGAGATGTAATCTATTGCGCTTCAGGATTGAGAATTTATACTATCATTCTATTTGTTTGTACGTACGGCCATTACGTTTTTAACCTAGGATCAGAGTGTAGTATCTGTTCGATCCACGGCTCTTCTGGGTTGTAGTCTGTTACCCTGTGTGAGTTATAATATATACTATTTACCCAACCCCTCCGCTACGGGCTATATGTAACAGAAAGTCAATTTTGAAGTAGAGATGTTTGAATTCAGAGTTTTCCTTCTTATAGACTGAATGTCATAACAAGTAGAAAGATCCCAGTTTTCCCTTCTATTTACCCAGAACAGATGGATTCATGCCTTACCCAGGTTCCTGTGAAGTGAAACGCAGTTCAGGATTTGATTCACCTCCTACGACAATAACCGTTACACAAAGCACGCCCCCATAGGATCAGAGTGCAGTATCTGTTCTATCCCCAACTCTTATGGGCTGAAATAAGATACTCTTTGTGGGCGAGAATCATTATTATCATTCTGTTTGTTTGTATGCACGACCGTTGCTCTTTTTAATCTAGGATTAGGGTGTGGAATAAGGTTGGTCGATTTTTCACTTTTTTCATAATATCAAATTTTCTCAAACATTAAAAGTTGCGTGGTTATATTATAAATAATGATACCAAAAACTAGATCTTTTACTTGCACCATTGTTTAAGGAAATATTATCAAAGATCGTCTAGTAAAATTTTTCGTTTTTCAACATTTAGCCAAGAAATTGGTTAGAAAATTTAGCAATTTTAGTATTTAAAACAGAAAATTCTAAACGAAACAAATAAAATATTTTAACTAGAATTCAAATTGAAAATATGCCCCCCCCCCCATCACCATCGACACCTCCGATATGCTGCTTTTTACCTAATAATTAAGTTGTAACAGTGATAACATTTTAAAAGATTAAAATCTATTTCCTCAAACGAAGGCAGGATTTTGAAGAAAAATATTCTGTGTAGTAATTTTTAAGTTAATTTGCTACTTTTTCTACGTGGGAGACAGTTTTAAAATTGACCTACCCTAATGTAGAATTTGTTCACTCCCCTGCTCTTCTGAACTGTAACCTGTTACGTTTTGTGAGCGAGAATCAACACAATTGTATTACTTGTTTACATGTACGGCTGTTAATTGTTGTTATTGCCCAATGATATCAAATATAACGAATTCTATCACAAGGCTTCTATCTGCTCTTCTGCTTGATTGGTTCACTAACTGTTATATAATAATAATAATAATAATAATAATAATAATAATAATAATTATTATTATTATTATTATTATTATTATTATTATTATTATTATTATTATTATTATTATTATCTGTTCTTGTGAATAAAACGCATAAAATTCTCTGGACTTCGAGATAAAGACGGATCACCCTATCCAGCAAGGACACTAGACCTAGTATTGATTAACAAAAAAAAGAGAAGTTCTCAACTGGTGGACTTTGCGTTTCCAGCAGATCACAGGGTGAAGATGAAGGAAAACGAAAAGATGGACAAATACCTGTTCCTTGCCAGAGAATTGAAAAAAACTGTGGAATATGAGGACCAAAGTGATACCAATTGTAATTGGTGCATTTGGAACGATCCCAAAAAGCTTGGAAAAAACTCGAGAATCTGGAAATCAAAGGAAGACTTGAGATCATCCAGACTACTGCATTGTATGTATATTGTGTATGTATCAAATGTTTCTAGATGTGTAAATGAGCTTATCTTGTCTTTCCTTCTGTTTATTCAGTGTTAGTTTATCATTGAATGCCATCATCATCATCATCGTAAAGTCGTGTTGCCAGCACGGATTCCCTTAACGCTATCAGCCATTCGTCCGTATCGGCTACCACTCCTGGCAGTGTGCGCACAAAGGGGATGAAAGTTTTTTTTATTGTTGTTGTTATATTTTTTTTTAATTTTTTATTGAATATCAATAATACCGCCATCAACTCTTTCTGACGGCACGATATCTGGTATCTTCTATTTTAGTCAATCCTCTCGGCTTGTCATGGACTGGACTGGGCGCCAGAACTATTGGACACGTCACGTGATTGCAATTTCCAATCACAGAAATCCCCCCGCCCTCACTTAACTCCCTAACATAGAAATAAACGTATTTCACTGACCCAATACTGGGAAACGAATGGATGCTCGACTGAGGCTATCGAAGCACGTATTCATTTCAATTGCTAAATACTGTTGTCTTTGTTGGATACGGCACCGCCACTTAACTAATATTGCTGCATAACATTTACCCTCTTATGTTTAGGATAGTGTTCCTAACGAAATTCCGAGTATTAGTCTCTTGTATCTGAGTTAGCGTAATTTGATTTTTGATCCCTTTTACTTTTGTGCAAGTGAAACAAGCGAATTACAATAAATACGAACGAAAATAACCTGCCTTAATTATCCGTACTTTGATCATGCTAAATAAGTTTCACTTCAAATAAGCGAAAGAAACAAAAAACAAAAAACAAAACAAAAGCACCCTATCAATGTCTACTAAGCCAGCTGTTTATTTTGCCGAGCTGAGGGTATGTCGACCTAGAACGTTGGGATTAGAAAAGCTAACAAGAAAAAATAACGCTGACACTTCAGCTGAGAATTCAAATACAGTTATTTACTAAGCTTAGCACATAATTCTGGTTCAAGGCCAGAGGTATGAGGCACCCAGTGAGGATTAAATTCACTATCAATGGTTTCTTAATCTAGCCTGTTAACTCGTGACTTACAGCGTATTATAATTACGATTGATTGCCTACTTTTCCTACTTTTCTGTCTGATGATTGTGCACAACATATGAAACCTAAAATAACGGACTTCTAGTGTTCATAATTTGATATTTCATCCCTGTACGGACACTGGATGCTGTGCTGAGGACTTGCCAGGAGCTATGACCAATAGGAACGTGTGGTGTGAGAGAAAGAGAGTAATGGGAATCCATTACACCACATGAAATGCCCGAGAATTCAAAGGCATAAGACAAATACACGTAGGTGCTGTATGGCGAGTCTCTAGTTCGGGAGATCTGGGAAGCGTGGAATATCTCATCTTTGTCATTTGATCACTGGTCCACCCTGACCCGGTGTTGTGGTATCTGCTAGGGTCCCATCTAAGAGTCGAATAGTTCGTATTCGATAAGACTGTATTCAAAAAAATCTCTTAAACAATTACACAAAGAATGTAAATATGAAAGTACAAGGAAAACTATTCCCTGTCCTTTAAGCATAAAATAACCCCAGACAGGCTGATGTGCCATTAAAATCAATTTACCTTTATAATAGAACAAAAATATCCGGATCATGTAGACTAGTTGCTAGATATCGTATACGACCTGTTCATAATATCTCTCACTCACTCACTCACTGGTTCCATAACCTGGTTTTGTCTTGGGAGAGCTACTTAGGCGTATCTTGGGCAAGAGTAGCGCGGCAGCGCCCATCCCTCTCCAGGTCTACAATTGGTTTTCAATTCAGACTTTTCTTTCTCCTTGACGGGTTACTATAACAAGGTTAATCAGCTCAGTCTGGGCTAATATTCACCCATAGCTAGAGGGAGACAAGTTGGATTCATACAGTTTCCCAAAGTTATTAGCGCCATGAGAAATGCAAACAGCCTCGCTTTGTATTTGAACTCGGAGAGAATCTAGTCCATTTACCTTGCAAGTTGTAAGGGTTTCGCGTATGCTTCACATATTTATGTTATAAAAAATAAAAAAATAAAGATATCGTTTTTTAAGCATGAATGGTGAAAGTATATTTTTAAAGTATGAATTGGGAAGGTATATATATATATATATATATATATATATATATATAAAAATAAAAGGTGGCTTACCAGTGAATATGGGCACGATCGTTAGAGGTGCACAAAATCCAGGGGTTAAGTCAGCGATATAACAAATACAAAGTGCTCAATACTAAGTAGAGAAAATTTATTAAATAAATGGATACAATAGAAACCTACTCGAGTTTCACCATCAGGATCTTCAGGGTTAAATCCACTGAATTAATCGAGGTACCGATTAATTGCAGTCGATTACACGTGTGTTCATTGAATAAGATGTTAACGTAACATCGGTACCTCGATTAATTCAGTGGATTTAACCCTGAAGATCCTGATGGTGAAACTCGAGTAGGTTTCTATTGTATCCATTTATTTAATACATATATATATATGTATATATATATATATATTAAAGAAATGGATATATATATATATATATATATATATATATATATATAAGGTGTGTCAAATGTTTACACTGTAAAGCATAATGACGTGATCAGGCTCAAAACTTCGATCATGTGACCACAATAGTGCTAACTATAAACACGCTTGCGCAGAATGCAGTGTGATAATGATAAAGATATGTTATGACGAAAGTGCGCATAATTTTGACTCTCCATCGTATATGGGAAAATATTGTTTTGTTAGTAAAAACTTACTCTATCCAACGGTGTTAATGTAAGAATATTAAGATTTTATTTATGATTAGTATACAATTATTTTGAAGAGAAAGGAATGTTGTGAATTAAGCAAAAAAATATCTGATTACATTTGAGGATTTTTTAAATTAATTATTTAAGCCGTAACCAAAACTCAGCCGCTCTGTCGGCTGGGGATCTAGAAGACACGAACTGCACATCTTCAAGGTAAAATATCCCAATGGGGTCACCTGTTGGGTGTTGGTGGTGACCCGTGATGCTTAAGTATAGGATCCTGGTGGCTGAGCAGTCCATGATATCCAGCATTCCACTTTGGTCCTTACTTAGGTTAGATGGGCTGTCAGAGTGGCGTTCTCCGATCAATTGGTTGTTCTAGCTCTATGATTGTCCCAACCCTATTGCCCTTATGACAAACCCCAACCATTTTTATCATATATCTACTAGAAGGCGGTGATTGAGGGTCTTATTGTCCGGAGTATGACGTTAAATTACACAGTTGTGAAGTTCCTATTCTGGAATTCTGGAGAATGTGGAGTACCTCTTTATCGCCATTACTCCGGACCCGGAGTGGTAGTACCTGTTAGGGTCCCATCTCAGTGTTAAGTAGATTAAAAATGATTTTTTTAAGTTGAATTTGAAAAAAATTGAATACCAACAATAATCAATAAAACGAAATGTCTTCGGCTTAAAATAACCCAACGGGGGTTGACATGCCGGAAAATTCAATCAAGGCATAGTTCTAATCTACGTATTGTATTTTTTTGTTCTTCTCAGCAAAATTCCCAAAATATTCAAATTGATACCTCTTTCACCCCACCCCACCCCACGTGGAGCGTGCTCCCTACTTTAGGAATTACCTCTTCCAGACTTTCCTTGTATTCGCTAAGCTGCGAACTAAGAAACTTTCTTTGCTGTGAGAAGATAAAAGATATGTTTGTTAATAGCATCCATTCTGACATTCCCTCTCTCTCTCTCTCTCTCTCTCTCTCTCTCTCTCTCTCTCTCTCTCTCTCGCTCGCTCGCTCGCTCGCTCGATTTTTCTCTTTCTCTGTTTCTCTGTCCCTCTCTTTTCCTTTATCCTCCCTCTCTCTCTCATACAGACACACACCCTTTATCATCATATCTCTCTCTTCTCTTCATCTCTGTCTCTCTCCCTTTTCCCGTCCCTCTGTCTGTCTGTCTGTCTGTCTCTCTCTCTCTCTCTCTCTCTCCTCTCTCTCTCTCTCTCTCTCTCTCTCTCTCTCTCTCTCTCTCTCTCTCTCTCTCTCTCTCTCTCTCTCTCTTCTCTTTCTCTCTCTCTCTCTGTCTCTGTCTCTCTCTCTCTCTCTCTCTCTCTCTCTCTCTGTTCTATTTCGCTTTTTTTTTTCGTTCGTCTAGCCACATCTTTTTTATCTTCTGACCCAGAATAAAACAATCAGGGTCGGGCCAACGGTGACTCTCCCATTGGCCTTCTCTAAAAAGTAATCATTGAATAACCGGTCGTCATGGTTACGGTCTGGGTGGGTTGCCCATAGAGACAGGGATGGGGGGAGATGACTACTTCATCCACAATAAGACCTCTTTCCTTTCTATGCTTTAAACGATCGGATTAAAACAAAAAACAAAAAAGATTTTCCCTCCAAAATAGACAATATTAATCGAACATCATTTTACTCAAGATTTTTTCACATTTTGTATCTATCAATTTTTCTGATTATTTTCACAAAGTCATTTAGATATTATTATTTTTACTCTCTGCTTGTTTTCCCAAATTGTATTGAAAATGATTTTATTATTTAAAAAAAATGGGCAGGGTTATATTATAAAATGTATTGAAAATGATTTTACAATAAAATTGTATTCAAAATAATTTCATTATAAAAATGCACTGAAAGTTATATTATAAAAATGCACCGTATATTATTTTATTATGAAATTGTATTGAAAATGGTTTCATAAAAATGCATTGGGCAGGGTTATATCATAAAAATGAATTGAAAATGATTTTACTATAAAATTGTATTCAAAATAATTTTGTTATAAAAATGCACTGAAAGTTATATTATAAAAATGCACTGCACATTATTTTATTATGAAATTTATTGAAAATGATTTTATTTTTAAATTGGGCAGGGTTATATTATAAAAATGTATTGAAAATGATTTTTACTATAAAATTGTATTCAAAATAATTTTATTATAAAAATGCACTGCACATTAGTTTATTATGAAATTGTATTGAAAATGGTTTCATAAAAATGCACTGGTCAGGGTTATACTATAAAAATGCACTGAAAATGCTTTTATTTTAAAATTGTATTGAATATGATTTTATCATAAAAATGCATTGAGCATGATTATATTATAAAGATGTATTGGAAATGATTTTACAATTAAAAAAAAGTCATTAAAAATTTTAACTGGTGGTTTTTCACTGATGTAATTTTTTTATCAACAAGTCTCCTCAGCTTTCCAATAAGGTATGGCAATTTTTTAAAAATTCCCCCATGAAATAAAATTCAATAAAACTCGGAAAAAATGAATGACAACGTAATTTTTGCTGTATTATGAAAAGGAATGATTTGAAGAAAATTAGACATGAAAAAATTATTAGTTTTTAGTCTTTAAAACGGGAGAAATTTATAAATTAAAATTTGTATCTGTCAATTTTTTTTGCTGTTTTTTTTTTCTAACGATCTCTCTCTCTCTCTCTCTCTCTCTCTCTCTCTCTCTCTCTCTCTCTCTCTCTCTCTCTCTCTCTCTCTCTCTCTCTCTCTCTCTCTCTCTCGCTTCTATTTTTGCTTTCTTCGTTCGTCTGGCCTCATCTTTTTTTTCATCTGTGTTCTTTCTAACGTGATTTATTTCATTATCATAATTCAGAAATCCATAGAAAATGTTTATATATGTAAGTTTAGGCTCTGTCCTCATGAAAAAAATAAAATAAAATAAGTGACAATTTAGAATTTAGAATTCTTTAATATAAATGCTGTCGTACCGAAATTAGTTTAGTCTGGTCTTTTATTCTGTTAAGTAGAACCCTGACAAGTACACGGAGAGCACACAACACTCCTTGATTTTAAACATATATAGAATGTAACTTTATTTGAATATTTTTAGACATTGGTGGTTACAGATGGATGATCTCATAAAGAAATATTTTCAGTTAATGTATGTGATATCAGCAGATTTATAAAAATACTTCAATGAGTTTTGATGTTATGATAACTTGAAATCGAGGAGTGTTTTTTATGCCCACCCTGTACTTTACCAGATATCTTTTATTATAATGGAGATTCGATGTTTGTCTGTAACCGAAACTACGTCACTGTTTACGTCACAATAGTCTCAGTAATTGCGTTTATCAATGACTATTTGATTTATAGTCAATCATCAATGCATAGAATGAATATTATTTATTGACGAGATCTCTATGAAAATCTGAGATTTACCTCAAAACAGCCCATGTTATTAATGCGTTTCAAGCCCTGCAATGTGTCTTATATATCAGTAACAATAAAGGTTTGCATAATATATGGCGTGGTTAATTTGCATACTAGTTTTAACAAAAGCGTGTTTAATGAATAATTACTTGGAGTTATTGATTTTTGTTATTGTTTTATTCTCCAACGTATTAAAATCAATCCTATGAATGATTTTATACCAACCAATTAAAATATAATTGAAATAACTGTAATCTTTTTAAATGTGTTCTTATTTAATTTCATTAGCCTTTATAATTTAATATATTACATTACATTAAAACTTAAACACTTACGCCCGGAGTGGCGCAAATTGTTGCTAGTATGGAGTAATGCACAATAGTTTTCTGGGTGAAGTTCGTCTCTTTTCTCGTGAATGTGGTTTATAATAATTCTTGACCAGTCTCTAAGTCAGGGCTTTTCAAGCTTGTTCATATAGACCCTTCTGTGTGAATATAATTTTAGTAGGGTGAATAAAAGCATAAGGGTCCTCTGGGGCAAATTTATTAGCTCGCATCTATAAATCATTTTATAACAGAAGAACAAAAATCGCTGGATAATGTAGACAAGTTGCCAGAGATTATGCACCTAGCAACACAGGGCTTCTCAAAGTGGTCCATATCGACCCCTGGGAATGAAAATAATCTTGGCAGGGTGAATAAAAGCATAGGGGTCCACGTGGGGGGATTTGCTAATTTCCATTTATAAATCACTTTATAACAAGAGAACAAAAATCACTGGATGATGTAGACAAGTTGCCAGATATCAATGCCCAGCACAGACCTTCTCAAAGTGGTCCATATCGACCTCAGGGAATGAAAACAATTTTGGCAGGGTGAATAAAAGCATCGGTGTCCACAGGGGGGGGGGTATTAGTTCGCATTTATACATCACGTTTTAACAGGAGAACAAAAATCTCTGAATCATGTAGACTAGTTGCTAGATATCATAGAGCTAGCAGAATATTTTATGGAGTATACTAATAATATGTAGTTTACATAAGACCTGATCAAAACATACGGGTGCCCTATCGGCCGGGGCTTTAGAATGCACCGACTACACCTCTGCAGAGGGGTAAGACCTCCCCCACATTGGGGCCACCTGTTGCCCGTGGGTGGCGACCCGTGACACTTAAGGACGGAATCTTGGTGGATGAGCAGTCCATGGCATACAACACTCCACTTAGACTCTTACTTAGGCTAGACGGGCGATCGGAGAGGCCTCCTCATATCAATCGGCTGGTCAAATTAAGCTCTAGCACCTATATAATTGCCAACCCTCTTGCCCTTATGGCAAGCCCCAATCCTTTTTATCATATGGGGGCTAGAAGGCGGTGGCAGTGGCTCTTCATGTCCTGGAAATGACGTTAAACTCTATCTGATGGTGAGGTTCCAGTTCTGGAGGTTTGGGGAATGTGAAGTACCTCTTTCATAACCATTGCTCCCTGGTCCACTCTAACAACAAACCAAAACATACAGATCATATAAATAAACAAATGATATGGCTCTGACCAAAAAGATCCAGATCTTTTCAGAGTTATTAACGACGTATATAATCATATTTACACGAAAGAAAACACAAAAACAATTACGAGTGTAATCTCCAAAATATTTAGAAATCACAGAAACGTTTATTATTTATTGTCAATGATGTTTACATCGTTTCAAAGTTTCAACATAAAGCTATTTTTCTACATAATCGCCATTTAGATCGATGCATTCTGTAGACGCTGAGGCAGTTTTTTTTATATCCATATCATACCAGCTCGCCGTCATGTTATTGAGGAAGCGTTGAACCTCGTCGTCGCTGCAAACTCCCAACACTATTTGTGGATGTTTTTGATATCCATACACGACTCTACGTACACTTCCATTAATTGGCGATGAATTTCAATTGATTTAATGCTTTTTGCGTTCAAAAATCGAATAACTCTAAGTAAACCAGTTCGAACTTTAGTCCCGCTATTATGTTC
>CM042155.1:51461626-51479126 GCA_023376005.1 Doryteuthis pealeii
CAATAGTATAAGATGGCAAGAAAAAAGAAAAAGTAAAAGAGACAGTTGGTACAACACCTCATACAAATAACTTGTACGCAGTTTTATGGTTTCAAGTATTCCTATCTAATCTATTAATAATGGAGATTCGCTTCCGGTATTTGTCTGTAACAAAAATTACGTCTCTGCTTACGTCACTTTACCCAAAATCATCATAACATAGAATAAATACACTCAAAATTTGAACATGCAACATTAGACAGTCCTCATTGTTTTTTAAAACAAGTTTTAATAAATACATGACTGGTATTATATATCTATATATAGTTTGTTTTATTTTAATACATATTTAAAGTTTACATTTCAAATTGTTTTATTTTTGAATCCTTTAACGAATTTGATGATTTTACTTACTTAGGGTACAAACTCGCTGACATTGATTTTTTTACTCCCACCCCCCAGGCAACATGTTTCAAAAATCTATTTTTACATCGCCCGGAGGGTGTTTTTTTATTTTGTACTAGTACTAATAATTTACACACAGTTTTATGGTTTCAAGTATTCCTATCTCATACAAATAATTCAAGCAGTTATATGCTTTCAAGTAACTATTCCTATTTCATAAACGTTTGTTTGCACACAGTTGTATGGTTTCAAGTATTCCTATCTAATACTAATGATTTGCACGCACTTACCTGTTTTTAAGTGTTTCAAGTAATTCTATACTTTCAAGTACTAACAATAAATTTCTCTTTTCATGCAATCACACTTGGTTTAGCTTTCGAAATTATTCATGTCTATTCCTATTTAATACTGATAATTTATGTTTGGTTTGGCTTGGTTTATTTAACGGATTATCAACTCCTTATGGGTTATTTAATGTCGAAATTTGATTCATTTCTAAATGTTTGGTTATAATCATAACTACTTATGTTTTCAACGTTTCATTGCAATCAAATGTTTTTTTAATTGGACTTTTTTATTTGTCTGTTATAATCTTATGGAGACGCGAGGTGTGATCGTTATCGTTGCAAGAAATGGACACGGTGACCCGAGTTCAAATCCTGGAAGAGGCTGTTTGCATTTCACATCGCGCTCGGGAAAGGTATGCATCCAATTATTCTTCCTCTAGTTATAGTATTTATTTATCTCACATCCTATTTATGTGGGTATGACACAAGGTCGTTTAATGTGGGACCATGTGATGGCAGGCACAAAATGCGTAGATCCCGTCGGTATTCCCCCTCTAAAGGGGGCGCCTCAGGCACTGGGCAATCACTGGACACAAGTTTCCGAAGAAACAAGGTAAGTAAATAGTAGATCAGACTGGGATTTTTTTCCTTGGTTAGTCAACCAGTCTAGAAGAAGGAAAACTCTTAATTCAAACCTGTTAAACCCCGCTTAAGAAATTGACCTTGTGCCGCATCCTACTCGTGGCAGATGGGTGAGCAAATATATAAAATAATCATTTGTTTCTACAGTTATATTGTTTTACGTAGTCCTATCCAATTCTCGTAATTTTCAAACAGATATATTTGACTCATAGATGGGGCATATCAGATACTAACACTCCGGGTTAGAGTAGACCTGGGATTAATGATAATTAAGAGGTAATCCACATTCCACTAGTTCCAGAATTGGAACCTCACCACCTGCTGCAATTTAATTTCATACTCAGGACATTAGTGTGAAAAATTATTCATCAAATTGTCAGTAGAGTAATTGGATAGTTTTAGCTGATTTTATGCGGGATATTAATTTTTTCTCATCCCAGTTCTTTATTATTATTTACTCCTTTTGAGTTTTCACATCAGCATTAGCTGATGGTCTTTCACTGGAGTCTGAGTGACAGCAAGTCTCCTCAGGTCTCCAGGACTCTTCTGAGTATTCTGGCAGATTGCAGCAGTGCAGTGTTCTGAATGGTTTCAATCCTTCCTCTGATATCCAAACTTTCCAAGTCCTTTTCTAATCCTTTTGGGACTGTTCCAAGTGCACCAACTACAATTGGTATCACTTTCACTTTCATATTCCATAACTTTTTCAGTTCTCTGGCAAGGTCCAGATATTTGTCCATTTTTTCATTTTTCTTTAACTTCACCCTGTGATCTGCTGGCACTGCAAAATCCACCAGTTGACAAGTTCTTTCTTTTTTGTTTATCAACACTAGGTCTGGTCTTCTTGCTGGGATAAGGTGATCCGTTTTTATTTCAAAGTCCCAGAGAATTTTATGCGTTTCGTTCTCAAGAACAGATTCTGGTTTATGCATATACCATTTTTTTGCATGGTCAAAATTAAATTTTTAATTATATCATTCTTTGCGAGTTTTTCACACCAAGTAACGCTGGTGGTCTTTTACTGGAATCTGAGTGACAGCAAGTCTCCTCAGGTTTCCAGGAATCTTCTGAATATTCTAGCCGATCTTAACAGTTATTGTTTGGGTGACTTTTGTGGACAAATCTTTGGGGACCATTCCAAGGGCACCAACTGCAATTAGTACCACCGTAACCACCATGTTCCACAGTTTGTTTGTTTTTTTTTGTTTTTTTTTTTTTTTTTTGGGGGGGGGTTCAGTTCTCTAGTAAGTTCCAAGTATTTATTTGTCTTTTTATGTTCTTTTCTGTTTCTTTCATGGTCCGCCGGAAAGGCAGAATCCACTAGATTATTATTATTTCTTCTTTTTGATTTTCACACCAGCATTAGCTGATAGTCTTTCACTGGAGTCTGAGTGACAGTAAGTCTCCTCAGGTCTCCAGGACTCTTCTGATTATTATTATTATTATTATTATTATTATTATTATTATTTCTTCCAGATGAAGTCCATCAATTTAGTCTTAAATATCAAAATTATTATTTAATAAAGCTATACTATATTATTCCTTTGATGTTATTTTGTTGGGTTCTTGTTTCTTTTTTATATTTCTCGTTTCTTTGGGAGTTGGGCGGAAGAGTACATTTTAAAGTAAGATCATTCTCTTGTAGATTTTCGACTTCAATTTAATAGCAAATAAAATATTTGTTGTTGTTTTTTCTTTCTTTTTATCTTTCTTATTTTTTTCTTATTTTTTTTCTTTCTTCAGTCTTTATTCAATACCTCACACCTGTAACCTTGAGTCACGCAAAAACTAAGTTTATTAGATACTTATATACTTATATATGCATCTCACCATTAATCAGATGGTAAGCGCACGTGGCGAAGAGGTTATCGTCGTAGGAAATGGACGCAACGACCCGTGTTCAAATCCTGGATGAGGCCGTTTGGATTTCAATTTCCGCTAATGCTCTTGAGAAAGGTATGAGTCTATCTCTCCCTTCCCATAATTATGGGTAAATAGTAGGACAGAGTGCGCTCTTAGGTCTTGGTATGGCAAACTATCTATGAGAATGAAAATTGTAATTCCGCTTAAAAATTGGCATTGCGTCGTATACTGTCCCTGGCGGAGGATTGGATAAATACATACTATTGGAGTTCGATCCTCACTGTGTGCAACACATTTGTATCTTTATACCAGATTGGCATTAATTAGACGCATCCCCATGGAATAATACTTTATAATCTAAACTAACAAATGTTACTGTGGGGTAGTTAGTTCGACCTTCACCTGCGTGCTCCACTCATGCAGCCTTGTACCCGACTAACCTGAATCTGCACCTCGCCATGGAGTAATGGTGTGTAATATATATATTTACCAACCCATCCACTTAAGCAAGATGCGACACAAAGTCAATTTTTAAGCGGAGTTTAACTACGCTGGTTGTCATACCAAGGTAAAAGAGCACAGTCTGCCTGACCATTTACCCATAGCTGTAGGGAGAATAGTTGGATTCATACTTTTCCCAAGAGTATTAGCGCTATGTGAAATGCAATCAGTTTCGTCCAGGATTTAAACTCATGTTACCTTGTCCATTTCCTACGACGATAACCATTACATAACGAGCACCTCCACTAAATGATTTTAATATAAGCTTGCAGATATTACTATACGGTAGTTAGGTCGACCTTTACTGTGTACTACATACATATAGCCTTAAACCAGACGAACTTAAATTAGTATCTCATCATGGTAACCAAGCTAAGCTATCGTGCAATGACTATCTTCACTAAGCGCTCATCAACTGTTGTCTTGTGTCAGACTAAACCAATATATATATATATATATATATATATATATATATATATATTCCCCACCCTCAAGAAAATACAAACGGCAATAATTAATATTTTGTATTTAGTATACCAAGAAAACTAGTTTTTGAAACACTGTTATATAATATGTAAGTAAATCCATAAGTAAGGTCTCCAAAAGACTGTGGACACAGGAAAACTGTTCGTGCGGCTATTGGCAACACTGTTGTGTTTGTTGTGCATGCACCTGTGCCTGTGTCTTTCTCTGTGCCTCACTGCCACGCCCAGACTATGCTCAGTACTCATTTCTAATTGAGCTCTTGATTAACGCTATCGCCAAGTCTGAAGTTCGCGCAGTTATTTGTTTTTAGAACGCAAAATGCATTAAACCGATTGAAATGCATCGCCAATTAATGGAAGAGTATGGTGAGTCGTGCATGAATGTCAAAACCGTCCACAGGTGGCGTAGAGAGCTTGCAACGACGACGAAGTGGATTAATGCTTCCTCAACGACATGGCGGCGAACTGGTATGACTTATGCATACAAAAACTGCCACAGCGCCTACAAAAATGCATCGACCGAAATGGCGATTATGTAGAAAAATAGGTAATTATCTTTGACAATAAACAATAAACGTTTCTGTAGTGACGAATCGAACTTACCTGACTCGCGTCCTCGGTGCCTGGTCTGCGAAACTGTCCATAGCAGAAGAAGGAATGTAGTTAGGGCGGTACGCCATTATATCCACTCTGAGTAAAAAGTGTCAAGAAGTTGGAGGGGGCAGAGTGGACTTTTTATAGAGGTTGCGAGGCATTATGGGTGACTACCCATGGTGCATTGCAACTTTTATTTGGCTATGAAAGCGACCCATTTTTGCCTGAACGGTGCATTTGCATTTTTGTTCTTCAGTAACAGAGTGTCGAGAAAGAGGAAGAAGAGAAAGAGAAAGAGAAAGAGAAGCTGGTGGACAATTTTCAGTTTCTGTGATTTTTAAATATTTTGGAGACCTTACCTTTGGGATTACACTCGTAATTGGGGATTGCCGTCATAGGTTCGATAATGGATTTATGATCTCGTGATCAACACCTACGGACGCCGAGTGGACAAGGGAAAGACTTTATTGATATACTGGAGGTCATACAATATCCAAACTGAATTATTATTTCTATTTTTTTATTTTTTCATTTATTCATTTATTTTGTAAAACCCTGCGCGCTGGTTGGTTGATAGGATTGTCACGTGATAAGAGTAAAGGAGTCTGGGATTTGATTTTTCTGTTTAGCTGAGTTGAGTCTTTGGCTTGAACGGGCTGACCGCAATTGAGTGACTGGAAGTCGAAATGCTTGCAACAAAGAATTACAACTCCTCCTGAAATAACGATTTGAAGATATGTGTAGGATTTTAAGGATTTTAAAATTGGTTTAAGGTCGCTGGTTATTCTTGGTGGGAGTTCGCAGGTTTTCTTTTTTAACCAAACTATATTTGGTGGTTCTTCCTTCTTGTGGTAGGCGAGCTGAAAAGGAATTAAAGGAAAAGAAAGGAAGAGACAGAGGCAAAAGTCAGTTTTAGGTTTCAGACTTTATTCGTGGGCCCTAGCTACCCCGTGGCGAGAAAAAAAAATTCCTGCCCAGCATTAGCATCTGACCCCACATAAAGCTTGAGTTCAAATAGTAGAGCGATTTTCTTAGTGGTAGGAAGTGGGTCCTTTTCTCTGCGCATGTCCAGAGGGTTCTTCCTGTCTGAGGGCTCATGGGAGATTGTTATCTTTTTTAATCTTATTTTGATCACCACACATGGCCATTATATAAGAGTTGGGTCGAAATGAAAACAAAAGAAAATGGCTGATAAAAACTTAAAAACGTACTTATCAACATCCCTCATCTCACGGATAAAAATTACGATCGACAGCTTTTGGATTCTGCTCACGATTGTCAACTATGCAACCTGAGTCCTTTGTTTATCAAAAATGGTATGATTTGGCATTAAATGACCCGAAAATTGTAAAACAAAACAATAAACCAATCACCTGATAACTTGATAATCTCACAACGTAACTAAATGACACTATTAATTTCATCAAACTATATTGATTTTATGAAAGCAAAAGATGAAAAATGGCGAACGGGTTAAATACGTACAGATTACGCTCGGCCATTCTGAAAGCACCGGTTCTTAACGGGGTTAAGCAATGACAAGCCTGCTCAATACTTAATATAGTGACCACTTAAGCAACAGCAGGAACTGTAAGCAACCTAATAACTAGTCTGTTAGACTGGCTTGTTGACTATTACACTATGATGATGTGCTCAACGAGAGAGAGAGAGAGAGAGAGAGAGAGAGAGAGAGAGAGAGAGAGAGAGAGTAGATTCACATTAAAAGATGTTTCTATAATTGGTCATAAGCTTTATATAATAAAAACACCAGCCCACTTATCTAATTTGCGTTTATGACTTATAAACTATGCCAAGGTCAGCTGATTTACAACTAATACTGTAAACAGGGATGTTTGTATTTGAAAATAATTTTTAATCTACTTATGTATACATATGTACTTGGAAAATTAGTTTGGAGCAGAGTAACAGCAGACCAGAGAAGTCGTGGGTCCGGGGACGGACGGTCAGAGTCCCAGAAGTGGGGATACATGGTGGGGTTAGACGGATATTATGAGAAGATCGAAGAAGAGGGCAGAAATCTGAAGGGGATCAAGATATAACTAAGACCCAAATGCAGGATTTCACCTTTCCAAGAAACCCATGAAAGAAGCCCACAGGAAATAAACTAGAAAGGGTCCCCCTGCTGCTGCTGCTGCTGCTGCTGCTGCTGCTGCTGATGCTGCTGCTGCTGCTGCTGCTGCTGCTGCTGCTGTTGTTGTTGTTTCCACTTTTGCCATTTGTTTCTTTTTTTTAAATCCGTCTTCCAACCACAGACTATCACCCCCCCCCACTGTTTGTTTGTTTCACCCGGAAAAGCCAGTCGTGAAACCACGATAATCGCGCGCGATAAGCAGCGCCCCCTATTTAACACGTTTGTTTTGGTGCTGTACAAACCAAGTAACCTGTTGTGTGCCCCCCCCCCCCGGTGCAACATAAACCCAAACGAGTAACAAAACACTTTAACAGGCAGAGATGAGCCAATTGGCTTTTCATCTGAGACAACTCGTCGGCATCTGGACCCCCAGAAAGCTGAATACGATCTAGGTGATATAGGTGACTCAACCTTTTTCACTCACAACCGTTCCAGTATGTTTTCTATGTAATATGTAAATATAGTTTATCTTAACTTGTCTTCACCTCTGGATTGCATTGGTTAGTAACTTCCCCAATGCCAAATTTTGTTCTATCCAAAAAACCAACCTACCCAATATGGTATAGATTGCAAGAGAAAAAAAAAAAGAAAAAAAAAAAAAAGGAGGGGAAGAAAAAAAAAGGAAAAAGAAAGGAAATGCTTTTCTTTCTTGAAGAGTGGGCGTTGTTACTCATCTTATAAAATGTCGGGACTTTTTTTTTTTTTCGCTTTTTTTTTTTGTATTTTTGTTTTTAATTAATTTGACTGCTTAGTTTGAGGAAAAAAGCTTTTCAAGTACAATTCATTTATGGAAAATAGTTTTGGTGGGAATATTTACTAAGCGAGTTTAGTTTGACATAAGGACATGGCAGGCCCCAACACTAACTTTTTTCATGACCGTCGCGAACAAAAATTATCAACTGTCCCAAATGGGGTTTGAACCGTCCCGAAATCAAAATATTTTTGTTTAATTCATTAGCATCATCAATACTTGTCAGTCATCAGTAGCATAATAACATGTAATGAAAAGGTAACTAAACTTCAGTTCAAATAACTCATATTTTGCTTCATTGTCACACACGTACGCAACGAGAAAAAAAGGTTGCTAACAAGAAAAAAAAGTTTCTTGACAGAAACATTTATTTATAATCAAGAATAATGAATTAAAAATTTTATAAACTAAAATTTATTCTATTTCCATCTTTATGCGGACATTTTCCAATAATAAAAATATATACTGTGCGACTGTCTATTTCTTCAGTGTTGTTGCCATTAGTAATTCTAAGTCTAGTACTAGACCGTTTTTTTAGGTCAGCATTCGGGCAATCACTGGACGGCCAATATTGGAATGTAGTACTAACTTTTAGGAAAAAGTTTTACCGTCCCCGACAAACTGTCCCGGATGGCGTATTGATCGTCCCGGATGTAATTTTTATCGTCCCTGGGACGACGGACAACATTTATGTCGAGCCCTGGGACATGGGTATGAAGAAGTTAAAGCTCCAATTCACTAGCAACAGTACGTAAGACCAATCTACGAATCATTATTCTACGGCAGGGATCACCAAACATTTTTCACGGTTGGTCGGATAATTGAAAAAATAACGAGCGCAGGACACATTATTATTGTGTTCAATACTTACTAGCCAGAACGAAAGCTCTAAGAAAAAGATTTAACCAACATATTTATTTTCAAAACATTATCAAAGAACGCAACATTAGCAGAAAAGTTTAGTGAGATTTGTGAAACTGAATTCAAGTACCGTCGGCGGGCCTGACAAAATGCCTTCGCGGGCCGAATCTGGACCGTGGGTTATAGTTTGGTGACCCTTGCTCTACGGCAAAGCCTTCATAGTTATTTAAGTTTGGAACTTTGACACAACGTTACGGATGTTTGTTTGTTTGTTTGTTTTGTTTTACGGCATTCAACATCGGTGGGTCATTTAATGCCGACAAAGTTTTAAAATAGATTCATTCTTCATAGGTGCTCAATTTTTTTATAAACTCAATTTTTAATGTCATTTTTTTCTATTTAACCCATAGATGGGACCCTAACAGGTACTACCACTCCGGGTCAGAGTGTACCTGGGAGTAATGGTGATACAAGTGTGCTTCACAGACTCCAAACCTCCAGAACTGGAACTTCACCATCAGATAGAGTTTAACGTCATACACAAGACACTAAGACCCTCATCCACCGCCTTCTAGCACGTATATGATAAAAAGGGTTGAGACTTGCCATGAGAGCAATAGGTTTGGGAAAATCATATAGGTGACCAGCCAATTGAACTGAAGGAGCCTCTCCGACCGCTCGTCAAACCGAAGTAAGGGCCAAAGTGGAGTGTTGCATTTAATGGATAGTTAATCCACCAGAGTTCCATCCTTAAACATCACGGGTCGCCACTCACAGCCAACAAGTGGCCCCATTGGGGGAGGGGGTCTTACCCCTCTGCAGAGGTGCATAACTGGAGCCTCACCACTGGATTCAGTTAAGTGTCCAACCCAGAACAGGTTACAAGTGTGGGGCATCTCGTCAGGATCGAGCTCACTACAGGGAGGGAGAAAAGAATGCGCATTAGCGGGAAATGAAATACAAACAGCTTCGTCCAGGGTTTGAACTCGTGTCGTCGTGTTCATTTCTTATGACGATAACCATTACACGACGCGTGCATCTACGGTATGAGAAAAAATAAGACAGTACGGAAAATCCAATTGATATGTTTCGTTGTAGGTATAGCGTCGTCAGAATGAATTTACCATTCCAGAAAAAGCGAAATCTTAACATTACAAGGTAGAAAAGTGTACTATATATATATATATATATATATATATATATATATATATATAAGTTAAAAGAGAGGAAATGAAGGCCCACATTAGAAAATAATGTAACAACTTTCGTTTCTTTTTTTTGCAGAATCAAGGTCTTTTGTTTTTGAACTCATTTGACTCTTATCTCCGATCCCAAACACCACGGAGTAAACGGGCTCTGAAGAAGATTTTTGTAAAATCGAAATATTGATCAATATCAGCTATGATTATGTTATAAATTGTTTTCTCTTTAACAGCATTGTGTGGTGTTTTCATTCCATCTTGTTCATTCTCATATATATATATATATATTATATATATATATATATAGAGAGAGAGAGAGAGAGAGAGAGAGAGAGATCATCAGGTTGACTTGATCGTTTGTTACTGTAAGCTGTTGAACAAGGTATAATGTTTGCCATCTCTTCGGTCCCATGAAAGATGGTTTGAGAGGTAACCATTATGAAGAGGAAATGAAATCTGTCGTAAAGAAGTGGCTCAAAGAACAGTCAACAGAATTTTACGAGGCAGGAATACACGGTCTCATTCGAAGGTGAAACATTGTTATTAAGAGAAACAGTAATTGTGTGTAGAAGTAGGGATATGATCCACATTTTGATGTATGATACATGTTCCTGAGTTGGTAATTATACCTGTCCTAAACAAAATGCCATTACTTTTGACTCACCTCATATATATATATAGATAGATAGATAGATAGAGAGAGAGAGAGAGAGAGAGAGAGAAGAGAGAGAGATAGATAGATGTGAGGTATCCAAAACTTGGTAGTAAGGGATGATTCTTATGTGATATCTAAGACACACTTCAGAGAGCTCAATGTATAATAATCTTTTTAGATTATATACAGAGCAATATTTATCTTTGGGCGAAATAAATTTATGATGGAATAACGGTGTTGAGTTTTTCCTTCCTTACAAAGATATATATATATATATATATATATATATATGGGTCGTGTGCGCACGCGCGTGTGCGTTAGCATGCTTCTCTCTTATTATGTTAAGATTTTATTTTTGTGAAATAATAAATACATTCTGATGATGCCATTCCCATAGTGAAACATGTCAATCTGATTTTCCATACTGTCTTCCTTTTTCTGAATGTGAAGTATCCGGTTTCTAATGTTCTTGTGCAAAGGATGCTCTGTTTGTTTGTTTGTTTGTTTGTTTGTTTGTTTTTATTTTTTGTTTTTGTTGTTATTTTGTTTGTTTGTTTGTTTGTTTGTTTGTTTTTTGTTTTTTGTTATTATTTTTTTCTTAGACACCACACCTGGTTCTGTGGGGGTGGAGGGTACATCTGACATCCGCTTACCCGGTAGATAAGTGATGAAGTTCAAAATTCTCTGACTACAAATTAGCGTTAATGAATTTAAATGTATGACCGTAGAATAAACGGGTTTCCTTTTCAGACTTTCAAACATATTTCGTTGTAGCAAAGTTTCACTACCAACTTTTTTTTTCATTTTATACGTTCCCAAATGAACTGGTCTTATGGAAAGGAAGATTATACACATTTGCAAACCCCTCCAGAAGGATGTGACGCAAGGTCAATTTTTTAAGGGGGGTTTAACAAGTTTGAATTCAGATTTTTCCTTCTCCAAGACTGGTTGCCAAGATTTAAAATTCCAGTTGTTCTACTATTTACCCATAGCTGGAGGGAGAGTAGTTGGATGCATACGTTTCCCAAGGATATTAGCGCTATGTGAAATGTGGAGTACCTCTTAATTATCATTAATCCCAGGTCTGCTCTAACCCAGAGTGTTAGTACCTGTTATGCCCCATCTATGAGTCAAATATATCTGTTTGAAAATTATGAGAATTGGATAGGACTACATAAAACAATATAACTGTACAAACAAATGATTACTTTATATATTTGCCCACCCATCTGCCACGAGTAGGATGCGACACAAGGTCAATTTCTTAAGCGGAGTTTAACAGTTTGAATTAAGAGTTTTCTCTCTCCGAGACTGGTTGCCTAACCAAGGTAAAAAATCCCTGTCTTTTTATTTACCCATAGCTGAAGGAGAATAATTGGATGCATAACTTTCCCAAGTTTAATAGCGTGATGAAAGGAGCTTATATAGGCAAGACGTTCGCAAGAAGTCATCATCATTATCAATGCGTACGACAGCACGGATACATTTGAAATTCTTCACCACACGTCCCCCTAGTGCTCTAGACAACATCCAGTGTTCGTAATTGCAGAGGAATGCAAGTTGCTGGTCTGCTAACACTGTTGTGTCCATGTGTACGGGTCAACAGGAGAAATTATGATTTCGTCTTTACTTCTCCAGGAGCGCAATGTCATGGTCATCTGATTTGGATGGTTTGTGAGATGGGACGTAAGTGGCCGTACAGCTGCTGTTATTTGTAGGATTCTGCTTCCTTTGTAGTTGCCAACCCAATTTTTCTACAAGAGTTTAATGCCTTTGTCAAAAGGGAATTAGATACAACTGATTCTGCATATTATATTATCGTTAACCGATATATATATGTGTATATGTATGTGTGTGTGTGTGTGTGTGTGTGTGTGTGTGTTGCTTAAAACCGCAATAATATTTATAATTTGAATAATATATATGTATACGCACATTAAATAATGCTCAAAAACCCATCTCTCTCTCTCTCTCTCTCTCTATATATATATTATATATATATATATATATATATATATATATATATATAAAGAATAAATGCCTTCAGAAGATTTTTTTAAATAAAGAAACGGGAAAATACACCAGTAAAATCGACGATGAAATAATTAAAAAACAGAATTTAGGAGACGACAAAAGTCGAAATAAATTTATTTTTTAAAGGTATTTATCCTTTATTTATTTATTTATCATAAAAATGTACATGTTGCATAATCTTGGCAACACCCTGTAGGAGAATTCTAATACACCAGTATTTTCAAATCAGGGAATGGAAAACTACTGGACAGTTAGAATCTCGCAAGTCACGTGAGACTTAGTTATGTCAGTTCCAGTCAAAATGTTACGCAGTACAGACGTGAGATTGCGGGGTTGGGCTCAATCCGCGCGGTGAATGAAAAGAAACCCTTAGGTAATAAAAGCTTTGATCAAAGTAATACAAGTCTTGCTAGTTATTACATGACTTAAAAGATGCCTTTGAAAAGAAGCCCTTAGAAAATGAAGCAACAACAAGTTAGAAGACTAGACGATCATCATGGCCGAGATAGAGAGAGAAGAAGAAGGAAACGAAAACATGGCGACTAGACGAAAAACAACCAAGTAAGTTACACGACTTCATCTCTCTCTCTCTCTCTCTCTCTCTCTCTCTCTCTCTCTCTCTCTCTCTCTCTCTCTCTAATGTCTCTACTCTCTCTATCACAAGAACTAATGTTTATATATCCGCAATGTGGGTACATAACATATGGTGATTGCCACTTCTTCACAGAATAAGGCCATATCTACAAGTTCGGCTGTGAGCGCGCAGTGCCGAGGCGTTCAGCTTTGTTTTTATTCACTGTCATACATATGAACCCTTCCACGGTTTCCTCTCGTATGCGTCCGTACGTGACTGAGAAACTCAACCTTTGACAGGCAGGCCCTGCCACACGCGTCACATATATAGTCCGGCTTAAATGTAGGAAATGTGTCCATGACGTTCGTCATGTGCCATTTGCGTATACACACATATTTATATGTACGTTTGAGTTTTGGTTGAATCCTATCAAAGTAACACTTGATATCATCCGCATATATATATATATATATATATATATATATATATATATATATAGTGAGAGAGAGAAAAATGGGGAAAGAAAAAAGTGAGAGAAATGTATATCATTTTGTAATCTAATAACTAGTTTAACTGGTATCAATTTTTAACAGTATGTGTAAAAACAACTAGAAATTCTACGTTTAATATTTTACGTTTTTTTTAATAAATGCTATTCACTGGAAGGCGTTTAAACATAAACATGGAATTTTGCGCCATATATATATATATATTATATATATATATATATATATATATATATATCGATTCTGTTCGTCTGCTTAATTTCGTGCTATCTATACACATCTAGGCTAATTAGCCAATCTTGATGAAACTTGGGATGTAAACACCTTAGACCTCAAACAGGGAAGAGAAAGTGACCTGAAGCATTTTTGTATAAAATTCGCCAGGAAAGTCTAATTCGACCAGAAAGCTAATAAAATTGCCATCGGCCAAAGAAACTGCAATATAGCTATGAACATTTATATCGAAAGCAAAATAATGGTTAGATAAATAGATAGATAGTGAAATAGAGCTTGTTACTCCTAGTTCAACTCGATTATATATATTATATATATATATATATATATATATATGAAATAAATATTTTTTGAAAAAACAAACACATGATGTTATAATTCGCTGACAGAAATCTGTTTCGACCTTTTATTAAAGCGGTCTTCATCAAGAGCGAAATGTTTGTGATAGAAAGACGGTGTGAGTAAACCGTTACAAAACAAAAGTGGTACAAACGAACATTTTACTTACACGTGTTTCGATCGGGAGTTTATCCATGTGAACATTATTCAAACTATTATTATTTTTAAATAACCAAATTATTATTATTATTATTTCATTTCATTTGGTTATTTTAAAATAATAATAGTTTGAATAATGTACACATGGATAAACTCCTGACCGAAACACGTGTAAGTAAAATTGATTAAAATATCCTATTTTATCCATTCTATACTTTCTTTCCTTTATTTATTTTTTCAACACACATACATATATATATATATATATATATATATATATATATATATATATATATATAAATTCATACATACATACACACACACACACATATATATATTAATTGCATTCGAGAATTGCAATGGTGAGAAACTGTCAGTAACCAAGCACCGTTGACTCCATGTCCAAGCTATCCTAACTATATATATATATATATATATATATATATATATATATATATATATATATATATATATATCGTTCAATTTTATTTCTCATACCGTCGGATTTCATTCTAAACATTATTCACACGCACACAAACAAATACCAAACACACACACACACACACACACACACACACACACACACACACATATATATATATATATATATATATATATATATATATATATATATATATATACTTGATTTCTTTACTGAATGTTACTTGTTAGGGTAATTAGGTGAATTTTAGTCTGAAAATGTTCACGCTAATCATCGTCATCTAAAGGAGAAACCTTTGGTTGAGTGCGTTCACAAGGAAGGAGAATATGTTGAAAAAAATATATTTATTGCATAGGATAAAGTCTTGTTTTTTATCTTTAGTCTAATGACTCATTTATGTGTTTTCATATCAACATTTATACACACACACATACACACATGCACACACACACACACAGGCACCCACAACACGCACCCACACACATACACATACATACACACACATACACACATAGACACACGCACACACACGCACACACTTGCAAAACACAAACACACACAGACACACACACAGACACACAGAGACGTGCACACACACACACACACACACACACACAAACAAAATGCTATTTTTATGAAAATAGGAATATGTTTTCTAAAAATGTGATTTACTCAACGATACACACATATACGTATATAAATGTTTGAGCTTGTGGATGTGTGGGTGTGTGCACGTATATGTGCGCGCATGTGTAACAGGATGACTATTATATAACTTACCCAAGTCGAATGACGAGTTTTTATTGCAACTCGACCTCTGCATATCAACATTGATATATTTACAGTCATACCTTTATTTACGTCGTTTCTACTTACGATATTTTCGAAGACACGTCGCTTTTAAAAATATTTAAATATTAAAAGCTATAAATATATTATGATATTTACCTAATAACACTATAAAAAAATAGCATGGTACTGTTAATTCCGTGTTGTATCGATTGTTTACGCTTATAATTTACCCAAATATAACGATTAGGTAGGCTAACATAAAAAAAATACCCTAAGTTACCGGTAGGCTTCATAATTTACCGACATTTACCGATTACGTTAGCTGATATAAAAAAAAATAGGCTAAGCTAGGCCTAGGTCGGATAATTGCATCTAAATAATGGATATTTCGACGAGTCGTTTTTCGACTGGAATCAATTAACAATGTAGGGTAAGGTATTACTATATATATATATATATATATATATATATATATATATATATATATGAAGATAGGAGGGTTGGAGTAAATCCAACAGTATGAGGTAAGGTAAAAGGAAAAGTGGACAAAAAATAATGACTTAAACAAGTAGAAGTAGACTAGAACGAAATATTTCTTTCCTACTTCTACTTGTTTGAGTCATTATTATTTTTGTTCACTTTTCCTTTTACCTTACATCAGCTCAGTCGGTAGAGCGTTCGGCTAGAAACCACAAGGTTCCTAGTTCGATACCGGTCTTCGCCAACTCAGCGTATGAGTAGCACAGGGATCTGTGTGGTAAAGTAAGGAGCTGATGGTAGGTGTGGCGCTCCACCTCAGATGCTAAAACAATCTTGGTCTAGCGCTATTGAAAAGGGGATAGACTCCCTCGCTGACTGGCTGATACCGACTTTAGGCCGCCCCGTCGACGTTACTTTATATATATATATATATATATATATATATATATATATATATATATATATACTGTCTAAATGCGTATTATATATATATGTGTGTGTGTGTTTGTGTGTCTGTGTTTAGGCACCAGATTATCTTGTAAGCATACAAGGAGTGTCAAAAAAGAATCGAAATATTTTGTACTTTCTTACACACCTTGTATTCTGAAAAAAAATAATCGTCCCATCCATTCTTTATTTCTATATACTTTAATACAACTTTAAACATGGTACTTTTTTGACACACCTTGTATTCTGAAAAGAATTAATGAATGGAACGTTATTTCTTTTCAGAATACAAGGTGTGTCAAAAAGTACGAAATTCACGATAATTTTTGACACACCTTGTATTTTATTTAAAAAATAACAAATAATGATTTGATTTCTCCATCTTTTTTTGTTGGCGAGCGAATGTCCAAAGTCTCAATTAGTGTAGTCTGAGTACGGATACTTTCGATCGTCTTAGCTCATTGTCGATAACGTTTGTACTACTGTCTTAATACTGGGAGTACTAAAATGCAACTGATACGGGTGCATAGTCCTGCAGTCTCGGCGATTCACAGTCACGTGATCCTTAACTGCTATTTGTACACATTCAAACCAACACCGGTAGTCTACGCGTTCAAAGATGGCGTCGGTTGCACGTGATGGACGCCCCTATTGAAAAAAAAAAAAATTCCGTGATCACAGAAGAGATCCTTAACTTAAGTAGTAGTACCCATTACAAATAATCGCAAAGTTCCGGGTTCGATACCAGCCCCCACCAACCCAGCGCATAAATAGCACAGATTGGTAATACGATCTGTGCGGTAAAGTAGGGAGCTAACGAAAGGTGTGGTGCTTCACCTCAGCAAAAATGATCTCCCTGGTCTTGCGCTAATGAAAAGGGGATAAACTCCCTCGTTGTCCGGTTGATACCGACAATATACCACCCCGCCAAACTTACTTTATATGGTTTCAAGTATTCCTGTCCAATAATAATAATTTATGACATGTCAGTTTAACAATAATATTCTTTACCTGTCGGCTGAGATTGTAGAATACACCGACTGCACCTCTACAGAAAGGTAAAATCCCCTCCCCCAATGTAACCACTTGTTAGCCGTTGGTGGCGACCCGTGATGC
>CM042155.1:51484126-51511626 GCA_023376005.1 Doryteuthis pealeii
CAAACTAAGATTAGACTAAGTATAGACAGGGCAACCTCTACAATATAAAATGGAAAATATTGGACCAGTCTAGACCATACATTAATGAATCCAAGAGATGTGTACTATGCTCTACAGAAGAAAACAACCAGCGAAATCTACAAGTCCTGGCTTCCTCGAACAAATACCTCAACGCAAAATCGAAAATCTTCTATTTGGTTTAGGCGAAGTCTGACAAACAGGAAGGTTTCGGTATTAAAATAAGTAAATAATTCCAACAGTATGTAGAAATAAGAAATAAGAATATTTTTTCGATTGCCAGCCACGCCAACTTTAAAAGAAAAGAAAAAAAAGCCGTTAACGGAAAAAGAATATTTTTCTCTAATATTTTCTCATCCCTCGTTTCATTTTGAAAATATTTCCATCACTTTTTAGACAAAAACATTATTCATCCTAATATCCCGATGAAGATTTTATAAAAATAAAAAATCGAAACGTTTTAACGTCGACTGCAACATCTAAAAATAAATTAGACTTTGGAATTTTTTTCTTATTTCCACACACACACACACACACACACACACACACACACACATACATATATATATATATATATATATATATATATATATATATATATATATATATATATATAATCTGTGGATTGAAAAATGCCTACTATTGCTTAATATATCTTTCTATCTTGTAGACAATCTCAATTTTGTCTGGTACTTCAATTTTTGTCTTTATTTCTGAAATTTTGTCATTAAAATTTTGAATTTAGATATGATTGTTAATTAAAATAAGTGACGAAAAACTCTTTTTTAAAACAGCAGCATTTCTTCTCCCTTTTTTTCTTTTTTCCTTCTTTTCTTCTTCTTCTATATATATTTTTGTATTTCATTTATTTGTCTATTTATTTATTTATTTTAGAATTTGAAATGAAAAAGGAATTTAACAAATTTATTTTGGCTAGAAAAGTCTTTTCTTTCATTTCTTGGATAGACATCAAATTTCTGTTGTTTTTTGTTTTTGTTTTTTGTTCTTTTTTTTTTTTTGTTCTTTGTATTTTTTTTTATTTTTATTTTAACACGAAATCTTATTGTCATTTAAAACCGGGAAAGTAATTTAAAAACTCATTTTGGAATGTTCCTGGAATCAGTCCAGTGCTGATGATGCAACCCGTGAATAGTAAGATCTCAACCGTTAATGACAAAGTTGAAACCACACCTCAAATAGATTAATTAGAATTATCTGATTGTCTTTAGATGGAAGAGTTCTTCAAAATGTTTCACTAACTTCTACTTCCCTTATTTTCCACTTCCTCTCAGTTATTTTTTTGAATAACAGAAACTACAGTGAGTTGAACTCCATGGCTGGTCTGATTTATGCATTTTAATGAAAAAATATTTGTTTGATTGTGAAGATATATTTCATACTTTATATAATTGAAACCATAATTGTTAAACGGACTTCGGCATAGAATAACCCAACAAAGGTTGATATGCCATAATAACAACAAAAAAACAAATCTTAACTCTTCCTCTTTCTCTATTTACCTACTAATTCTACACACACACACACTCCATATATATATATATATATTGTAATACAGGTACAAGTGATAACCTACCCGAGATTCACCATAAGGATCTTCAGGGTTAAATCCACTGGATTAATCAAGATATTGATTAATAGCATACGATCCCGTAACGAACCGTTTATCGCGAAAGATACACACGTGTAATCGACTGCAATTAATCAATATCTTCATTAATCCAGTAGATTTAACCCTGAAGATCCTTATGATGAAACTCGAGTAGGTTATCACTTGTACCTGTATTACTATAAATTTGCTCTACTAACGTATTGAGCACTTTTTATTTGTCATATCGCTGTCTTACCTTTCTGAATTTTGCATCAACTAACCATTGTGACCATCTTCACCGGTAAGTCACCTTTTCCAAAATAACATATATATATATATATATATAATTAACTTGTTTTATAAAAAATGTATACTCATATATATATATATATATATATATATATGGATCTGTGTGATAAAGTGGGGAGTTGGTCGTAGGTGTAGCACTCCACCTCAGACACAAAATCAGTGTCTTTTGTCTAGTGCTAATGAAAAGGCTATATACCCCTTCGCTGTCTGACTGAAACTGAAAATAGGCCACTCGCCGATTTTACTATTACTACCTCAGGTTAGAAACTTACTGTAGAGCAAAATGAACGCTAACAGGCTCGAACGAAACTCGAACACTGATTGCTGATTCCTTTTTCCGTTTCGAGAGCCACCACGGCAATCACACCTGCAAAAAGAATGAATTTAGATTTGAAGAAAAGAAACAAAACAAAAAAAAAAAAAACAGGTAAGTAACATCTTAGTCGTTGTCTGTTTTTTTTGTATTTGGCTTCCCACAAGCCAAATTTGCTCAATAACACAGTTGGATAGAACTACAAAACACTTTTCTTTTTTCACATAATTATCACTGTTGGTTACGCATTTTTGCCAACGATAAAAACAACAGTATATATACTGTTCTTATAGAAAACTGCTCCGAAAGTAATGACACCCATTCTTTTTTTTTATGTACGTATTTACTCACAACCCTCCACAAACAGTATGTGACACAAGCTTAATCTTTAAGTGGAGTTCAACAGGTTTGAATTCAGTGTTTTCCTTCTTCTAGATCAGGTTTGAATTCAGAGTTTTCCTTCTCCTAAATCAGTCGTCATAGCAAGGCTACAGAGCCCATAGCTACTACCCATGGCAGGATTCATACCTTTCTCAAAGGTATTAGCCCTATATGAAATGCAAACAGCCTCGTCCAGTATTTGAACACGGATCGCCGCATCCATTTCCTACGACGATGACCATAACACCTCCATTTTTTTTCAATGTAACCTACCACAAATACAGGGAGCACAACAAAACCATTAGATAGAGCAAGTTTTCAGCTACCAAAAACTATTTTCGGCATAGTCACCACGATTAGCCATGCATTTTGGTCAGTTTGAACGTCGCTTTAAAAGCGTTGAACTATAAGTGAATTATTTAGTTTATGCCTTTCTACCCCAAGAAACAACTCATCAGCTGACCCTCGTATTATAAAATTCGCACTGTGCAGCGTGAGTTATTCATTTCTTGTTATATATATATATTATATATATATATATATATAATATTATACTAAACCTGAGATAATCACCTTTTATTTCCTAAAGGCTTTTTTTCCTATTTAGGTTAATGACACAAAATTCATACTGAATTATACCTTGCTTTTAGGTTTACGCTATGTTTGAATAAAATTCCAGTTTAATTGGTTCTAATTAGTCGTAATTAGTAACTAAGTAAAAAACTAACCCGTCCCTCACTTTCATTCTGTATTTTACTTTCACCCTCTCTGTGTATATTTGATTACCTTCTCCTTATATAATTGAGTAAGAGTGAGAATGGAGAGTTATTGTGTTAGAGACATATAACGATGTTAAAATTAATTTTAAGATAGGGGTGAGCGGGTAGTGGCGTAACTACCCTGGGCCAATAGTGGACACGCCCTTCCTAAAACTTTCTTCTCCATAATAAGCAGATTTTGGTGGGGGACTTGGTGGAGGCAGTTTGTAATTCGTTACTATTTATATAGTTAAATCTGTCTTGTTTCAGCTAACATTTATTTTAGGGAAAAAGAGTTTGTAACTTGTAGTAGTGAAATCTGCCTGGTTCGGGCTAATTTTTTTTTATTTATTTTTTTTTTTTTGCGGTAAAAGAGTTTGTAACTGTGTGTGTTAAATCTGTGTTGCTCGGGCTAAAATTTATTTTTCTAAAAGAGTTGGTAACTTATAACGACAGTGTAGTAAAATTTTGTGTTTTGCTCTACTTTGTGCGTTAAGATTCTGCGACGAAATCATAGCTTGATAAAATTCCATGATCCCGTTCAATTTAAATTTGGTCAAACGTTTCCTTTCAGCAGGCACCGCTTAGTGTTTTTAGGACAGGAGACCAGGGCGCATTTATGCGATATGCACCTTTTTGTCTAAGTCGAAAAGTAGTAACATGAGGATGAGTAAAAAAAAAAAATAATAATAATATTACACATGTAATTTATTTTTAATACATTTTATACTAGGCACTGACAAAAATGGCAAAAAATCCGTATTTTATAAAACAAATTTATCCCCCCCCCCACACACACACACACACCGATTGAATGAAAATTAACAAAAATCTGGGTATTATCCCATTTTAATGAAATTTTCAATGTTGATTTATCAATGAATAATTTTATAATGCATCAGTTATTTTATTTCAAAACTTTCTGATTTTTTTCATGCCATTTAATTAACTTTGCCCCCCCCTCTTATTTTGGGGTAAATATTGGTGGGGTTATATACGCTGCTATTCGCAGAATTGCGTCCCGGCCTCCTGCCTTAAAAAGGCTACGCGGTGATATCTGAAAAAACAACCCCACGTAAGAATGAAGAAAAAAAGAACCAGCGCTTAAGGCGTTTTTCCCGAAAGTTAATGCGATATTTTACCCCCTCCAGTCTTTTATCGACAAGTAAATGTAAATATTTTAACCCTCCTCCTTTTTAAAATATCTTACGGGAGGCTAATATTTACATTTACTTGTCGATAAAATATGGCTTACTTTTAACGCCTTCAAAGCACTATAAAGAATTTGTCGATAAAAACTCCTTCAATCCGAAAAAAAATCTTTTTCGGTATTTTTATTTTATTTTAAATTATTTATTTCCAACAATCGATTACAAATAATTTTTAAAAATCAACATATTTAGATATTTTCTTTTAACTAAAACCAAGACATTAAACAAACATAAATAAAAAAAATCTGAAGATTTAGATATTCTTTTATATTCTAATTATTTTTAAATGTATAAATAAAAGACAAAAGGCCGAGGGTGTGAATAGAAGAAAAAAATTATGGGAGTTATCCTGATAGAAAATAAGTACCGAAAATCAAAAGTTAAATGTAAAATAAAAACTAAGAAAATAAGTTTTGGGGATCTTCTTTTTTTTTTTTTTACTCCTTTCGATAATATTTAAGAATTATCTAGGATTTTAACAATTTCTTCTTAGAAATCAATAACAAAAAATAATAAATACACTCATTACAGAAGAATGATTAACTTTTAAATGATGTCCGAAAATAAGATGCAAACATTTATTGTACAATAAGTTTATTATCATATAAAGATATTATTATGCTTAAGTTATCAGCTATGCCACTTTTTCATGTAGTCGACATTGACGGTAATGCACTTGTCCTATCGGTTCTCAAGTGTATATATACCCTCCTCTGAGAACGTGGAGTCAAGTCAATTGCTTTGTAATCCAACAAAATGCCAATTTTTGTAGCTCATTTTCTTCTTACCTCAGACAACAAATGTTTCGTTGTGCAAAGTGAAAGCTACCAGCCTCGACCGGAATTTGAACTCTGCTCGCTGGTTCCATTTTCCGCGCCGGCAATTGCACCTGCAAAAAGAATTATTTGAAATATATATTATAAAAAAAAAGAAAAAAAAATAGTACCATCAGGTAAAACGTTGCTTTTGTATTTTGTGTGTGTGTTTGGCGTCTTCCCAGCGAAACCTGCTTTAATGCCACCTGTGTGTTGAAGTACCTAGAGACGTATGAGAGCACCTGTTTCAAAGCTTTTGGAGATCAAGTTCACAGGTTATTATGCACTCGACATGTTACCTTTCTTTATTCTTTTTGTTGTGGGGGGGGGCATCGTCAACACCAGCAGTTCATTCGTTGAGTGATCTTTAGACAAGGACTGACAGCTGTAAGAGTGTAGAAACATGGAGAAACAAAGGAATAATAAATACTGTCAGTCGTTGGTTATATGCAACAAACAAAAAAACAGTCAGAGGCGGAATTCACAGCTTCGAGGCGCGAAAAACAACAACATTTGAATTGAGATTGAAACCGCACGTTTAACCAACTGTTAAGTATGGGAGTGAAACTACGTTCCGAAAGTAATGCCTCCTATATAAAAAGAACTGCGTCTGGTGGTGAGGCTTAAGAGTATTTACGGGTTTCGAAGGAGCTCTTATTTCTACGTAGTTGTAGGCAAATTGTCGGACAAAGAAGACAAACATACAATGGAAATTTAATACATGTATTGATAAATAATACAAGAACTTGTTGCAAATTTTATTGGTATTTGCTACCAGACTTATCTGAGTTAAGTAATGATCTTGGAGTAGTGGTGATAACAGGGGTATTCTGTTGCTTGTTGGAAAGTTGATAGGACGTTTCTTCGGATGTTTCTCGTTCTTCCGCGTAACCGGTTCAGTGATAAGTAATGGGGGATGCTATTTTAGAAGCTTCTCGCCCTGGTAACAGTTCTTTTAAATGATGGTGAATGGGCCCTTTTCAAGTAGACTATTTGGTCTTGGTGCCTTCTGTAGTGTGCTATTGTGACAGCCTGTGGTCTGCGGACACAATGCCTTCGAATGTGTGCTGTGAAAATATGCCTCCGTCCAGGTCAACGGTCCGTAGATAAGTAAGCCCTGTTTTTGGGCTAAGTGATGAATAAAGTGTAGGGACCGCTATTTACGCGACTACCCTCAGTGAGTGCTCCGTGATAAGTAAAGTTTTTGGTATTGGCGCCAACATCGTATGTTGGCGATTCACCCCCTAGCGGCAGGGGGAGATAATTAACTATAGAATTTCCAATAGGCTCCAGTTCTGGAAATTCGGAGGGGCGGACTCATCAACTTTGTTTTCACTGTCATCCTGAATAGTAGAATCTGTTAGGGTCCCATCTATGAGTTGTTGGAGATTTTTTAAGGGATCAATTTTATTGTCATTGCTCTTAGGTTCACCCTAACCAGGAATATATGTGTCAAATAGATCTTTTGTGGTAATATCTAAAACTAGCAGGACCTGTCCATATACCACAGTATGATAATTTAATCATTACAATGTTTGGTACTTATTGCAAATAATTCAATATGTAAAAAGTATTATAATCTTGATTTAACTCTCTCTTACTCTTTTTTTTATTTCTTTCCTCCTTTTCATTATGTTCGACTGAAACAGATTAGCGTTATCACTTCCGCATACTCACCTCCTCTCTCTATCTTTCTCATATTTTTTCTTTGTAGCATGTCCTTTTTCTTACTTTTGTTCTTTATAATAAAAAACACGGAATGGTGACAACATTCATAAGAATTCGGCTCATAAGCAACACTAGATAATCAGAATTTATATTTTTGGATTTCATCTTGGACGATTTAGACGGTCTCATTTTTAACCAGTGGGAGTTGCAAGATGATAACGGTCGGAACATTAAGGAACAAGAGTACTATATCTAAAATTATTTTGAATTACATTAATGCAATGGCACGTATTGTTGGTTGTTTTGTGGCATATTAACTTTTTTACGGGTTAGCTAATGCCGAATCAAATCATTTTGAAATTCGGTTTCTTACAGTACATGTTTCTTAAATGGTCACTCATCTAAGTATTGAACAGGCTCATCGTTGCTTAACGTTGGTGATCCAGAAACGGTGATTTCCACGTGACTTGGCCGTAAACCGGTACTTATTGATATTGCAACCAAATATGAAGTTAGTTCGTTAGTTGGTTATTTTGTTTAACAACTATCAACCCTTGTGGACTATTTAATGCTAAATTGTGTGTGTGTGTGTGTGTGTGTGTGTGTGTGTGTGTGTGCGAGCGAATAGTTAGAAGGTAATTATTTTGTTTTGATTTGGTTTGGTTTGGTTTGGTTTGGTTTGGTTGGTTCTCTAAACTGGTTGAAATATTCTATTCTATTTAATAGCATATCAACCCTTGAGGACTATCTAATATTAAATCTTGTGGGGGGGGGGTCTGTGTGTAAGCGAATAGTTTGTAGGTAAATATTTTGGTTTGGTTCTATAAACTGATTGAAATAATTTATTTTGTTTAATGAAATAACAACCCTTGTGGAGTATTTAATGCTAAATTTTGTCTGTGTGTGTGATTTGTAAGCGAATAGCTTGTAGATAATATTTTGGTTTGGTTTGTTTTTTAACTGGTTGAAATAATTTTCATTAACTTCAAGAGTATTAATAAATTGTCAGAATAATTCATTAAACTTCATGTATATTAATAAATTGGCAGAAATAATTTCCACATTATATTTATCATAAACTTCACGAGTGTTAATAAACAGGTACAAATAATTTTCATTGATTTATAAATAGACCAATTTTACCCAAAGACGGGATCCTAACAGGTAATACCACTCCGGGTCAGAGTGGACCTGAATTGGAAACTCACCACTAGATGTAGTTTAGGGTCATTCCCAGGATACTAAATTTGTAGAAATCATTTTTATGTTAGATTTTTCTTTAACTCCATGTATATTAACAAATTGGTAAAAATAATTTTCATTAACTTCATGAGTATCAATAAACAGGTGTTTGACCTTCAGTCACTGCCTCCTAGTACTTACATGGTAGAAAGGGTTGTGTGTGCTAATAATCACCGTCAAAGAATAATGCACAAAAATAAAAATGATTCTGTTTATTTTTGTCTCCATCCCAATAAGACAGAACCGCCTTCTAACACATATATGATAAAAAAGGGTTAAGAGTATGCCATATGAGCAATTTGAAGAATACGGTCGGGGCTAAATTATATGGGTGTTTGGGCTTGACATGACCTACCGCTTGATCAGTTCGGGCCTCTCCGATCGCCCGTCTAGCCCAAGTAAGGACCGAAGTGGAGTGTTGCATATCCTATGACCACTTAGTCACGGACTGCTCATCCACCACGATCCTGTTCTTAGGCATTACGAGTTACCACCCACGGCCAACAGGTGGCTCCGTTGAGGATCTTACCCCTCTGCATGCAGCGTATTTTGCAGTACCAACCGACAGTAGGGTACATAAGAAGTATTAGCTTGATTAAAATAACTGGGAACTTTATTAATAAATCTTTTTGGCCCGATGTCGAGTTATTAAATTCCCTTCATCTATATATATAAAAGAATGTTTCTGGTATGTACGTGTCGACTTATAACTCCGAAAAGAGATATAATTCTGATTTGAAATCTCGCACACATTAATGTGTTTCTAATTAAGAAACACACAAAATTTTGGCTTTTGATTTTTACTAATTAAGTGATCTAATTCAATGATTAAACAAAAATCAACCAATTTCTAGAACTCTTCACAGTAGGAACAAATAAAGTAAGGAAAAATTGGGTCAAAAAGGAAATGAATTGGGCTAATACATTTCACTTTAACTCAACAGGCTCTTTCTTTAACCCAGTCTGTTCGTCTCTCTCTCTCTCTCTCTCTCTCTCTCTCTCTCTCTCTCTCTCTCTCTCTCTCTCTGTGTTCGTCTCTCTCAAATACAATTATGTTTTAAAACAAGTTTATAATTACATTTTTAAAAATAATATTTTAAATGTAAACAAAAAAACATTTCCTGAAAAAAAAACAACCACTGTAATATACGAATTCTTGGGGATTTAAAAAAAAATTAATAGAATATTTTCCTATTATTCTCTCTTACTCATGTTTTCTCCCTTTCTCACTGGTGTTCATAAAATTTAGGCCGGTCATGGACTGGGTACTTTTGCTAGTATATTATATAATTCTAAGTAAGAAAATATATCTTCAAGTAATTATTAATACAAATAATTTGCACACAGTTACATGGCATCAATCATTTCTGTTTGATATTAGTAATTCATACGTAATTATATGGTTTAAATCAACTATTGCTATTTAGTAATAATCATTTGTTTCAAATAACTAATAATAAACCTAACTATATTACAAAAAGGGACCGGGTTAGCTCAGTCGGTAGAGCGTTCGACTAGAAACCACGAGGTTCCTAGTTCGATACCGGTCCTCGCCAACTCAGCGTATGAGTAGCACAGGGATCTGTGCGGTAAAGTAAAGAGCTGATGGTAGGTGTGGCGCTCCACCTCAGATGCCAAAACAATCTCCTTGGTCTAGCGCTATTGAAAAGGGGATAGACTCCCTCGGTGATAGGCCGATACCGACTTTAGGCCGCCCCGACGACTTTACTTATATTATAATAAACAGAAAAAATATTTACAGTTAAAAGTCATCTAACTATTGGATTTTTAGAAGGTTTGTAGTCCCTAACTTTAGTGCCATTACTCCTGGGTACACTCTGACTCAGAGCAGTAGTACCTGGTAGAATCCCATTTTTGGCTCGAATGGATATGTTTAAAAATTATATCTGTATTCAATTGGAATACTTGAAACCGTATAATTGTGAGCAAATTATTAGTATTAGGAATAGTTACTTGAAGCTAAGGTTTAATATTAACTTCTTGAAATAAATGATTATTAGTAAATAGCAACAGTTACTTTGCGTATGAATTACTAATATTAGATAGAAATAATTGATGTCATATATATATTCACCAAACCCGTCCGCACGAGCAGGATGTGACACAAGGTCAACTTCTTAAGCGGGTTTACCAAGTTTTAATTCAGAGTTTTCTTTCTCCTAGATAAGTTACCTAGTCAAGATTAAAGTGACCAGTCGGTCCTATTATTACCCATAGCTGGAGGGAAAGTAGTTGGATTCATACCTCTTTTCCAAGGGTATTAGCGCTATGTGAAATGCAAACAGCCTTGTCCAGGATTTGAACTCGGGTTGCCGAGTCCATTTTCTACGACTCTAACCATTACACCACGCGCCTTCATTGATGCCATATGACTGTGTGGAAATTATTTGCATTAATAATTACTTGAAGATATATTTTCTTTCTTAGAATTATTATTAGTTATTTGAAACCATATAATTGTGCAAAATTATTGGTGTTAGATAGGTATACATTAATTCATATAACTGTACGCTAACAAATGATTATTATTAGATTGTAATAATTGCTTGAACTACATAATTATGTAGAAATTATTTATATCAAATAGGAATACTGGATGACATATAACTGTGCAAATTATTGATATCAAGAATAATTACCTGAAGCTATAATTGTTTAATAAGAATTAATATTATTATCATTAGTTACTTGAAACCATATAACTATGTACAAACAAATTATCATTATTAAACAGATATACTTAATTGAGACCATATAATTATGTATAAATTGTTAGTATTACACAGGAACAGTTAAATCATACAAATGTGTGCAAAGAATTTCTGTTGAGAAAAGTTATAATTGTTTGTTATAATTGATTACTAAGGATTATTATTAATTTCTTGAATCATATAACTGCGTGAAAATTGTTTATTATAATTGTTTACTAATTATATTATGTTTACTAATTATATAATATATTACTATTATTAGTTTCTTGAAACCATATAACTGTGTGAAAACAAATTACTATTATTAAATAAATTATTAAATAGAAATAATTACTTGAAACCACATAATTATTAGTATTTGATAGATATACTTGAAACCATAAAACTTAGTTAAAATTATTTGTATTAGATAAAAATACTTGATATCACATAACTGTGTGCAAACAAATTATTATAGACAAATAAAAAAAGTGCTATTTTTTTAAATTCAATAGAACATTTAAAATATGATTATGATTGCAATCAAAAATTTAGAGCGCCCTGTCGATGGGGCGTTAGAATACACTGACTGCACCTCTGCAGGGGAGTAAGACTCCCCCAATGGGGCTACCTGTTGACCGTGGGTGGCGACCGGTGATGCTTAAGGATGGAACCCAGATGGCTGAGCTGTCCATGACATGCAACACTCCACTTCGACTTTTACTTAGGCTACACGGGCAGTCGAAGATGCCTCCTCTGATCAATCGGCTGGTCACGTCAAGCCCTAGCACATATATGATTGCCCCAACCCTATTGCCCTTATGGCAAGTTCCAGCCCTTTCCATCCTATGGGTGCTAAAAGGCGGTGTTTGAGGGTCTTCATGTCCTGGGAATGACGTTAAAATCTATCTCATGGTGAGGTTCCAGTTCTGGAGGTTTGGGAAATGTGGAGCACCCCTTCATCACCATTGATCCCCGGTCAACTTTGACCCTGAATGTTAGTACCTGTTAGGGTTCCATCTATGGGTTAAATATAAAAATGTGTTTTTAAAAGAATTGAGTATCCATTAAGAATGAATTTATTTCAAACCTTTGTCGGCATTAAATGACCCACTGAGGTTGATATGCCGTAAAAGAAAACAAACCAAAGAAAATATTTAGAAATTAATCGAATTCCGGCATTAAATAACCCATAAGGAGTTGCTATGACGTTAGACAAATAAACCAATCATCTGTGTTCATCTACTCACACATCTACAGTCACAATATCTTAATCAATAAACATTGATAGTTGCTCGTGTCAATAACAGCTAGAAAATCCATAAACTTTAAGCTGGGATCTGACGGTGAGCACGACTGCTAAGCCCGACCCAGTCAAACTGATTATTAGCATATATCAGATATTTTAGAAACTTTATATTTTCCCTCTGATGACTCATTCTATCCCAGAATTCTTTTTGTTTACCAAATATAGGTCAGTAACTGACAGAGTCCCAATAGTATAATGATAGTAAAAACTGTGGAGTCTTTATTGTTAGATCAATGAATTATGAAGAGTCGTTACTAAGGCTTTTATTTCAATCAAATTGTTCAAGTCTTGAAAACATTCTGTCCAATTTGGTTTTATTTCTTTAATTACAACTATTGGTTTTATTTCATTATTTATAACCAATAACCAATGGTTTTATTTCTTTTATTACCAATCATCTTTTTTTATCTTGCTAAATTACAACCATTAATTTTATTTCCTGTATTACAACCATTGGTTTACTTTCTTTTATTATAAACATTTGTATTACCTTGTTAAATTACAACTATTGGTTTTATTTCATTATTTATAACCACTGGTTATTATATATAACCAATGGTTTTATTCTTTTATTACCAATCATCTTTTTTATCTTGCTAAATTACAACCATTCATTTTATTTCCTGTCTTACAACCATTGGTTTACTTTATTTTATTATAAACATTTGTATTACCTTGTTAAATTACAACTATTGGTTTTATTTCATTATCTATAACCACTGGTTATTATATATAACCAATGGTTTTATTTCTTTTATTACCAATCATCTTTTTTTATCTTGCTAAATTACAACCATTAATTCTATTTCCTGTCTTACAACCATTGGTTTACTTTCTTTTCATTATAAACATTTGTATTACCTTGTTAAATTATAACCATTGGTTTTATTTCCATTGGTTTATGTACTTATGTTAATCATTTTTAATTCAATTTATTACAGTTATTGATTTCATTTAGATAATTACAAACATTGGTTTAATTTCTTTAATTGCAACCACTGGTTTAATTTTCTTGATTGAAACCACTGTTTTACAACCGTTGGTTTAATCTAATTTATGACAAAACTTTATCTTATTGATTTACAAACCTTGGTTTAATTTCCTTGACTGGTTTTATTTCATTAATTGCAACCATTGGTTTAAATTCCTCAATTGCAATCGCTGGTTTAATTTCCTTAAATGTAACCACAGGTTTAATTTCCCTAACTGCAACCACTAGTTTTATATCCTTAAATTGCAATCATTCATTACATTTCCTAATTCTTTGCTCAATAAATAACGAGACAAAAGTTGTAATTGAGTAAATTAAACCAATGGTTATAATTTAGCAAATAAAACTAATGTTGGTTACGACCAGAAGTTAAAAAGTTCCCAGCAAGCATTTTTTTAATTAAAGATCGAATATACAGCTACTCTACTTTTATTTTGAAATATGTCGTGAACTTTTGCACACGACAAATAATTTCGAAATATCAAACTTTTAGGGAATGGAAATATTCTCAATCTGACTTTTAAATAGTTTTAAATATAGATAAAATAAATATTTTTATAAAAATTAAATCGTTTTAAATATAAACGGCGTTAATATTTCCCTGTTTCTATCGTAGTTTCATATATATATATATATTGCTTGAAGGCAATTACAATGCGTATATCGTATAAAATTCGATAATTATAGAAAATAACCGTGACAAGTGAATTTGACAAACGATTATGCGATGCTAGAACATCGTACAGTCTGTTTCGCAGGGATTGTACGATGCGGACCGTTGGCCGAGCGGTAAAGTCACAGACTTTGCCTGCTGGACTACCGGTTTTGATTTCTGTCGGAGGGAAATCGTTAGTATACATCGCTGATGAGACTTAATAAAGTTGAAACAGACTGTGCGATGTTCTAGCATCGTATAATCGTTTGCCAAATTCACTTGTCATGATTATTTTCTGTGATTATCGAATTTTATACGATATACGCATTGTAATTGCCTTCAAGCAAAAATATAAATAATAATATATACTTTCTCAACAATGCTTCTAAAAAACAAACATCCAAAAATCATATATATATATATATATATAATATATATATATATATATATATAATTCTAAATTTATTTTTATTTTTTATTTTATTTTCTCTATTTTTTGTCTATTTTTTATTTATTTATTTATTTTCTTCATCTGGATGCCGCGCGCATCAATAACTTAGTATGTTTATGTTTTTAAATATAGGTTTTACATTATAAAATGCATTGCGTGAGCACGCTTTACGATATATAAACGCTAAACAAACTAACGTTTTAATTCTTTAATATTTTTGACCGTCTGAAGATTACATAATATGCATGAAACTACAGTTATGGAAAATTAACACCATAATATTTCATCTGTGATTTTAAAGCTGCACTGCTACTTTAACATTGAGCACCTTCGTATACTTTAACTTTTCACATACATTCCCCATTATATATATATATTATATATATATATATATATATATATATATATATAAAGCTTGACGCAAAAAACAGGATATGGGTTCTTTTTTGTGTATGTATGTGGTCAGTAATAGTATGAATACAGTGTGACTCCCCAAAAATAGAATTTGTGTTGTTTTTTTTTGGGGGTCACCCTATATATTATTTATATATATGTGTGTGTGTGTGTTGTGTGTGTGTGTGTGTGTATATGTGTGTGTGTGTGCGTGTGTATATATATATATATATATATATATATATATATATATACGAGAGGGAATAAGGTGAATTTTTGCTAAAGAATTTGTAATAGGAAGCACTGTTTCATGTCCTAGAAGACTGTCAGTATGACCTTCTTTACTGGGTGCTGTGCCCGGAACTTTTTATTTACCGTACAGTCAGTGTGTTATCCACTTCATGTAATGTTGTTTTGACTCAGGTTCGTAGTGGTAAACTCATGTTTATCCTATTTGTAAACATATTTTGCTTAAAACATGCTTCTCTATGCGCATCATACATTCTTCTGTAAATTTAATATGGTTTGCACTTTTCAGTCACCAAAGATTTGATGACAAACCTCTGTTCAAGCCTTGGAACACCCTGTTTGATTTGCCGCCACTTTGAATAGTTTGAAAATAAATATTTTTGAGATATTAAATTATTTTTTTTGCTATAAACCAATTTCAAACAATGCAGAACTAATATTTATGGAATAAATTCTGGAAAAAATATTTTACTTTTTTTTTTAAACCCCTTATTTATTTGATGGCGCTAGGAGACATCTCCACACTCGAAGATAAGCCTCTTAAGCCAGTAGAACAATTCACATACCTAGGTAGTAATATCTCATCCCCAGAAAGCGATGTTAATACACGAATAGAAAGGCATGGTCGGCCACAAACAAATTATCAGACATATAGAAATCCGATTTCATTGACAAGCTAAAGCGACAATTCTTCCAGACTGTGGTTATATCAGTACTGCTGTATGGCTGCACCACTTGGACCCTAACGAAGCGCCTTGAGAATAACCTAGATGGGACCTGCACAAGAATGCTGCATGCGGTCTTGAACAAGTCGTGGAAACAACACCCCACAAGGAAGCAGCTGTATGACCAACTGCCCCCCAGCTCACAAACCATCCGAGTGAGACGGACTAGGCATGCAGGACACTGCTGGGGAAGCAAGGACGAGTTCATAAGCGACGTTTTACTGTGGAAGCCAACACATGTACATGCTAATGTGGGCCACCCACCAAGGACCTACATTGACCTATGTGAGGATGCTGGTTGCTGCGCAGAAGACCTCCAGGGGGCAATGAAGGATAGGGAAGGTTGGCGAGAGATTGTCATGGATATCTGTGCTAATTGCGTGACATAATGATGACTTACGGAGATAATTAACACAAAATAATTTGTTTATAAGCATGATCTTTGGGTATTTTGTTTTACGGCATATGGACCCTTTTCGGGCCATTTAATGTCGAATCAAGCCATTTTGATAAACAAAGGACTCGGGATGCTTACAGTACCAGCTGTTGCTTAAGTGGTCACTCAATTAAGTATTGAACAGGCTCATCGCTGCTAAGTATGATTCATCATGTGCTTAATTAAGATGAAAGAGTTCAAGTTAGAATAATTATCCCCACAGCTATGTGTTACATAATACCACTGCTGTTCTTCTACAAGGATGGTTTTTGGCATTAAATAACCCACGAAGGTTGATATGCAGAAATGAAATTATCTTCTAAAAGTCCGACAACGTTTTAAATGGCTTCTCATTTATATTTTGTTTGTTCGTTGCTTGTTTGTTTGTTTTTTTATTGTAACATTATCAGAATAATTTTTGAGCATTTCGATAAGTATATAAAATAAAATAAAATGAATTTAAATAAATTTTCGTGAGATTCGTAAGTAAAAAATTGGGGTGGGGTTACATTCACCGTGTCGTTATTAACCACTAAAAATTGAATTATTATTAACTAGAAGCGGCTACGCGGAATTGCCTGGGTAGAAGGGGGGGGTAAAAAGGTAGTCTTACAGATCCATTATTGTTGAATCGCTAGTTGCATCCTCACAGGATGCCCCATTAAAATCCCTATATAAAAAAGACCTTGTGTTGATCTAGACACTCTGAAAAAAAATCAATGTCTCCTATTTGAAATACTAAATGCAAAAAAAACTCCATGCTATTATCATTTAAATTTTATTTTTTAATTATCTTCACGAATATAAATCAAATCTTTTTTTGTTTAAAAAGCAAGATCTGGTGATAGTGAATATGTATATATATATTAACTTTGTTTTAAATTGTTTTATTTTCATGGTTTCCTCCGGACATACATACACACAAACTGCCATTTATATATGTATAGATAGATAATCATTGTTATTCTATATTTAAATAAGAACATAATTTTCTCTTTTATCTTATCATATTTACAAGAAACTAAAATGATAGCTAGAGCCAAATTTTCACGTATTTTTAACGTCATGAATAAAAATTCAACTAATCACGGAAAAAATGAATGAAATTTTTACTGTATTATGAAGAGGAACAATTTTCAAAAATCACATGTTAAAATTATTTGTTTTACAATCTTTACAACGGGAGAATTTTATAAACAAAAATCAGTATCTGTAAAAATGGCACATTTTTGTAGTTTTCTTTTCTCTTGAAAATTTTTAACTTGATTTTATTTTATTGTTATAATTAAGAAATTCATTAAAAGATTTTTAAAACTTTAGCAAGAGATTCAACTGCATTTTTTTTAGAGACGAATACAAACTAGTTTCAATTATTAAAACCAAAAATTAATTTAGCAATCATTATTAAGAGAAAAAAAAAGAAAGAAAAAAGTCGCTTATTCCTATGAATAAAATTAGATCATTCCTTGTTTTTGTTTAGGAACAAAATTATTCTTAAGAAAAAAAATTAAAAAGTGACAATTTACAATTTTTAATCTTTTTACAAAAAAAACAAACACCAAGAAAGTGGGAGGTTTGTCATACTGAAATTTTGGCCAACCCCATCTCCAGGACATGTCTAAGTAGTCTAGCTGATCGTAACAATGATGTGATATGGATGGCCTTAATTCTTCATCTGACCATCAGTTCCCCCAATATATTTTCCAGTCATTTGGGGACATTACAATGGCACCAACTACATTAACGTGAAGCGGACAATAAAATAAGTGACAAATTACAATTTTAAATTTTTATACCTATAACATTTATTTCAAGAAGTAAGCACCTCTTGTATTTTTTACCAGGGGAGATTCAGATCATAAAATAGCGATAAGTCAAAAGGTTAAATTTATTTCATGAAGTTTTAAAAGGGGAACAGTTTGCAATGTACGTTAATGTTTACTAAACATTATAAGTTTCTATATATTATTAATATGCGTGTTCCTAAATCTGCCGTCCGTTATCATCCTGCAAACACCCTCTGGTTAAAAATGAGACCGTCCAAATTGTTCAAGATGTAAATCCAGATTATCTGGTGTCGCTTAATCGCAGATTTCTTATTTATCCCATTTTATTTCACCCAATTTTTAAAATGAAACATTCCAAACGGTCGTGGGTCGCTTAAATACCCAACGTAAAATTAAAATGAATTGAAAAAAAAAAAGAATTCATTTGTAATATTGAAATTGTGAATTACGGAATATATTTTGGTAAATTTGATCTTATGTGGTCCCGGTCTCCCGTTCTAATTTAGACTATGTTTTCGCCAGCCAGCGTCGGGCAAATTTCCGGCCTAACTTAGATATTTTTTTGAGTCGTGTTTTTGTCATTTTATGTCGGCAAATTAAAGTAGATATTTTAAACGCCCCCAACCCAGATTTTTTATCGGTAAGTCAACGGGAATATTTCACAACCCCTCTTTTAAGAAAGAGTAGGATATGGTTAAATTAAGTTTATTATACTTTTTACATATTGAAGTATTTTCAATAGTTCTTAAGTAAACATAGCTAACGTTGTAATAATCAAATTATCATACTGTGGTATATCCACGGGTCCTGCTAGTTTTAAACAAATTAACATTAAAAAAAACATTAAATCATCATTAAAAAAATCAAGGACAAAAATCAGCACATGAATGATGAATATTTTTGTTGGTCGGACTACATTGGTGTGTTCATATGTAAGTGCCCACAGGAGAACCCCACCTGAATTTATCCTTACTTCTCCAGCAGTGTACAGGATGTCTTAATTGTTTTGTATGGATGGTTTGTGTGATAGGACGCAAGTGACTGTATAGTTGCTTTCTTGTGGAGTGCTGATTCCAATATTTGTTCAAAACAATATATATATATATATATATATATATATATATATATATATATAGATAAAAGGGTATGAAAAACACAATATGTTGTTAAAATGAAAATATTTTATATTTTAACAACATATTGTGTTTTCCATACCCTTTTTAGCTATACATATTGTAGAGAAGTTAACTCAGGTTTAACGTTTTATAAACAGGTTTTATCACGGGGATATGTACAATCGAGGTCCGTGTGACTGTATGTTCACGTTCGTAGTGAAGTCCCTATTTTCGTGATCTCGCCCTATTGAGATTTCCCCTAATCTCGCCAGGTCGAGATGTTAGGACACTACACATATACCGTCGGGTTCGTTTCTTTATTATTAACACACACACACACACACATATATATATATATATATATTTCTAAGGAAAGTATCGTATTGTGGTTTAAAACCAATCTCGCAGGCCAATTACTTTTAAGTGGTGTGTTCGATCCTTACATACGACTAATTAGGCTATACTTAATTCTACAATTATAGCTTCAAGTAACTATTCTTAATACAAATAATTTTCACATAGTTATATGGTTTTAAGTATTCCTATCTAACACCGATAATTTGCAAGCATTATATGGTTCCAAGTAATTGATAATAATAATCCTTAGCAAACAATTATAGCTACAAGTAACTATTTTTAATACAAATAATTTGCAGTTTCAAGTATTCCTATCTAATACTAATACTTTCAAGTATTCCTATCTAATACTAATAACTTTCAAACAGATTCTAGTTGTCCCATATATGGCATCCTAACTGGTACTACCACCTTGTGTGGCCCCGGAAATAATGGCAATGAAGGGGTGACTCGATGTAACGTCGCGTGTAGACTCGAAAGTTGTCACTTAATCCAGGCGAGGAAAGAGGACAAATATGTATTAATTATTTGGTTCCCTCGTTTATTGTGTTTTAATAAGCCAGGCTGGTCATCTCAGTGGGTTTCCAACTGGTCTTTTATATAGAGGAGGAAACTCTTAGCATCTTCTAAATGGGTCTCCAAAAACATTAACCCCACCCCACCAGAAAAATTTGTTCTGTTATACATGCAGAACTAAAACACACAAAAATCAAAACCCAAACTCCCCAGTCTTGGTTCAGTAGGGATTGTATTTACTTTACCTTCCACAAGGTTAGGATGCGACACAAGATCTTTTTTTAGAGTGGGAAGACACGCACAAACCGAAACTCATGCGATGGCTTGTGTAAAAATTGCGCGTGTCCTTTCGGCATTCCCCTTTTCGGGCACCGCAGGCACCGGGCAATTAAAATAATGACCCTTTAAATCGAGGTGGCGGGTGTTGCCTGAGGAATGGCCCCCTGGGATCACGCGATTAATTTGTCCAGCTGGCCGAGGCCGAAGCCACTGGAAAGCTGAGATTTTCAGTAGGGATGACCATTGACCTATCACCTGTCAATCAAGCCTGCAAACTTCCGCTTGTGGTGAGAGGCCATTACGTAACACTGCACACTCTGGCGCCTCATCACAGGATGCAGTTGAGATTCACCGAGGATATACTCTTTTTTTAGAGACAGTTGCGGTGGGGGTCTTACCCTTTGCAAGGTGGGGGGCGTATTTTAATCCTCGCATACATGACGTTAATTGGAAAGGAGAGGATTATTTTAATAGCCTTTTCTGATAAACGCGGATATTTTTTTTCTTTCATAAAACCTTTTTAAAATGTCAGTCTTTTATGCGCAACTTGTAAAATGGAGTCTGAACTGACGTCAATAAATTTCTACATTCCGCTGCACTGAAATTCGTTGGTCTTCCTTACACATTGAATGAATGTCTAATACAAGCTCTATTTACTACGAGAATGAGTCAAAAATTTTTCTTCAATATTTTTATACGTGCTAGTTTGAGGCGCGTATATAAACGTAACATAAGCAGTTCAAACTGTGGAAGGTACGAGCTTCAAAGTACATAATTCAGAGTTTTCATTCTCCTAGACCGGTTGCCATTTCAATGTTAAAGAACCTAGTTTGCCCTACTATTTACCCATAGCTGGTTGGTTGAATTTTACGGCATGTCTATCCATTGGCTTATTCTATGCCAAAGATGTTTTATTTTATTCATTCTTGATGGGTACTCAATTTTTTAAATCAATTTTTAAACAGATTTTTAAACTTATTTTATTCTATTCAACCCATAGAACTCATAGCTGGAGTGTGAATTCAGAGTTTTTATTCTCCTGGACCGGTTGCCTTTCCAAGGTTAAAAGCCCAGTCTGCCCTACTATTTACTCATAGCTGGAGGAAGAACAGTTGGATGTAAACCTCTCTCAATGGTATTAGCGCTATGGGAAATGCAAACAGTCTCGTCCAGGATTTGAACTCGGGTCGCCATGCCCATTTCCAGCGACGATAACCGTTTCAAACGACTGCCTCCTTACTCGAGTATATGTGTTGTTACCTAACAAACGTTACTAAATGAGAAATAAACAAACGGAGGTCGCAAATGAAATGGAATCTTTATAACATTAACAAATACAATACTTGCTAGTGGCGTGAAAAAGGTTAAGCCACTGCTAGTGGTATAAGACTACTCAGTCAGCATTAATACTTCCGTATTTATGAGAATTGGGACATACCCATTAGTATTCGTAGGTAGGGTACATATCGCAAAATGTCAAGTTTTTTAGCTCAAGTTCAAAATTCTGAGTTTCAAAACTTAACTCGTATACGGATATGGGTACGAGAAAGATGTCTGTGAATTTTCTAGCAGTGGATATATATATATATATATATATATATATATATATATATATATATTTGGAGGGGACAGCCTACGTGTATCAGTGCATCGAAAGAGAGTTGAAAGTAACCAACAGTGATTCATACTAGAAATTTCAGTGGATATATATGGGGGGGGGGGACACAGCCCACGCGTGTCAGTGCCTATTTCCTGCGACGATAACCGTTACTCGACGACCGCGTCCTTACTCGTGTATATGTCAGCTTTCAACTTTTTGGCTCGAGTTTAAAATTCTGAGTTTCAAAACTTGACTCTTACTCGGGCGTATACGAGAAAGATATCTGTGTATTTTCTAGCAGTGGATATATATATATATATATATATATATAATATATATATATATATATATAATGATATTTTGAAAAAAACAAAACACATGATGTTAAAATTCGCTGACAGAAATCTGTTTCGACCCTTTATTGAAGTGGTCTTCATCAAGAGCGAGGTGTGTGTGATAGAGAGACGGTATGAGTTGACCGTTATAAGACGAAAGTGGTACAGACGAAACGTTCAATTTCGTAGCCGGAATTTTTTTTTTTTTTTTTTTTTACATTTTTTTTTAATTTTGAAAATGCATATTCTGTTTTGAAAATAAAATAAAATATTTTATTTTATTTTATTTTATTAAATCAGAAGCATTATTGAGTTTTCTTTGTGGACTATAATGCTTCTGATTTAATAAAATAAAATAAATTTATTTTATTTTATTTTATTTTCAAAACAGAATATGCATTTTCAAAATTTTAAAAAAATTCAAAAATTCAAAAAAAGATTTTTTATTCCGGCTACGAAATTGAACGTTTCGTCTGTACCACTTTCGTCTTATAACAGTCCACTCATACCGTCTCTCTATCACACACACCTCGCTCTTGATGAAGACCACTTCAATAAAGGGTCGAAACAGATTTCTGTCAGCGAAATTAACATCATGTGTTTATTTTTTCTAAAATATTTATTTCACACTGTCGGATTCACTTCCATTCATTTTTCATATATATATAAGGTGTGTCAAAAAGTATCGAGATTTTTTTACTTTTTAAAACACACCTTGTATTCTAAAAAAATGACGTTCCATTCATTAATTTCGTCAGAATACAAGGTGTGTAAAAAAAAGTATCAAGTTTAAAGTTGCATTTACCAAGATAGAAATGTAGAATCAATGGAACGTAATTTTTTTCAGAATACAAGGTGTGTCAAAAAGTACAACAAATCTCGATACTTTTTGACACACCTTGTACATATATATATATATATATATATATATATATATATATGGAGGGGACAGCCCACGTGTGCCAGTGCATCTAAAGCGAGTTGAAAGTAAGCAATGGTGATTCATACATTGAAATTTATCTCATCTCAACATTTCTACAATTACAACTAACCTAGACTGACGCGACTGATGAGACCAACATCTCATCACCCACAGAAGCAGTACACATCATAGGCCACGCGGTCTCACATGATACGGTTTATTTAAGTGATTTGTCTATGATTTAATACGTCCTGCTTTGTACGAACGATCCACTTGAGTTTACATTGCAGTTCTAAACAACATTTGCACCTCCCTCTTCTTTTTTCCTTGATGTAAAAAACCCGGAGATAACGACTTCAAAGAAAGGCAGGCTCATAAAAAGAGATTATACTAAATATTTATCAAACTATGGGTACATTTAGAGGGAAAACGGTGCTATTTAGCCTTGCTGGACAACCAGTATAGGAGAAGGATAACACCGATTTCAAAACCAGGAATTTGAATCCCTAAAGCTGTCCAGCGTTTTTTAAAATTCGTCCTGGCAACACCTGCGATCACACTGGGGACAAGCTTTAAAAAAAAAAAGCACCAATGAAAATATTTTTTTCTTAATATTTATCAGATTATAGGTCAAACAGTAGAACAGAATGGGCTCTGTAGCCTTGATGGCCGACTAGTCTAGGAGGAGGATAACTATGTTGGTATCTTGAATGATGATTTTCAAGGCAGGCAAGTTTTTCTGACTCTATTGACACTACACAATTTTTATAAATTTGACGAAACCTGTAACCAAATATATATGACACGCAACTTTTTTTTTTTAGATAACTTTGTATATATATATATATATATATATATATATATATATATATATATATTATATATATACTAAAGCTGAGCTAATCAACCTTTACCTCCTAAAGGCTTTTTTTACTGTTTAGTTTAATTATACGAAAGTTATACTAAATTATTCCTTAGTTTTAGGAATAAATGATGTTTGAAAAAAATTCCATTTTAATTGGTTCTAATTAGTGGTAATTTGCAATTAAGTCAAAAACTGATCAGTCCTTGTCTTTATATTCTGCATGTCACTCTTTTCCTCTCTATTTATCTTTTGATTGCGAGTGATGGGAGAGTGATTAACAGAGACTTTTAACAACTCACCAGCAGCGAAAAAACAGCACGTAATAAAATTGCATGATCCATTTCAATTGAAATTAGGTCAAACTAGATATACCCAATTCGTTTAAAAATCCGTGTTTTTTTTTTTTTAATACAATTCTGACCACCACGTTTGGAAAAGATTTTACCAAAAATCATGGAATTATCCGATTTTAATGAAATTGTCAGTGTTGATTTATCAATGAATGAATTTTATAATGCATCAGTTATTTTATTTCAAAACTTTCTGATTTTTTTCAGGTCACTTAACATTACAACCACCCACCCCACCCCTGTTTTGGGGGCGCAAAATATCGGGGCGGTATACATGTGATTGATACTATTTTCTGCATAAATAAAAATACAAAAGACCGAAAGTGTGAATAGAAAATTTTTTTTTTCAAGAATCTGCTCGGGTAGTAAATAAGTATCGAAAAATAGAATTAAAATAAAAACTAAAAAAATTATTTTTGGAGTATTATTTGTATTATTCGGACTATTGTCCTCATCTTCATTGTTATCTCTACAACGTCTCGGCCGATGTGCCCTCTGGCCTTCTTCGGGTATTTCTTGTCGGACTCGGGAACCTTCATGGACTCGGAAACCATCTCGGACTCGGGAACCTTCTTGCAATCGGGAGCCATCACAGAACTTTGAACCTAACCCTTTATTCAGTCCACGGGGGTATCCTGTTCCCATTCTGCTAATCATAGTTGGGGTATAAGTGTTAAGCTGTGTTCATTATTATTCTATGTTACTGCTGCCCTTGACCAGATAAAGATAAAGATAACTGTCACTTAGACCTGTCTTAACCCAACTCCTTTATCAATTAGGCCATGTGTCCAATTGGACAATCCAGTGTTAATTTTTTTCAATCGCAAATGTTACAATTTATTTTGTAAAAACGGATTTTAAGTAGCGTCTTGGCAGACATCTTGATCGAAATTGACCAAAAAATCGTTTAAAATATATCAAAAATAAATTACATGTGTATTTTGCTTTTTTACTAATGCTAGGTGATAATTTCTCATCACGTTTCATTTTGCAAAGATTTCTATCACTGTTTAGACAACACTTCATTTATCCTAATGTCCCGAAGGTTTTAAAAAGATCGAAACGTTTTAATGTGGACTACACCATTTACAATAAATATATCTTTTTGAAATACTTTGTTTTTATTTTTTCTTATTTTATATGTAAGAAAAAAAACAAAGTATTCCAAAAAGATAAATTTATTGTAAATGGTATAGTCGACATTAAAACGTTTAGATCTTTTTAAAAGTGTCACTTTTTTGTTTTCATAAACATATGTATTACTAGAAGGAAAAAAATATAGGGGGAAAAATAAATATTTAACTCAACAGGTCTTTGTTGAAAGGGGGGGCAAAAAGAAGCAAGTCCAACGCCTTCTCGCGGCTAAAACACCGTCGTCGTCGTCGTCGTTGTCGTCGTCACAATCCTTAGTAGCTAATGTCGCAACACTCGTTCCTGCCGTCAACCAACTTCTGGGTGTTGCCTTCTACTTATACACCGTTTCCCCTTATCATCCGGGCGTCTGTGCCCCACACACGGAACTGTCAACCCAATCCCAGCCGCCGGAATGCTCACAGCTATCATCCGGGCACCTGGCGCTTACATACGGCACTGTGGCATGTCGACTCCGGTGCCCGCGCCAATGTGTCGCCCTTTCGCATTCTGAAGGACGCTGGTTCGATTCTAGGTCAGTTCTACATGCCAGGCAAAGCCTAGCCCGCTTCCTTCGAGAATACGGCAAGCCTTCACGCCTGCCACTCACCTCGTGTTCTCTGTCACACCGTGTTGCATGAAGTAGTTCTGTTCTCTCACTACACGAATCTAACATATCTGCTTGAATGAATTAACCATACCCGTAGCTCTAACCTCTAACACTAACCCCTAACCTTAATCAGAGTACAACATGTTGTTCTGAAATTTTCCAAATTACGTTGTCAAAATAAAATTTCTTAATGGTATAGTTGCTTCACAATAAAGCATTGTTCAAGCTCATCTATCATTTAATGGTCTTATATTTTCAAATGAAAAGAAATTTCTTTTTTTTCTTACATTTTTCATTTCCTCTTTTAGTTTTTTTGGGGTTTTTTGTACAAAAATAGTGACATAAGGAAGTTTTCTTATGTTGCTATGATGAAGTAGAAATAAAATTGTCTGTTGTTTTAATTCATCTATGTCTTAGATTATATTTTTGATCTCAGATATTAAATATGGCCGTTGCTATGGTTGGTTGGTTGGTTGGTTGGTTACATAATTATTAGATTCTTAATATTTATGTACAGTAGTGTAGAAATCAAAATGGCTGTTATAAGTTGCAGCCCACGGTCTTGAAGGATTTGAATGACAAGGCTTGACCTGTCCTGATCCTTCCTTCCAGTGGATACCGTGAGAATCGGTGGAGAAGACCCTCTTCCGGTTTAGATTAGAAATAGATTTTAGTCAGTCGGCTAGAAACCACGACAGTGGTGAGTCGTGTATTGCACGCTCCGACTTGATCTGCGCAGGTAGTCTGGTGGGGGTTTCGAAATAAATATGATCTAAGTTAAATCGAAGTCTTGTGTTATTATCTAAAAACTACCAATGACACAGGGCTTCTGATAAAGAAAAATCCACAATGGAAGACCAGACACGAAGTCCCCAAGAGAAGTCCAGATGCTAGAAGAGATGTTAGAAGAAGACGTAAGATAGAAAAGACGTCAGAAGAAGAATAGAAGTAAGTAAGTAAAGAAGGGTATACAACAGGTTTATTTAATGCTGAATTTAGTCTTTGTTTGCAAATAATTATATCGTTTCAAATAACTATTCCTATTTAATTAATAATAATCATTTACAAACATTTACAGCTTCAAGTAACTCTTCTTATTACAAATAATTTGCTCACATTTATATGGTTTCATGTATTCCGCTCAAATATTAATAATTTACGGCATGCCAGTCAATTATTTTCAACGGGTTAACCTTCGTACTTTGTTTTAGTTGCAATATCAACGTTTTAAAAGTCAATGTATTAAAAAATCTCATAATCCTTTAAACATGTAACACTTTATACATAGTTGCAATATCATTTAAATATATATTAAGATAAAACAAACTATATGTAAATATATAATACCGGGCATATATTTATTAAAACTTGTTTAAATTAATCTAACCT
>CM042155.1:51519126-51538759 GCA_023376005.1 Doryteuthis pealeii
AAACTAGATAGGAAAAAAAGCTTTTAGCAAACAATCATTGATTCATTTCAGCTTTTGTATAATAACAGATTATACTCTTTAACTGATATGTTATTATCTGTTGGCACTGACATAATCAATTACAAGGCACAATTTTTCTTTTATAGTCCTAACAATTATATCTGGTCTATTGTTATTTATTTTTCTATCAGTTTCGATAAACTGAAAAGTCCCAGAGAATAATAACTTCTCTTGCTTATGTAATTGGTTCTTGTGGATGTTTATACCATTTTTGTAAGTAGAGTTTAACAATTTGTATTATTTGTATAATATAATTATCTTTATTGTTATCTGCAAAACGTTTCGGCTGATGTACGCCTCTGGCCTTCTTTAGGTATTTTTGTTGGGCCCGGGGGACCTTCTCTTTGAACGCGAGAAACTTCAGTTCAAACTTGGGGAAATTTCATTTTGTGTAGATAACAATAAAGATTAGAACAATAGTCCAAATATTACAAATACAAATTATCAGGCCTCATCTAAAAAATTCAGAGAAAGAGTTTAACAAGTTTGGATTCAGAGTTTCCCTTCTCTCAGAATGGTTGATATATCAAGATTAAAAAGCTTATTCTACTCCCAATCAAACATTGTAGCCCACTTGCATAAAAAAAAAATTTAATAAAGAATAAAGATACTTTTGTGAAGATATCGATAGTTAAGAGATTTCAGTTTTCAGATTTCAGTATTCTATACTATTCGGATATTTTTTTAACGAATATAATGTTATATTTTATCATGATTTTCTTTATATTTTGTCGGTGTTGAGCTTAGGCAACCGGATGCTAACTAGTAAACTGATTCAGTTTTTTTTTTTTGTTTTTTTTTTGTTTTTTCGCACAGTCTACATATTGGGTTTGATCCGTTTTTATAATATTTCCCTGATAGTTTCTAGTTGGTACTCTATGGTCCCGTGTTACTATTATTATCCTCTCTGTCTCCAACTTCAATCCAGTACTTTTCATCCATCGATTAGTTTTTACTATATCTATATAGGCATTTCTAATTTTTTGTGCATATTTTCCATGTAGGTTTTTTTTTCTCATACGTTTTTTTTAATTGATTTAGTTCTTGTGTTTTTCTTCTTTCTTTATGTTTTTTGTCTCTATTGCTTGCTCTTTTGTGTCTATTTCTTTCAGTGTGAGGTCGAGTTATTTAGTAAATTTATTGCTTTCTTTACGAATTGAATAATTTTTCTTTTGCTTTTCGTATGTGTTTACTAACAGTAGTATCCAAATTGTTGTAGTGTCTAAGCATTTATTTAATCCTATAATGGTTGTTTTGTTGTGCAATGAAGCCTCTTCCACCATTTTCTCTTCTGATGTACAGACGTTCTATATCTGCTCTTGTGTGATGCATTCTGTTGCAGGCTTTTATTTTCCTAAATTTAGTAGCCATCTTTTTTTTAAAGATATTTCAGCTAACGTCTGGTTTATTATTAGATTAAAACTGTCTGTCACTAGTGATATTGCCAGGGTGCTAATTGCTATAATTATCATATAATTATCATAAAATATAAATGATGTAAATAATAAATAAATATGAAAATAATATAAATAAAAAATTATTGAGTTATAATAATAGAGGGAGGGAGGCATACAGACAGATGTGAACAGGCTGATATATATATATATATAATATATATATATATATATATATATATATATATATATATATATATATATATATATAATATATATATATCGAGAGAGGATGAATAGATTTGTATGAATAATAATAATAATAATAATAATAATAATAATAATAATCACTAGTTATAATAATATAAACAAATAAACATGAAAATAATATAAACGATGTAAATAATAAATAAATAATGTAAATATAAATAATTCATATAATTATCATAAAAATATAATTATATTTTGCATTCAACTCTGTTCTTTACATGACATAATCTTTTCTTATTTTTCTTTATTTATGAGATGATTGATACAATTCACTTCATTAATTCCTAAATACTTATACATTTTATTGTTCTAACTCTGTAATTCCCGTGAGTGATGTTTTTAGACTTTACTGGCAAACATTTTCCAAGTGTGACATTCACACGTTTGTCCAGACAAAATTTTATCCCCATGTCACTAAATCTGTAAAGTTTTTAAATGCCATCCTTGGCCAGTTGAAAAGGGCTTACAGTAAGTCTTGAATTATGGAATCCTTTGGTACGCGTATAAGTCCTATCCTGCGTATTGTTAAAGGTCCAGTGATTTAATCCTATGTTCGTCGTCCACGAAGGTCTGTGTAATTATGACCAGTGTGGTCAGTTTAAGTATTATATCAGCAGCAGAGTACTGCCAGTGATTGGCCAAGAGATATCACATGGTTCTGTCCGAGTCTATAAATAGGAGTGGGCTTTTAACACACACCTTATATGCTCAAAGATGTCAACAAAATCTTTTCATAGTGCGCAGTAGACCTTCTAAATCATCATTTTTTTTATATTTAACTTTGAATTGTCCATATAGAATTCGTGGTTTATTTTATAAGCAGCAGTTTTATATTCATAGTCTATGTTTTAAGTTCTATGGAGAGAAGTATTAGAACTATACAAAAAAGAAGATGAGAAGGTGAGTCTCCTTCGAAGATTCCATTATTAATGTTCAGATTATTAGTTTGAGCATGCATTCTTCATGAATTAATCTGAGGTTAGTATGTCACGTTTCCATTTTGTATTTTAGGAATGTTATTACAACTGGGGATATCTTTAAAATTAGAACTTTTAGAATCCATGCGTGGGGTACACTATCAAAAGCTTTTTTGGAGTTATTCCAAGTTATACTTAGATTTTTCTGTTTGGATCGACAATTCTCTATGAATATCTTGTTTATAAGGAGCTGACATACAATTTTTGCCTCCTTTTTTGTTCGAAAGGGAAAATATCCTTATATTACTCCCTTTTAGAATCGATGTTATTATTTCATAAGTTGTGGGTAGGCACGTGATGGGTCTGTATTTTTTTTGTTTTTTGTTTTTTTGCGTTTGATGTTTTTTTCTTTGTTTTTGCTAGTAGGTTTGTTACTATTTTTGAGAACTAATCAGGGGTTTTTTTTTTTTTGGGGGGGGGGGTCAGGTTCTTTAATTACTCCTGAAATAAGTTTCGTTTCAGGTTCTTTAAGTTTTTGTAATACTTTGTATGTAAGTTTGCCCGATCGGTCACCACTGGTGTGTCCATATGTAGGAGTCCATAGGATAAGGTCGCTTATGATCTCGACCTTACTTCTCTAGCAGTGCTCAGCATTTCTTGCTCGTCTAACACGGATGGTTTTTGAGATGGGAGGTAAGTGGCCGTACAGCTGCTTTTTCGAAGGGTGCTGCGTCATTGCATAGTTCCCATCTTTTTCTTCAAGCCTTTCGTTAGAGTCCAAATGGTGCAGTCATATATTAGTACTGACGCGGAGGCGCGTGGTCTAATGGTTAGAGTCGTGGGAAATGGACTCGTCGACCCGAGTTCAATTCCTGGACGAAGCTGTTTAGATTTCACATGGCGCTAATACCCTTGGGAAATGTATGAATCCAATTCTCCTCCAGCGATGGGTAAATAGCAGGGCAGACTGACTCTTGAACCATGGCTTGGTAACCAGTCTAGGAGAAGGAAAACTCTGAATTAAACCTGTTAAACGCCGCTTAAGAAATTGATCTTGTGTCGCATCCTGCTCGTACGGAAGGGTTGGTAAATATTCTATATTAGTACTGACATGCAGCACTTCTATTGTACCGTGCATTTTATATACCTTTAAGTACGAGGATTGTCAAAAAGTAATGCCATTTTGTTTAGGAAAGGTATAATTAACAACACAGGAAAATGTATCATACATCGAAATGAAGCTGGTCCTCTGTGGATCCCATCCCTACTTCTCCACATAATCAAACCTTCTTTCATGGGGCCGAAGAGAGGTAAACATTATTCCAGTGACGAGGAAGTGAAATCTGTAGTGAAGAAGTGGCTCAAAGAACAATCAACAGAATTTTTACGGGGCAGGTACACCTGCTCTCATTCGAAGGTGGAATATTGCTATTGAGAGAAACGGTGACCATGTGTGAGAAGTAGGAATGTGATCCACAGAGTACCAGCTTCATTTTTGATGTATACATGTTCCTGTGTTGTTAATTCCACCTATCCTAAACAAAATGGCGTTACTTTTGACTCACCCTCGTACATATGCCTCAATTGATATTTCACTTCAAATCTAGAGGCTTTTTTTCCATTCTGGTAGAGCACCGTCAGTTTTGACCTTCTTGTTCTAAATCTAGAAACCAAAAGATGGGCAGGTCTTCTATTTATGGATCATCATCCCTACTAACACCCCACCCACCAAAAAGATAATGCTTGAGTCTCGATATTTTTTATCACACCTCGTGCTTAGCGATTTTGGTTCATGCCTTTCCCAAGGATATTAGGGTAAAGCATTGTATACTGGATCATACAATATTCATTATACTAGTCCATCCAAATACAGTTTGCGCCAGACATAGAGTAACTCGTAACAGAGTGCTAAAACATCAAGGTAGACGGTTCGCGTAATGATTCCGTAATCTTCGCAGTCTCAGTAATCACCCAGATGTTCTAAAACAGCAGTATACAAATATTCTTGGACCAGCTTATTTACTCTTTACGAAAGGTAAGCTAGGCTAGTCCACAACACAAAGCGAACACAAACTGCACCATCCGGCATTTGAACTCGGTTCGCTAATTACATTCTCACACCGATAACCGTTAACCTACTCCACCAGCACCTGAAGGCTAGTGGTGGTAGAAAAATACCCAGCTTCCTCACCCGCCAAGCAAGGCCACCCCTTAAACAGATTAAGTGTTTCTTTCTATTTTCAGAGCTGAGTCAATAGAAATAAATCTATGAAGTCATTTGGGAATATTTCAGAATTCTACTTTTTTAACCTGAACAAAACCAGACGATACCGCTTTTTCCAGGGCAGCCATTTTTAATGTCTTTTTTTTTTTTTTTCTTTTCCAGAATTTTATATCTAATGCATTAGATTGTAACAAATGCTAAATTTATCGTTATTATTAGCAACGGAAAAAAGGTGTATTATGGAATAAAATCCTTTAATCTTTATTGGGAAAAGAAAATCTAGAATTCAGAACGAAAAGAATTATGATTTGATCCCTTCTCTGGTTTTAAAGATTTTCCTTCTATGAAAGTTTCCCGGTGGCTTGAATAAATGGCTTTAAATAAATAAAGCCGTTGAATTATTCAAATAAAATCCACCCTGTCAGCTGAGCCTAGAACACAACAACTACATCTTCTGCAGAGGTGTAAGACACCCACAAATGGAATGTCCGTTGTATGACACTAAACTATATCCGGTGATGAGCTTCCAGTTACCTCTTCATTGCCATTACTCCCAGGTCCACCCTATTCAGTAGTAGCTTTAGTAGTTGTTGTAGTACCTGTTAGGGTCCTATCTATATGTATTTAACCTACCCCTCTGCACGAGCAGGATGCGACACAAGGTCATTTTTAAAGCAGAGTTTAACTGGTTTGGATTCAGTATTTTTCTTTCTTGTAGACCGGTTGCCATACGAATGTTGAAGAGACTAGTCTGGTATACTGTTTACCTATATCTGTAGGGAGAATAGTTGGATTCATATCTTTCCCAAGGGTATTAATTCTACGTGAAAAGCACACAGCCTCGTCCTGTATTCGAACTCGGTTCGCCGTGTCCATTTCCTATGATGATAATCATTACACGACGAGCGCCTATAGTTCAAATGATGATGATAATTTCTACACAATTACAACTACAAGTAACCATTTCAGTGATTCTGATAGCTTTTTGATTTAGTGCGTCCTGGAACGTACATATTTGCTTTGAATGAGTCCCCGGAAAAATGTATAGGTCCTAACTAAAGCTATCTAACTCCTAAATTGTAACCTATCTTGTGTAATTCGTTTCTAAAAAAAAACTATTGAAATGTATTTACAGTTAGCTTGAAATGGTGAGAGGAAGAAAAAAGAAAAACACTGGTACACATGGATACAATTTTACTGCGTCCTTTTAGATTTTTATGCGTCAGGGACGCAGGGCGCGTACCTATTAGCATCTCTGCATTCCTAATAAATACAGGAGTATTTTCTACTAGTAATTTGTACACAATTATATGGTTTCAAGTACAGTGGTACCTTGACTTACGAGTTTAATTCATTCCGCTCATAAAACAATTTCCTCGTATATCAAATCAATTTTCCCCATTGAAATAAATTTAAATGTCATTAATCCGTTCCATCCCCTCGCACATACACAAAAAACACTCTAGATCTTTTCGTTGCGTTATTATTTTAATAAAAAAATAGCACTGTATTGTAAAAAAAAGTAAAGTCGCCGGAATGGCCTATTGTCGGTATCAGCCGGATAGCGAAGGAGTCAATCCCCTTTTCACAAGCGCTAGACCAGAGAGATTATTTTGCATCTGAGGTGGAGTTCCACACCTACCATCAGCTCCCCACTTTACCTCACAGATCCACGCTGTGCTACTCATGTGCCGAGTCGGTGATAGCCGGTATCGAACCCAGAACCTTGTGGTTCCCAGGCGGATGCTCTAAGAATGTAATGAATTATGTGCTCTGATATGTTTTAAGGTTTATCATTTTATAAATAATATTTTTCTTTGACGTAATATGTTTGGAAACTTAAATGTTTTTAGTGAACTTATTAACATAGACGTATTTGAAGCTCGCTCGTACCTCAAAATTTTAGCTCACAACACAAAGCAAAAAATCAACCGAGTCACAGCTCGTAACTCTAAAAACTCGTATGCTGGGGCTCTCGTAAGTCAAAATAACACTATTTCAAACAATAATATGATTTCAAGTATTTTCTACTACTAATAATAATTTGTGAACTGTTATAGCTTTACGTAACTATTCTTAATACAAACAATTTGCGCACAGTTATATGGTTTCAAATATTTTGATCTAATACTAATAAAAAAAAAATGACCTTATGTCACATCCTACTCGTGCAGAGGGGTTAAAAATGTTTAGATTAGTGAAATAGATCACTAATTAGTACTAGGCACTTATTCTAGTAATGACGACCCCAAGCGGAGTTTAAAAGGTTAAATTCAGAATTTTCCTTCTCCTAGACTAGTTGCTTAAAGAGCTCAGTCTGCCCTACTATTTATCCATAGCTGGAGGATGAGTAGTTGGATTCATACCTTTCCCAGGTGTATAAGCGCTATGTGAACTGTAGCTTCGTCCGTGATTTGAACTCGGGTCGAAGAGTCCATTTCCTACGACTCTAACCATTACACCAAGCACCTCCAACTAAATTAGTTAGGTTAATACATACTAATGATTTGCAGTTATATGGTTTCATATATTCCTATTGTTAAATTATATATACTACATATATAATAGATAAGTTTTTAATCGTCAGGTGAATTCAGCGTGATTGACAGTTTAAGGTCAGTTGAAAGCTTGTCTTTCATTGGATGAGTTAAAGTCAGGTGACTTAAATTCTAGAAGTTTAGAAAGATTGTAACTTTAATTAGTCGGTAGAGAAACCGTGGAGCGAACGGTTGTCTAATTTCCATCTCTGGCGCCTCGCATTCGCGAATCTTCAAAATCAGAGATGCTGATAGGTACGTATCCTGCGTCCCTGACCCTCAAAAATCTAAAAGGACGCAGTAAAAATCGTATCCATGCGTCCCAGTGTTTTTCTTTTTTCATCACCATTTCAAGCTAACTGTAAATAGATTTCAGTAGTTTCTTAGAAACGAATTACATAGGAGAGGTTACAAGGTTGAAATTAAGCGATTTTAGTTGTTTCCCCAGATCATAAATAAAAACCCTACAATCTATTAAGAAATTTTAGTTGGGACCCATAGATTTTTCCGGGGACTCATTCAAAGCAAATAGGTGCGTCCCAGGATGCACTAAATCAAAAAGCTATCAGCATCACTGGTTGATGTATGTATAAGAAAAGTCGTTGAAATCATAAAGTTATGTGCACAGAAAAATGTTGTTGTTATTCGTTCCACCAGTTAGAACAGCGTGAGGTCTCGACAAAAGACGGCATGGTGAGAAGACAAGATGAACATCGTACGCTGAAGAGACAATATAATACTATCAAATACTAATAATTTGCATACAGGTATCTGGTTTTAAGCACTCCTAACAGTAACAATTTGAAAACAATTATATGGTTCCAAGTATTTTAAGCAGTTATATGGTTTCAAGTAACTAATAATAATAATTTGTAAGCAATTATACTTTTAACTATTCCCGTGTTATAATGGTGTGGAATTTTCTTCCCTTTGCCTGGAAGAGTTATCTTCCCTCTGGTTTCCCGTTTTTGACCTCCAGGGTTTTTTTTGTATTTAAGCGCCTGTTTTGGAACTCTAAACCTCCTCTTCTTCTTCTACGGCCCCTCACACACATAGTTTAGACATTTATGTCTACACCCTTCTCGCGTGGGGTCTTCTGCCCCCAACTCAACCCTAGTAAGTGACATTGCTTTAAGGACTCTCCATTACTTCTATATGTACATTTAGGTATCTATTGTATATGTCCTTATTGTATCTCTATTCATGAATGTGTTCTTTATATCTTCTTTGTATTTCTGTTATATGTATCTTCTCCATATGTTTGTATAAAAGTCCTTTGTGTATTTAACACTCGTGTCGGAGTTGTTTTGTTCAACCTTTTATAACACTGAACCCTACAATGGCAACACCGTAGAATGCAAGTTCGAACTGCAGTTGCGATATTACGTTCACTTTCGGACTAATACTCTTGTGAAAGGTATGAACCCTCTCATTGCCCCAGCTATGGTTTAAGTAGTACCACTAAGGTTCTTCTAAAAGGATGACTTTGGCATTGAATAACACACGATATGCCATTTAACAAAGAAACCAAACCAAACCTATTCTTAATACAAATAATTTTCACAGTAATAAACGTTAAATTATTCCTGAGTAAAACTAATAATTTTTAAACAGATCTAGTAAACAGATGATGACGTCATATCTACCGTTGACCTTTTTTCTACCAATGGGAACCTCATTTGGCCACATTCCATTCGATTATCTTGGTCAGCCTATGAACTTTTCAGCCGACACACGTATATGTGTGTGTGTGTGTGTGTGTTGTGTGTGTATGTGTGTGTGTAAGTTGAAAAAGGAAATTAATCCGACGATATGTTGAAAGGATAATATATATATATATATATATATATATATATATATATATATATATATATATAATATAAAGGATAAATAAATATCAAACAAGTAGGCTATTTTTCTTTGTATACTTAAATATTTCATAATTTTCTATTATTATTATTTATTTCATATTCAAAATAATAATAAGTAGAATACAATGTGTACATGAACAAACTCCTGGCCGAAACACGTGTTGGTAATTCATTAAATCAATTTTATCCATTCAACTTTTTCTTTCATTTATTTTTTTCATCCTTTCAACATATATATACATGTGTGTTTGTGTGTGTGTGTGTGTGTGTTGTGTGTGTGTGTGTGTGTGTGTGGAGAGAGAGAGGGGGAAGAGGGGGAGAGAGAGAGAGAGAAAGAAAGAAAGAGAGAGGAAGAGAGAGAGAGAGAGAGAGAGAGAGAGAGAGAGAGAGAGAGAGAGAGAGAGAAACCTGATGGAGAACTGCACTTCAGCTCATAAATATTTGAACAAACACAACATGTTGTTGTTCCTTTTCATTACATAAGATTGCAGGGTAAATAATTTACACAAAAAGTTTGATATAAACGTATGTAATTTAAAAAGAGTATTTTTTTTTACTATAAAGTTTTCTCTGTTAATTTCTTTGTAAGTATATGTATCAAAATAAGAAAAGAAAAACTTATTAAAAAAAGTATAATTTCCACGGATCCTGCTAGTAATCTTATATTGCTTTTGATCACACATTTTATTTCGTCTCTAAAAATGTAATATTACTTTCGGAACTATCTTGTAGATTTATTTTTACACTATTAAAAACAAATTACCCCAAGAGTTTTTAGGATATAAATCATCAAACTGAAAAAAAAGAAAATAATAATAATAATAATAATAATAATAATAATAATAATAATAAATTCCTGTTGTCTCTCATCAAAAGTGATAAGAAAACTTGGTTTCGTTCCAGGCATGATGTCATCAGAAAGAAATCTCCCACGGTGAGTCCTCCATGATACACATTTAAGCACGTGTCCAGATTTAACTAACTGCTACTGCTGGTTTGTGGTTAGAATAAATCTGAAAATGAACGGTGGGTTTTGACGCCTGAAAGACCGTTACTATGGCATCCGTCGGTATCGAAAAACAGTGGATCTGCGCTCAGAACTCTAAGTACCGGTCAGAGCAAGGTTGTATGGGAAAAAAACCTACAGTTGCCCATGCAGCGGGTCTTCCCACACTTTTCATGGCACTGATTTTATCCAAAATTGCTATACAAATTAGCATAATTCTGACCGTGTTGCCAGAACGAGAATTGCTTCAAGGATACCAGCTCTTGGTTTTCCTTCTCCGAGACTGGTTACCCTACAAAGAACTATAGAACTTAGTCTGGTCTATTATTCTACCCATAGGTGGGATGGTTGGTTGGTTGGTTGGGTTTTACGAAAATCAATTAATCAATCAATCATTTGTTGGTTGGTTGGTTGGTTGGTTGGTTGGTTGGTTATTTTTTATGGCATGTCAACCCTTATTGGGTCATTTTATGCCGAAGACATTTTTGTTTTATTCATTCTTGATAGTTACTCAATTTGTTTTAAACACATTTTTTTTCTATCTAACCCATAGATGGAACCCTAACATGTACTACCACTCCGGGTCAGAGTGGACCTGGAAGCAATGGTGATGAAGGGGTGCTCCACATTCCGAAGACCTCCAGAACTAGAACCTCACCATCAAATAGAGTTTAACGTCATTCCCAGGACATGATGACCCTCAGCCACCACCTTCTAGTACATTATATGATAAAAAACGGTTGGGTCTTGCCATAAGGGCAATGGGTAGGGACAATCGCATAATTGATTGGGGTGGGCTCTCCGACCGCCCGTCTAGCCAAATTCCATTTGGTCTACTCAGCAGTGTAGGCCATGATCTCCACATCCGGAGACCATGGTATACACTCTTGAGTTGACCAAATAAGGTCGAAACAGCTGTCCAGTGTCCCGCATGTCATACACGGTGTTTACCGAATTTTATAGTCGGGGTAATTTAATCTAATTAATTATTGTAAAAACCCAATTACGTTGATTTCGGCTGATAATAGATTTTTTAGACGAAAACTCTAGTTTAAGATGCTTTTGTGGAACACTATTTATAAATATTGTCTCAAAAACCATTGCTTATACAAAATGACCCAAAAGTATGGACACAGATAATCTTTCTAATAATCTTGTTCGTTTGTTGTTTTCCCTGCAGACTGAAGAGGAGTTTGTCGAAATAATTAAATTGGTTGTACTAAGTGGACGTGAAGGATGGTTGGTTGGTTGGTTGGTTGGTTGGTTGGTTTTAAGGCATGTCAATCATTGTTACCTTATTTAATTCTGAAGTCAGGCTTTTTTGTAAACAACTTCAAGTAACTCATCATATCACTAATACTCTTGGGAAAGGTATGCTTCCAACTATTCTCCCTAAGGGTAGATAGCAGGTCAGACTTGGCTCTTTAACCATGGTATGGCAACTGGTTTAGAAGGAAAACTCTGGATTAAAACCTGTCGAACTCCGCTAAAAATTGACCTTGTGTCACATCCTGCTCGAGCGGAGGAGTTAATAAATATATACATATTATTAATACACATAGGAATATATGTTACTTATGATTTGTACAATTATTATATGTCTGTCTATTTTTATTTAATGAGGTGTTGTTATGAGGGTAATCCAAAAGTAAGGTCTCCAAAGCTCTGGGGTACACCGAGAAACTGTTCATGCGGCTATTGGCCAACACTGTTGAGGTTGTTGTGCATGCGCCTATGCATGTGCCTGCCCATGTATGTGCCTCACTGCCATTTCTGATGGAGCTCCTGATTGACGCTACTACCAACTGTAATGTTCACTCAGTTATTCCGTTTTTGAACGCAAAAAAGGCATTAAACCGATTGAAATTCATCGCCAATTAACAGAAGTATATGGCAAGTTGTGCATGGATCTCAAAAATCTCCACAAGCAATGTAAGGAGTTTTCAACTACGACAAAGTTCAACACTTCCTCAATGTCATGGAGGCCGACTGGTATGATACGTGCATATAAAAACTCCCCTGCACCTACAAAAATGCATCTATCTAACACAAATAATTTGCACTCAGTTGTATGGTTTCAAGTATTCCAATCTAATACAAATAATTTGCACTCGGTTGGATGGTTTCAAGTATTCCAATCTAATACAAATAATTTGCACTCAGTTGTGTGGTTTCAAGTATTCCAATCTAATTCAAATAATTTGCACTCAGTTGTATGGTTTCAAGTATTCCTATATAATACTAATAATTTAAACACAATTATATAGTTTCAAGTAACTATTCCTATTTGATAAAAATAATTTGTTTGCATATGGTTATATAGTTTCAAGTAACTAATAATGATAATCCTGGGTAGTTCCCTTCTATGTTTAGTACTTCTTGCAAATACACCTGCCTAAGCTAAATCTTTGCTGCATAGCCTGGAGCAGCCACCAAGAAGCACTGGCCTCAACATGAACTCACATAAAACAGAGTTCATGTGTTTTAATCAAAATGACAAGCCTCTGAAACTAGTAGACCAATTTATATACCTTGGTAGCAATGAAGGGGTACTTCACACTCCCCAGATCTCCAGAACTGAAGCTTCACCATCAGATGCAGTATAGTGTCATACCCAAGACACCTCAGTAGCAATATCTCGTTTATGGAAAGCAATGTCAACACATATATAAGTAAAGCATGAACTATTACTGACAGGTTATGGAAATCTGGTCTCTCTGATAAAATAAAAAAGGAATTCTTCAAAGTTGTAGCCATATCAGTACTGCTGTATGGCTGCACCACTTTGACTTTAACAAAGCACTTGCAGAAAAAAGCTAGATTGGAAAAGAATGTGAGTCATATAGAAATCTGATCTCGCTGATAAAATAAAACAGGAATTCTTCAAAGCTGTAGCCATATCAGTACTACTGTATGACTGCACCATTTTGACTTTGACAAAGCACTTGCAGAAAAATGCTGGGGGGAAATGGGGAAAGAATGAGAGTCATATAGAAATCTGACCTCTCTGATAAAATAAAACAGGAATTCTTCCATGTTTTTGCTGTGTCAATACTACTGTATGGTTGCACCATTTAGACTTTATTGAAATGCTTGGAGAAAAGGGAGTTCTGATACTTCAAATGAATAGGAAAACAAATGAGATTTGAATATTTACTTTTAAAAGTCCTCAGTTTATTGAATTGGTCTTATCAATACCATCAAAAAAATATTAATTTCAACCAGTGATCCCCAAATTTGGGGGACTGTGAACATCTTGCAGGATAGGCTTTTTTCTTTTTAAAAGTAATAACTGTTTTCCTATGAATATAGACAACAGTAGTATTTTGAACTAGGGAAATATATGAATCCAACTATTCTCCCTCCAGCTATGGGTTCTATGGGTTAAACAGAACAAAATGAGTTTTAAAAAAATGTGTTTAAAAATTGATTTAAAAAAATTAAGTACCCATCAAGAATAAATAAAACAAAATGTCTTCAGCATAAAATAACCCAGTGGGTAGACATGCCATAAAATCCAACCAACCAGCCAGCTATGGGTAAATAGTAGGGCAGACTATGCTCTTTAAGCTTTGTATGGCAACTGGTCTAAGAGAAGGAAAACTCTGAATTTAAACCAGTTGTAAACCTGGAGAGGGATGGGTTCCACCTGGTTATTTCTGCCCAAGACATGCTACACCAGTAGGTGGCACCACAACCAAAATGTAGGAATAAGTCTTAAGCCTTTATCATTATGAACTTCTGAGAAACCACAGTTTAATGCTTTGATTTTCATCAAACCAAACACTGTGATAAAAACAACAAATGATTGAACCCTCCAATCAGTTAGTCACGTCAAGCCCTAGCACCTGCATGATTGTCCCAACCCTATTGCCCTTATGGCAACATCCCCAATCCTTTTTATCATATATGTGCTAGAAGGCAGTGACTGAGGGTCTTACTGTCCTGGGAATGATGTTAAACTCTATCTGATGGTGAAGTTCCAGTTCTGGAGCTGTGGGGAATGTGAAGTACCCCTTCATCACCATTACTCCCAGGTCCACTCTGAGTGGTAGTGCCTGTTAGGGCCCCATCTATGGACTAAATAGAACAAAATGAGTTTTAAAAAATGTTTTTAAAAAATTGACCTAAAAAATTGAGTCTTCAGCATAAAATAACCCAATGGGTTGACATGCCATAAAAAATAACCAACCAACCAACCAACCAACCAACCAGCAAATGATTGATTGATTAATTGATTTTAATGGCATGCCAATCCATCTCAGTTTATGTTATGCCTGAAGGTTAGGGAATTACATTCATTGTACATTTATATTTGTATAATTGTATAAAACTGAAAAAACAAGTTTCATTGATATTTATATTTACATTTTTGTGTAACTATTTCTTAATGTTTTTTGTACACAATTATATTGCAGTTATTATATTCAAGTATTCCATACAAATAATTTGCTAATAGTTGTTTGGTTTCAATTATTATTATACTACTAATAATTATATGGTTATAATAAACAATTATATCTCTAAAACTGGAACCTGACCATCAGATGCAGTTTAGTGTCATTTCCAGGATACTCCTTTTTTTGGGGGGGTAGGAGTCATCTTACCCCCTCTACAGAGGGTATGATCAGCTTATTCTTAGCCCCATTGATAGGGACTAAAAACAACAAAGACTATGATACTCACCAGAATAACTTAGAATAATGATTATGGCTTATGTCAGAATTTCAGATAAATTATGCATGAGAATGCTGCATGCTGTCTTGAACAAATCCTGGAAACAGCATCCCAGAAAAGAGCAGCTGTATGGCCACTTACCTCCTATCACACAGACCATTGAAGTAAGATGAACAAGACATGCTGGATACTGTTGGAAAAACAAGCGATGATCTGCTATGGACACCTACACATGAACACACCAATGTGGGTTGGCCAGCAAAAAACTATATCAATCAGCTCTGTGCAGATACTGGATGCTGTGTAGAGGACCTGCCAAGAGCAATAGCTGGTGATGAGGAAGAGTCTTGGAGATCTGTGCTGTCAGTGTGATTTGATGATTTTAATAAACTTATATCCCCTGAACTTATTGATAAAAAGATTTGAATATTTGAGAGATTTTTCTTCTCCAAAAAAGTCTAGTAAAGAAAGAAAAAGAAAGAGCTACTAATTCCTTCAGATGCAGGGAACCCTTTTGTATTTAAATGCCACATGGAAATTAATTGTCCGCCATGTTGACTGATGCTGTAGAATACACCAACTGCACCACTGGCCACCTGTTGGCTGTGGGTGGCAACCAATGATGCTTAAGAATGGAACCCTGTTGGCTGAGCGGTCCATGACATGCAACACTCCACTTTAGTCCTTACTTAGGCAAGACAGACGGTCAGAGAGGCTACTTCTGATCAATCAGTTGGTCATATCAAGCCCTAGCACTTATATGATTGTCCCAACCCTATTAACTTTATGGCAAACTCCCAACCCTTTTTATCAAATATGTGCTAGAAGACAGTGGCTGAGGGTCTTACAGACCCAGAGTGGTAGTACCTGTTAGGGTCCCATTTATGGGTTAAATAGAAAAAAAGGATTTAACAAAAATATGTTGTTTTTTTTTAAATTGAGTTAAAAAAAAAAGAAGTATTTTCAATATCTATCAAGAATGAATAGAACAAAATATCTTCAGCATAAAATAACCCAATAAGGGTTGATATGCTGTAAAATCCAAAAAATTTAGAAAAAAAGAGAGAAAGAAATTTATTGTCTATAAAAGTCTAACTTAATCCTTTCACAAGCAGATAATTTTTTTTTAATCCTTGTAGAATTATTTTCAGAAAATTTTACAAAATGGCGGCCATGTTAAAACAAGTCAATTAATCATATATAAAAAAAATAATAATTTTTAAATAAATAAAAAATCATGTTAATTTGATCAGTAATTGCAAGTCATAGTAAATAGCATAAAAACAATAAATGACTCACTTTTAATTATATTTTCCAAAACAATGTTTATACAATCCATCACCAGAGTGGAGCCTCCCAGCGATCTTTCTATACATTAACATTGAATTGGACAATGAGCAACCAATAGGAAAATGCCTTACATTAAGCTACAGCTTTAGACAAAAATATTGTTCTACCTGCTTAATAAGTTTTTAGTATATTGACAAAAAATGTTAAAGTTTAAACTTTTAGTTGATAAATAAGGCCAGATTTAATTAATACATATTACTTAAAAGAATAGGGCCAGTTTAGCTCAGTTGGTAGAGTGTTCGGCTAGGAATCACAAGGTTCTTGGTTCGATACCGGCCCTCGCCAACTCAGCGAATATGTTGCACAGGGATCTGTGCGGTAAAGTGAGGAGCTGATGGTAGGTGTGGCGCTCCACCTCGGATGCTAAAATAATTTCCTTGGTCTAGCGCTAGTGAAAAGGGAATAGACTCCTACGCTGTCTGGCTGATACTGACATTAGGCCATCCCGACGACTTTACTTTTACTTACTTAAAAGAAATCTAAAACTTTACTAGCATTTTAATGACTTTCTTTTAGATAGCTGGTTCTAAAGTGGAAATGTGCAATTCTAATTGGTCTGACCATGTCAAGCCCTAGCACCTATATGATTGTCCCAACCCTATTGCCCTTATGGCAAGCCGTTACCCTTTTTATCATATAGATATTTACCAACCCCTCCTCACGAGCAGGATGTGACACAAGGTCAATTTCTTAAGTGGAGTTCAACAAGTTTGAATTTAGAGTTTTCCTTCTCCTAGACCGGTTGCCTAACCAAGGTTAAAGAGCCCAGTCTACACTACTATTTACCATAGCTGGAGGGAGAGTAGGATTCATACCTTTCCCATAGGTATTAGTGCTAAATGAAATGCAATTACCATATCCAGGATTTGAACTCGGGGCGACGAGTCCATTTCCCATGACTTTAACCATTACACCACGCGCTTCCCTTTTTATCATATATGTGCTACAATGTGTTGACTGAGGGTCTTAATGTTCTGGGTATGATGTTAAACTCTATCTGATTGTAAGGTTCCAGTACTGGAGGTCTGGGGAATGTGGAGCACCACTTCATCACCATTGCCCACTGGTCCACTTTGACTCGGAGTGGTGGCACCTGTTAGAGTCCCATCTATGGGTTGAATAAAAAAATGGGTTTATAAAAACAAAATTGAGTATCCATTAAGAATGAATTTATTTCAAAACTTTGTCAGCATTAAATGACCCACCAAGGTTGATATGCCGTAAAACAATCGCATGGTTCCTGGTTTGATACCGGTCCCCACCAACTCAGCACATGAGTAACACAGATTGGGGAATTTGACCTGTGCAGTTAAGTTGGGAGCTGACGGTTGGTGTGGCGCTCCACTTCAGATGCAAAACAATCTCCCTGGTCTAATGCTAGTGAAAAGGAGATAGACTCCCTTGGTGTCAGGCCCTAGCCAACTCAGCACATGAATAGCTCAGGGATCGGTGTGGTAAAGTGAGGAGCTGATGGTAGATGTGGCGCTACACCTCAGATGCAAAACAATCTTATTGGTATAGTGCTAGTGAAAAGGGGATAGACTCCCTCGGTGTCTGGTTGATACAGACATTTAGGCCACCGTGACGACTTTACTTTTTTTACTATGGGGGATTAAGTGGTGAGTTTAATCCTCACTGGGTGACTCATACATATGCCTAACTAAACTAAGTTTAAATATCCAAAAGCCAGGATTCTAAATAATGCTGGTTTTCAAAACAAGAAAGCTTTCCCACTAGAAAGACTGGCGCAACATAATCTCCTACTTCAATTTGCCCTTGTATCAAATAAGTTCAGCTTATGTGACTATCCGTAAGTAATCAAAAGTAACCATTAGTACTTTTATTTAACGTAATATTTGTTCATTTATATATGTGCAACATTTTTTTTTTTTTTATGCAGGGATACTTTTTTTTAATCATTCGAGAAAATTCAAAATAGTTTAGTTTAAAATAGGATCCAAAGAAAATAAACATGAAGTATGAAATATTTATTGAAAAAAATATAGATATTTTTAGTGCATATGTCTAGACGGTTATGACCGAATCTACCCGAATCAAATCAAACAGAAATTTGCAGCCATTTCTAATAATAGAATGATGTTATCGTCTGCTTTTTTCCAGCTCGCAATTTGGACGTGAAACGTGGACATTTCTTTTTATTAATTTGACCAAATTATCAGCATTTTAATTGTTAATATGGTTCTTTTTCAGTGACCATAATTAAAGTCTGAATCTTTCAGAAAAGGAAGAAATATTTCAATATTTAAATTTGAAGTAAAATATGAAAGACGATTTTTAAAAAGGACGTTGACATTTTTTTGTTTCATCTACAAAAAACAAAAGAAAAAACTAAATCTTAAAAATGTCTTTAATTTCTTGATTCAAAGTTGATTAAAAATGTGATATATAAATATACGGATATAAAAACAATTTGAAGCTGGTACGAAAACCAGGTAAGTTAATTTTAATTAAATTTATTTTTTTCTTGTTTTGAAAATTTACGATAAATAAATACGATAATTTATTTCATCGTAACTTTTCATTTAATTTTCACTTAAATTTTTTTTATTTGTTCATTAAAATAAAAAAAATTAAACATATTTCTCAAGAAAAATTCTGTATTTTAAACAAATTACAAACCGTGAAAATAAAAAAAAATTTTAAATTTACCATTATAAAGTTTATGGTTAGAATAATAATAAAATTAAAAATCATTTTTTAAAAGCAATAATTTATACGGGAGCAAATTTCTGTTTTAGTTTTGAGAATAATGAATAAAATGTTTAGTAGTTTAAAAAAAAATAATATCATTTATTTTATGTATCAAAAACTGCAATATCCCCTCAAAAAAATAAATTCTTCCAAACTTTTAACTTTTATCATAAATTTACTGTATAAGAGTTGGGAGTTTATGATTAAAATCGAACTTACCTATATTTTTGTTTTAAGAAGAAACATCTTCCAAGTTGTTTTTCCTCTTTCAGACCAACTAAGATAAAGAATAGAGAATTTAAAATAGACATTCGCCATGTCGTGTTTTTTTTTAAATAATTTTTTATAACATATTTTTTGTTTTATTTTGCACGTAAAGTATGGGTAAAAAAGAACAATTTCCTCGTAAATTCCTACCATAAAATAAACTGAACCCTCATTTTATGTCCGTGTTTTTGCAATAAATGTTTTATTTTTCTTGCACCCATTATTTTACAATACTAAATATATTTTTCTTTTATTTGTTAGAATAAAGAAAAATATATTTAGTATTGTAAAATAACGGGTGCAAGAAAAATAAAACATTTATTTGCAAAACACGATCTCTCTCTTTTT
>CM042155.1:51543859-51568859 GCA_023376005.1 Doryteuthis pealeii
GATTATATATCAACTTTTTGAGAAAATGACTCATTCCCGCTTTATACTTTATTATTACTTGTTGGCTTCTTTCCATTAAATGTGCCTTTATTAGGAAACGTATATATATATATATATATATATATATATATGTCGAAATATATATATATATATATATATATATATATATATATATATATAGTCGAAATATATATATATATATATATATATATATATATATATATATATATATATATATATATATATATATATGTCGAAATATATATATATATGTATATATATATATAAGTCGAAATATATATATGTGTGTATATATATATATATATATATATATATATATATATAATATATACAAATATATATATATGTATATGCATGTATATGATGTATATATATATATATATATATATATATATATATATATATATATATATATATATATATATATTAAGAATATTAACAATAAAATGACAGGTTAAGAAACGAAATCATAGTTGCCTTCTTTTTTCTTTCTTTTTTCACTTTCATTGTGACAGCCTTCAAAACCAACCAACAAACCAATATATATATATATATATATATATATATATATATATATATATATATATATATATACATAAGTGTGTGTTTATCGCAACAGAAAAAATTTATACACACACAACCACATACCTAAAAAATGCACAATGTTTCCTTTCGATACACACACTTACAGCGCTCCATACTCACGCCATAAAATAGAATATTTGATGTCATATTTCAAAACCGTCTCCTTTTTCAAACTTCAACAAAATTTTAAACAGACTGAAGGACAAGGATTACCACTCGCTTTTCTCGTTATTCTGTGATAAATAATTTCTTATCTTGAAGATGATCTAATTAATAGATCGAAACACTGCAGCGTCGGCCAATAAACTCACCACTTAACCCATTTAAACCTGTGTTTTTTTCATTTTTCTTGATATATATATATTATATATATATATATATATATATATATAATATATATAGAGGGTCATGCAAAGGGGAAAATCTTGAAGAAAAGCAAATCTTTTTATATTTTTTTCAGAATTCTTTTTCAGAATTTTTTTCCATAAATGTAAACTCTGTTTTGTTTGGAATTGGTTTATAGCAAAAATTATTTTAATCTCACAGAAATATTTGTGTTAAGGCTATTCAAAATGCGGGCAAATCAAACAGAGTACTCCTGGACGGCAAAATTCACGAGATTACAATTTATCTTTTTACTCTAGTAGAGAAAACTATCATATATACGGAGTAGTTAATCAAAATATATATAGAGAGGGGGAAAGTGACAGACAAAATGTGAAGTAAGAGACGGGTGATTTTTTGACTTAATTACAAATTACGACAAATTAGAACCAAATAAAAATGGATTTCTTTTCTAACTTAATCCCAAAACTAAGGAATAATTTCGGATGTCTTTTGTGTCATTAAACTAGATAGGAAAAAAAGCTTTTAGCAAACAATCATTGATTCATTCAGTTTTTGTATAATAACAGATTATACTCTTTAACTGATATGTTATTATCTGTTGGCACTGACATATCAATTACAAGGCACAATTTTTCTTTTATAGTCCCTAACAATTATATCTGGTCTATTGTTATTTATTTTTCTATCAGTTTCGATAAACTGAAAAGTCCCAGAGAATAATAACTTCTCTTGCTTATGTAATTGGTTCTTGTGGATGTTTATACCATTTTTGTAAGTAGAGTTTAACAATTTGTATTATTTGTATAATATAATTATCTTTATTGTTATCTGCAAAACGTTTCGGCTGATGTACCCTCTGGCCTTCTTTGGGTATTTTTGTTGGGCCCGGGGGACCTTCTCTTTGAACGCGAGAACCTTCAGTTCAAACTTGGGGAAATTTCATTTTGTGTAGATAACAATAAAGATTAGAACAATAATCCAAATATTACAAATACAAATTATCAGGCCTCATCTAAAAAAATTCAGAGAAAGAGTTTAACAAGTTTGGATTCAGAGTTTCCCTTCTCTCAGAATGGTTGATATATCAAGATTAAAAAGCTTATTCTACTCCCAATCAAACATTGTAGCCCACTTGCATAAAAAAAAATTTAATAAAGAATAAAGATACTTTTGTGAAGATATAGATAGTTAAGAGATTTCAGTTTTCAGATTTCAGTATACTATTCGGATATTTTTTTAACGAATATAATGTTATATTTTATCATGATTTTCTTTATATTTTGTCGGTGTTGAGGTTAGGCAACCGGATGCTAACTAGTAAACTGATTCAGTTTTTTTTTTTCGCACAGTCTACATATTGGGTTTGATCCGTTTTTATAATGTTTTCCTGATAGTTTCTATTTGGTACTCTATGGTCCTGTGTTACTATTATTATCCTCTCTGTCTCCACCTTTAATCCAGTACTTTTCAGCCATCGATTAGTTTTTACTATATCTATATGGGCATTTCTAATTTTTTGTGCGTATCTTCTATGTATTTTTTTTTTTTTTTCAGAAATTTTTTTTTTAAATTGATTTAGTTCTTGTGTTTTTCTTCTTTTTTATGTTTTTTGTCTCTATTGCTTGTTCTTTTGTGTCTATTTCTTTCAGTGTGAGGTCGAGTTATTTAGCGAATTTATTGCTTTCTTTACGAATTGAATAATTTTTCTTTTGCTTTTCGTATGTGTTTACTAACAGTAGTATCCAAATTGTTGTAGTGTCTAAGCATTTATTTAATCCTATAATGGTTGTTTTGTTGGGCAATGAAGCCTCTTCCACCATTTTCTCTTTTGATGTACAGACGTTCTATACCTGCTCTTGTGTGATGCATTCTGTTGCAGGCTTTTATTTTCCTAAATTTAGTAGCCATCTTTTTTTTTTTTTTTTAGTATTTCAGCTAACGTCCAGTTAATTATATTAAAACTGTCTGTCACTAGTGATATTGCCAGGGTGATAATTGCTATAACTTTATTTTTTGCTTTCATTTGTTTGTTGTGTTTTGTTTTACGGCATATCAACCTCAGTGGGTCATTTAATGCCGATAAAGTTTTGAAATAAATCAATTCTTAATGGATAAAACAATTTTTTTATAAATACATTTTCCTATTTAACCCATAGATGGGACCCTAACAGGTACTACCACTCCGGGTCAGAGTGGACCAGGGAGCAATGGTGATGAAGGGGTGCTCCACATTCCCCATACCTCCAAAACTGGAACCTCGCCATCAGATAGAGTTTAACGTCATTCCCAGGACATGTAGACCCGCAGTCACCGCCTTCTAGCACCCATATGATAAAAAGGGGTTGGGGCTTGCCATAAGGGCAATAGGGTTTGGAAAATCATATAGGTGCTAGGGCTTGCCGTGACCAGCCGATTGATCGGAGGGGGCCTCTCCGACCGCCCGTCTAGCCCAAGATAGGGCCAAAGTGGAGTATTGCATGTCATGAACTGCTCATCCACCTGGGCTCTATTCTTAAGCATCACGGGTCGCCACCCACGGCCAACAGGTGGCACCATTGGGGGAGTCTTACCCCTCTGCAGAGGTGCAGTCGGTGCATTCTAACGCCGCAGCCGACAGGGCGATTTTTGCATTCAACTCTTTTCTTTACATGACTCTTATTCTCTTATATAATCTTTTCTTATTTTTCTTTATTTATGAGATGATTGATACCATTCGCTTCATTAATTCCTAAATACTTATAAATTTTATTGTTCTAACTCTGTAATTCCCGTGAGTGATGTTTTTAGACTTTACTGGCAAACATTTTCCAAGTGTGACATTCACATATTTGTCCAGACCAAATTTTATCCCCATGTCGTCACTAAACCTGTAAAGTTTTTAAATGCCATCCTTGGCCAATTGAAAAGGGCTTACAGTAAGTCCTGAGTTATGGAATCACTTGGTAAGCGTATAAGTCCTATCCTGCGTATTGTTAAAGGTCCAGTGATTTAATCCTATGTCCGTCGTCCACGAAGGTCTGTGTAATTATGACCAGTGTGGTCAGTTTAAGTATTGTATCAGCAGTAGAGTACTGCCAGTGATTGGCCAAGAGATATCCCATGGTTCTGTCCGACTCTATAAATAGGAGTGGGCTTTTAACACACACCTTATATGCTCAAAAATCTCAACAAAATCTTTTCACAGTGCTTAGTAGACCTTCTAAATCATCATTTTTTATATTTAACTTTGAATTGTCCATATAGAATTCGTGGTTTATTTTATAAGCAGCAGTTTTATATTCATAGTCTATGTTTTAAGTTCTATGGAGAGAAGTATTAGAACTATACAAAAAAGAAGATGAGAAGGTGAGTCTCCTTCGAAGATTCCATTATTAATGTTCAGATTATTAGTTTGAGCATGCATTCTTCATGAATTAATCTGAGGTTAGTATGTCACGTTTCCATTTTGTATTTTAGGAATGTTATTACAACTGGGGATATCTTTAAAATGTTTAGAACTTTTAGAATCCATGCGTGGGGTACACTATCAAAAGCTTTTTTGGAGTTATTCCAAGTTATACTTAGATTTTTCTGTTTGGATCGACAATTCTCTATGAATATCTTGTTTATAAGGAGCTGACATACAATTTTTTGCCTCCTTTTTGTTCGAAAGGGAAAATATCCTTATATTACTCCCTTTAGAATCGATGTTATTATTTCATAAGTTGTGGGTAGGCACGTGATGGGTCTGTATTTTTTTTTGTTTTTGTTTTTTTGCGTTTGATGTTTTCTTTGTTTTTGCTAGTAGGTTTGTTACTATTTTTGAGAACTAATCAGGGTTTTTTTTTTTGGGGGGGGGTCAGTTCTTTAATTACTCCTGAAATAAGTTTCGTTTCAGGTTCTTTAAGTTTTGTAATACTTTGTATGTAAGTTTTTGCCCGATCGGTCACCACTGGTGTGTCCATATGTAGGAGTCCATAGGATAAGGTCGCTTATGATCTCGACCTTACTTCTCTAGCAGTGCTCAGCATTTCTTGCTCGTCTAACACGGATGGTTTTTGAGATGGGAGGTAAGTGGCCGTACAGCTGCTTTTTCGAAGGATGCTGCGTCATTGTATAGTTCCCATCTTTTTCTTCAAGCCTTTCGTTAGAGTCCAAATGGTGCAGTCATATATTAGTACTGACGCGGAGGCGCGTGGTCTAATGGTTAGAGTCGTGGGAAATGGACTCGTCGACCCGAGTTCAATTCCTGGACGAAGCTGTTTAGATTTCACATGGCGCTAATACCCTTGGGAAATGTATGAATCCAATTCTCCCTCCAGCGATGGGTAAATAGCAGGGCAGACTGGACTCTTGAACCATGGCTAGGTAACCAGTCTAGGAGAAGGAAAACTCTGAATTAAAACCTGTTAAACGCCACTTAAGAAATTGATCTTGTGTCGCATCCTGCTCGTACGGAAGGGTTGGTAAATATCTATATTAGTACTGACATGCAGCACTTCTATTGTACCGTGCATTTTATATACCTTTAAGTACGAGGATTGTCAAAAAGTAATGCCATTTTGTTTAGGAAAGGTATAATTAACAACACAGGAAAATGTATCATACATCGAAATGAAGCTGGTCCTCTGTGGATCCCATCCCTACTTCTCCACATAATCAAACCTTCTTTCATGGGGCCGAAGAGAGGTAAACATTATTCCAGTGACGAGGAAGTGAAATCTGTAGTGAAGAAGTGGCTCAAAGAACAATCAACAGAATTTTACAGGGCAGGTACACCTGCTCTCATTCGAAGGTGGAATATTGCTATTGAGAGAAACGGTGACCATGTGGAGAAGTAGGAATGTGATCCACAGAGTACCAGCTTCATTTTGATGTATGATACATGTTCCTGTGTTGTTAATTCCACCTATCCTAAACAAAATGGCGTTACTTTTTTACTCACCCTCGTACATATGCCTCAATTGATATTTCACTTCAAATCTAGAGGCTTTTTTTCCATTCTGGTAGAGCACCGTCAGTTTTGACCTTCTTGTTCTAAATCTAGAAACCAAAAGATGGGCAGGTCTTCTATTTATGGATCATCATCCCTACTAACACCCCACCCACCAAAAAGATAATGCTTGAGTCGATATTTTTTATCACACCTCGTGCTTAGCGATTTTGGTTCATGCCTTTCCCAAGGACATTAGGGTAAAGCATTGTATACTGGATCATACAATATTCATTATACTAGTCCATCCAAATACAGTTTGCGCCAGACATAGAGTAACTCGTAACAGAGTGCTAAAACATCAAGGTAGACGGTTCGCGTAATGATTCCGTAATCTTCGCAGTCTCAGTAATCACCCAGATGTTCTAAAACAGCAGTATACAAATATTCTTGGACCAGCTTATTTACTCTTTACGAAAGGTAAGCTAGGCTAGTCCACAACACAAAGCGAACACAAACTGCACCATCCGGGGCATTGAACCCGGTTCGCTAATTACATTCTCCACACCGATAACCGTTAACCTACTCCACCAGCACCTGAAGGCTAGTGGTGGTAGAAAAATACCCAGCTTCCTCACCCGCCAAGCAAGGCCACCCCTTAAACAGATTAAGTGTTTCTTTCTATTTTCAGAGCTGAGTCAATAGAAATAAATCTATGAAGTCATTTGGGAATATTTCAGAATTCTACTTTTTAACCTGAACAAAACCAGACGATACCGCTTTTTCCAGGGCAGCCATTTTAATGTCTTTTTTTTTTCTTTTCCAGAATTTTATATCTAATGCATTAGATTGTAACAAATGCTAAATTTATCATTATTATTAGCAACGGGAAAAAAGGTGTATTATGGAATAAAATCCTTTAATCTTTATTGGGAAAAGAAAATCTAGAATTCAGAACGAAAAGAATTATGATTTGATCCCTTCTCTGGTTTTAAAGATTTTCCTTCTATGAAAGTTTCCCGGTGGCTTGAATAAATGGCTTTAAATAAATAAAGCCGTTGAATTATTCAAATAAAATCCACCCTGTCAGCTGAGCCTAGAACACAACAACTACATCTTCTGCAGAGGTGTAAGACACCCACAAATGGAATGTCCGTTGTATGATACTAAACTATATCCGGTGATGAGCTTCCAGTTCTGGAGAGTGTAGAGTCACCTCTTCATTGCCATTACTCCCAGGTCCACCCTATTCAGTAGTAGCTTTAGTAGTTGTTGTAGTACCTGTTAGGGTCCTATCTATATGTATTTAACCTACCCCTCTGCACGAGCAGGATTCGACACAAGGTCATTTTTAAAGCAGAGTTTAACTGGTTTGGATTCAGTTTTTTTCTTTCTTGTAGACCGGTTGCCATACGAATGTTGAAGAGCCTAGTCTGGTATACTGTTTACCTATATCTGTAGGGAGAATAGTTGGATTCATATCTTTCTCAAGTATTAATTCTACGTGAAAAGCACACAGCCTCGTCCTGTATTCGAACTCGGTTCGCCGTGTCCATTTCCTATGATGATAACCATTATACGACGAGCGCCTATAGTTCAAATGATGATGATAATTTGTACACAATTACAACTACAAGTAACCATTTCAGTGATGCTGATAGCTTTTTGATTTAGTGCGTCCTGGGACGTACATATTTGCTTTGAACGAGTCCCCGGAAAAATGTATAGGTCCTAACTAAAGCTATCTAACTCCTACCTTGTAACCTATCTTGTGTAATTCGTTTCTAAAAAAAACTATTGAAATGTATTTACAGTTAGCTTGAAATGGTGAGAAGAAGAAAAAAAAAAAACACTGGTACACATGGATACAATTTTACTGCGTCCTTTTAGATTTTTATGCGTCAGGGACGCAGGGCGCGTACCTATTAGCATCTCTGCATTCCTAATACATACTGGAGTATTTTCTACTAGTAATTTGTACACAATTATATGGTTTCAAGTACAGTGGTACCTTGACTTACGAGTTTAATTCATTCCGCTCATAAAATAATTTCCTCGTATATCAAATCAATTTTCCCCATTGAAATAAATTTAAATGTCATTAATCCGTTCCATCCCCTCACACATACACAAAAAAACACTCTAGATCTTTTCGTTGCGTAATTATTTTAATTAAAAAAAATAGCACTGTATTGTAAAAAAAAGTAAAGTCGCCGGAATGGCCTATTGTCGGTATCAGCCGGATAGCGAAGGAGTCAATCCCCTTTTCACAAGCGCTAGACCAGAGAGATTATTTTGCATCTGAGGTGGAGTTCCACACCTACCACTTTACCGCACAGATCCACGCTGTGCTACTCATGTGCCGAGTCGGTGATAGCCGGTATCGAACCCAGAACCTTGTGGTTCCCAGGCGGATGCTCTAAGAATGTAATGAATTATGTGCTCTGATATGTTTTAAGGTTTATCATTTTATAAATAATATTTTTCTTTGACGTAATATGTTTGGAAACTTAAATGTTTTTAGTGAACTTATTAACATAAACGTATTTGAAGCTCGCTCGTACCTCAAAATTTTAGCTCACAACACAAAGCAACCGAGTCACAGCTCGTAACTCGAAAAACTCATATGCTGAAGTACTCGTAAGTCAAGATATCACTGTATTTCAAACAATAATATGATTTAATGTATCTTCTACTAATAATAATAATTTGTGAACTGTTATAGCTTTACGTAACTATTCTTAATACAAACAATTTGCGCACAGTTATATCGTTTCAAATATTTCGATCTAATACTCCTTCTTAAAAAAAATTTAAATTAGTGAAATAGATCACCAATTAGTACTGGGCGCTTATTCTAGCAATGACCACCCCAAGCGGAGTTTAAAAGGTTAAATTCAGAATTTTCCTTCTAGACTAGTTGCCTAACCAAGGTTAAAGAGCTCAGTCTGTCCTACTATTTATCCATAGTTGGAGGATGAGTAGTTGAATTCATACCTTTCCCAAGTGTATAAGCGCTATGTGAACTGTAGCTTCGTCCGTGATTTGAACTCGGGTCGAAGAGTCCATTTCCTACGACTCTAACCATTACACCAAACGCCTCCAACTAAATTAGTTAGGTTAATACATACTAATAATTTGCACAGTTATATGGTTTCATATATTCCTATTGTTAAATTATATATACTACATATATAATAGATAAGTTTTTAATCGTCAGGTGAATTCAGTGTGATTGACAGTTTAAGGTCAGTTGAACGCTTGTCTTTCATTGGATGAGTTAAAGTCAGGTGACTTAAATTCTAGAAGTTTAGAAAGATTGTAACTTTAATTAGTCGGTAGAGAAACCGTGGAGCGAACGGTTGTCTAATTCCCATCTCTGGCGCCTCGCATTCGCGAATCTTCAAATCAGAGATGCTGATAGGTACGTATCCTGCGTCCCTGACCCTCAAAAATCTAAAAGGACGCAGTAAAATCGTATCCATGCGTCCCAGTGTTTTTCTTTTTTCATCACCATTTCAAGCTAACTGTAAATAGATTTCAGTAGTTTCTTAGAAACGAATTACATAGGAGAGGTTACAAGGTTGAAATTAAGCGTTTTAGTTGTTTCCCCAGATCATAAATAAAAACCCTACAATCTACTAAGAAACTTTAGTTGGGACCCATAGATTTTTCCGGGGCACATTCAAAGCAAATAGGTGCGTCCCAGGATGCACTAAATCAAAAAGCTATCAGCATCACTGGTTGATGTATGTATAAGAAAAGTCGTTGAAATCATAAAGTTATGTGCACAGAAAAATGTTGTTGTTATTCGTTCCACCAGTAAGAAGTTAGAACAGCGTGAGGTCTCGACAAAAGACGGCATGGTGAGAAGACAAGATGAACATCATACGTTGAAGAGACAATATAATACTATCAAATACTAATAATTTGCATACAGGTATCTGATTTTAAGCACTCCTAACAGTAACAATTTGAAAAGAATTATATGGTTCCAAGTATTTTAAGCAGTTATATGGTTTCAAGTAACTAATAATAATAATTTGTAAGCAATTATACTTTTAACTATTCTTTATACGGTGGATCCCCGTGTTATGATGGTGTGGGATTTTCTTCCCTTTGCCTGGAAGAGTTATCTTCCCTCTGGTTTCCCGTTTTTGACCACCAGGGTTTTTTTGTATTTAAGCGCCTGTTTTGGAACTCTAAACCTCCTCTTCTGCGGCACCTCACACATATAGTTTAGACATTTATGTCTACACCCTTCTCGCGTGGGGGCTTCTGCCCACAACTTAACCCTAGTAAGTGACATTGCTTTAAGGACTCTCCATTACTTCTATATGTACATTTAGGTACCTCTTGTATATCTCCTTATTGTATCTCTATTCATGAATGTGTTCTTTATATCTTCTTTGTATTTCTGTTACATGTATCATTTCCATGTGCCTGTATAAAAGTCCTTTGTGTATTTAACACTTGTGTCGGAGTTGTTTTGTTCAACCTTTTATAACACTGAACCCTACAATGGCAACACCGTAGAATGCAAGTTCGAACTGCAGTTGCGATATTACGTTCACTTTTGGACTAATATTCTTGTGAAAGGTATGAACCCTCTCATTGCCCCAGCTATGGTTTAAGTAGTACCACTAATGTTCTTCTAAAAGGATGACTTTGGCATTGAATAACTCACGATATGCCATTTAACAAAGAAACCAAAATAAACCTATTCTTAATACAAATAATTTTCACAGTAATAAGCGTTAAATTATTCCTGAGTAAAACTAATAATTTTTAAACAGATACATTAAACAGATGATGACGTCATATCTTCCGTTGACTTTTTTTACTGCCAATGGGAACCTCATTTGGCCACATTCCATTCGATTATCTTGGTCAGCCTATGAACTTTTCAGCCGACATATATATATACATATATATATATATATATATGTGTGTGTGTGGTGTGTGTGTGTGTGTGTGTGTGTAAGTTGAAAAAGGAAATTAATCCGACGATATGTTGAAAGGATATATATATATATATATATATATATATATATATATATATTATATATATATATATATAAAGGATAAATAGATATCAAACAAGAAGGCCGTTTTTCTTTGTATACTTAAAAAATATTTCATAATTTTCTATTATTATCATTTTATTTCATATTTAAAATAATAATAAGCAGAATACAATGTGTACATGAACAAACTCTTGGTCGAAACACGTGTTGGTAATTCATTAAATCAATTTTATCCATTCAACTTTTTTCTTTCATTTATTTATTCATCCTTTCAACATATATATACATGTGTGTGGTGGTGTGTGTGTGTGTGTGTGGAGAGAGAGAGAGAGAGAGAGAAAGAGAGAGAGGAAGAGGGAGAGAGAGAGGGGGAGAGAAAGAAAGAAAGAGAGAGGAAGAGGGAGAGAGAGAGAGAGAGAGAAACCTGATGGAGAACTGCACTTCAGCTCATAAATATTTGAACAAACACAACATGTTGTTGTTCCTTTTCATTACATAAGATTGCAGGGTAAATAATTTACACAAAAAGTTTGATATAAACGTATGTAATTTAAAAAGAGAATTTTTTTTTTATTATAAAGTTTTCTCTGTTAATTTCTTTGTAAGTATATGTATCAAAATAAGAAAAGAAAAACTTATTAAAAAAAGTATAATTTCCACGGATCCTGCTAGTAATCTTATATTGCTTTTGAACACACATTTTATTTCGTCTCTAAAAATGTAATATTACTTTCGGAACTATCTTGTAGATTTATTTTTACACTATTAAAAACAAATTAACCCAAGAGTTTTTAGGATATAAATCATCAAACTGAAAAAAAAAAGAAAATAATAATAATAATAATAATAATAATAATAATAATAATAATAATAATAATAATAATAATAATAATAATAAATTCCTGTTGTCTCTCATCAAAAGTGATAAGAAAACTTGGTTTCGTTCCAGGCATGATGTCATCAGAAAGAAATCTCCCACGGTGAGTCCTCCATGATACACATTTAAGCACGTGTCCAGATTTAACTAACTGCTACTGCTGGTTTGTGGTTAGAATAAATCTGAAAATGAACGGCGGGTTTTGACGCCTGAAAGACCGTTACTATGGCATCCGTCGGTATCGAAAAACAGTGGATCTGCGCTCAGAACTCTAAGTACCGGTCAGAGCAAGGTTGTATGGAAAAAAACCTGCAGTTGCCCATGTAGCGGGTCTTCCCACACTTTTCATGACACCGATTTTATCCAAAATTGCTATACAAATTGGCACAAGTCTCACCGTGTTGCCGGAATGAGGTTGAATTGCTTCAAGGATATCAGCTCTTGGTTTGCCTTCTCCGAGACTGGTTACCCTACAAAGAACTATAGAACTTAGTCTGTTCTATTATTCTACCCATTGGTTGGTTGGCTGGTTGGTTGGGTTTTACGAAAATCAATTAATCAATCAATCATTTGTTGGTTGGTTGATTGGTTGGTTATTTTTATGGCATGTCAACCCTTGTTGGGTCATTTTATGCCGAAGACATTTTTATTTTATTCATTCTTGATGGTTACTCAATTAGTTTTAAACACATCTTCTTCTATCTAACCCATAGATGGAACCTTAACATGTACTACCACTCCGGGTCAGAGTGAACCTGGAAGCAATGGTGATGAAGGGGTGCTCCACATTCCCAAGACCTCCAGAACTCGAACCTCACCATCAAATAGAGTTTAATGTCATTCCCAGGACATGATGACCCTCAGCCACCACGTTCTAGTACATATATGATAAAAAAAAACGGTTGCCATAAGAGCAATGGGGTAGGGACAATCGCATAAGTCCTAGATCTTGACGTGACCAGCCGATTGATCGGGGTGGGCTCTCCGACCGCCCGTCTAGCCAAATTCCATTTGGTCTACTCAGCAGTGTAGGCCATGATCTCCACATCCGGAGACCATGGTATACACTCCTGAGTTGACCAAATAAGGTCGAAACAACTGTCCAGTGTCCCGCATGTCATACACGGTGTTTGCCGAATTTTATAGTCGGGGTAATTTAATCTAATTAATTATTGTAAAAACCCAATTATGTTTATTTCGGCTGTTAATAGATTTTTTAGACGAAAACTCTAGTTTAAGATGCTTTTGTGGAACACTGTTTATAAATATTGTCTCAAAAACCATCGCTTATACAAATTGACCCAAAAGTATGGACACAGATAATCTTTCTAATGATCTTGTTCGTTTGTTGTTTTTTTCTGCAGATTGAAGAGGAGTTTGTCAAAATAATTAAATTGGTTGTACTAAATGGACGTGAAGGATGGTTGGTTGGTTAGTTGGTTGGTTGGTTGGTTGGTTGGTTTTAATGCATGTTAATCATTGTTACCTTATTTAATGCTGAAGTCAGGCTTTTTTGCAAACAAGTTCAAGTAACTCATCATTTGTAAACAATTATAGCTTCAAGTAACTACTCTTAATACACATCCTGGACGCGGCTGTTTGCATTTCACATAGCACTAATACCCTTGGGAAAGGTATGCTTCCAACTATTCTCCCTTCAGCTATGGGTAAATAGCAGGGCAAACTTGGGTCTCTAACCTTGATATGGCAACTGGTTTAGGAGAAGGAAAACTCTAGATTAAAACTTGTTGAACTCCGCTAAAAATTGACCTTGTGTCACATCCTGCTCTTGCGGAAGGGTTAATAAATATATAGTAAAGTCGACGTGGCGGCCTGAAGTCGGTATCAGCCAGTCAACGAGGGAGTCTATCCCCTTTTCAATAGCGCTAGACCAAGGAGATTGTTTTAGCATCTGGGGTGGAGCGCCACACCTACCATCAGCTCCTTACTTTACCGCACAGATCCCTGTGATACTCATATGCTGAGTTGGCGAGGACCGATATCGAACTAGGAACCTTGTGGTCTCTAGCCGAACGCTCTACCGACTGAGCTAACCCGGCCCCTTAATAAATATAAACATATTATTAATACACATAGGAATGTCTGTTACTTATGATTTGTACAATTATTATGTCTGTCTATTTTTATTTAATGAGGTGTTGTTACGAGTGTAATCCCAAAGTAAGGTCTACAAAGCTCTGGGGACACAGGGAAACTATTCATGCGGCTATTGGCAACACTGTTGAGGTTGTTGTGCATGCGCCTATGCATGTGCCTGCCCATGTGTGTGCCTCGCTGCCATTTCTGGTGGAGCTCCTGATTGACGCTACTGCCAACTGTAAAGTTCACTCAGTTATTCCGTTTTTGAACGCAAAAAAGGCATTAAACCGATTGAAATTCATCGCCAATTAACAGAAGTATATGGCAAGTTGAGCATGGATCTCAAAAATCACCACAAGTAATGTAAGGAGTTTTCAACTACGACAAAGTTCAACACTTCCTCAATGACATGGAGGCCGACTGGTATGATACGTGCATATAAAAACTCCCCAGCACCTACAAAAATGCATCTATCTAATACAAATAATTTGCACTCAGTTGTGTGGTTTCAAGTATTCCAATCTAATACAAATGATTTGCACTCAGTTGTATGGTTTCAAGTATTCCAATCTAATACAAATAATTTGCACTCAGTTGTATGGTTTCAAGTATTCCAATCTAATACTAAATTTAAACACAATTATATAGTTTCAAGTAACTATTTCTATTTGATAAAAATAATTTGTTTGCATATGGTTATATAGTTTCAAGTAACAATTAATGATAATCATGAGTACTTTCCATCTACCTTTAGTACTTCTTGCAAATACACCTGCCTAAGCTAAATCTTTGCTGCATAGCCTGGAGCAGCCACCAAGAAGCACTGGTCTCAACATGAACTCACATAAAACAGAGTTCATGTGTTTTAATCAAAATGGCAAGCCTCTGAAACTAGTAGACCAATTTATATACCTTGGTAGCAATGGTACTTCACCCCCCACCCAGATCTCCAGAACTGAAGCTTCACCATCAGATGCAGTATAGTGTCATACCCAGGACACCTCAGTAGCAATATCTCGTTTATGGAAAGCAATGTCAACACATATATAAGTAAAGCATGAACTATTACTGACAGGTTATGGAAATCTGGTCTCTCTGATAAAATAAAAAAGGAATTCTTCAAAGCTGTAGCCATATCACTACTACTGTATGGCTGCACCACTTTAACAAAGCACTTGCAGAAAAAAGCTAGATTGGAAAAGAATGTGAGTCATATAGAAATCTGACCTCTCTGATAAAATAAAACAGGAATTCTTCAAAGTTGTAGCCATATCAGTACTACTGTATGGCTGCACCACTTTGACTTTGACAAAGCACTTGCAGGAAAAAGCTGGGGGAAAATGGGGAAAGAATGAGAGTCATATAGAAATCTGACCTCTCTGATAAAATAAAACAGGAATTCTTCCAAGTTGTTGATGTGTCAGTACTACTGTATGGTTGCACCATTTGGACTTTAATGAAATGCTTGGAGAAAAGGAAGTTCTGCTACTTCAAATGAATAGGAAAACAAATAAGATTTGAATATTTACTTTTAAAAGTCCTCAGTTTATTGAATTGGTCTTATCAATACCATCAAACAAATGTCAACCAGAGATCTCCAAATTTGGGGGACTGTGAACATCTTGCAGGATAGGCTTTTTTTCTTCTTAAAAGTAATAACTATTTTCCTATAAATATGGACTACAGTAGTATTTTGAACCAGGGAAATATATGAATCCAACTATTCTCCCTCCAGCTATGGGTTCTATGGGTTAAACAGAACAAAATGAGTTTTAAAAAATGTTTTTAAAAATTGATTTAAAAAATTGAGTACCCATCAAGAATAAATAAAACAAAATGTCTTCAGCATAAAATAACCCAGTGAGTAGACATGCCATAAAATCCAACCAACCAGCCAGCTATGGGTAAATAGTAGGGCAGACTATGCTCTTTAAACTTTGTATGGCAACTGGTCTAAGAGAAGGAAAACTCTGAATTTAAACCAGTTGTAAACCTGGAGAGGGATGGGTTCCACCTGGTTATTTCTGCCCAAGACATGCTACACCAGTAGGTGGCACCACAACCAAAATGTAGGAATAAGTCTTAAGCCTTTATCATTATGAACTTCTGAGAAACCACAGTTTAATGCTTTGATTTTCATCAAACCAAACACTGTGATAAAAACAACAAATGATTGAACCCTCCAATCAGTTAGTCACGTCAAGCCCTAGCACCTGCATGATTGTCCCAACCCTATTGCCCTTATGGCAACATCCCCAATCCTTTTTATCATATATGTGCTAGAAGGCAGTGACTGAGGGTCTTACTGTCCTGGAATGATGTTAAACTCTATCTGATGGTGAAGTTCCAGTTCTGGAGCTGTGGGGAATGTGAAGTACCCTTCATCACCATTACTCCCAGGTCCACTCTGACCCGGAGTGGTAGTGCCTGTTAGGGCCCATCTATGGACTAAAGAACAAAATGAGTTTTAAAAAATGTGTTTTTAAAAAATTGACCTAAAAAATTGAGTCTTCAGCATAAAATAACCCAATGGGTTGACATGCCATAAAAAATAACCAACCAACCAACCAACCAACCAGCAAATGATTGCTTGATTAATTGATTTTAATGGCATGCCAATCCATCTCAGTTTATGTTATGCCTGAAGGTTAGGGAATTACATTCATTGTACATTTATATTTGTATAATTGTATAAAACTGAAAAAACAAGTTTCATTGATATTTATATTTACATTTTTGTGTAGCTATTTCTTAATGTTTTTTGTACAAAATTATATATCAAGTATTCCATACAAATAATTTGCTAATAGTTGTTTGGTTTCAATTATTCCTATCTAATACTGATAATTATATGGTTATAGTAAACAATTATATCTCTAAAACTGGAACCTGACAATCAGATGCAGTTTAGTGTCATTTCTAGGATACTCCTTTTTTGGGGGGTGGGGGATCATCTTACCCCCCCCCCTCTACAGAGGGGATGGTCAGCTTATTCTTAGCCCCATCGATAGGGACTAAAAACAACAAAGACTATGATACTCATCAGAATAACTTAAAATAATGATTATGGCTTATGTCAGAATTTCAGATAAAATAAGGCATGAGAATGCTGCATGCTGTCTTGAACAAATCCTGGAAACAGCATCCAAGAAAAGAGCAGCTGTATGGCCACTTACCTCCTATCACACAGACCATTCAGTTAAGATGAACAAGACATGCTGGATACTGTTGGAAAAACAAGCGATGATCTGCTATGGACACCTACACATGAACACGCTAATGTGGGTTGGCCAGCAAAAAAATTTATCAATCAGCTCTGTGGAGATACTGGATGCTGTGTAGAAGACCTGCCAAGAGCAATGGCTGATATAGACTGGTGGTGAGGAAGAGTCTTTGAGATCTGTGAGATTTGATGATTTTAATAAACTTATATCCCCTGAACTTATTGATAAAAAGATTTGAATATTTGAGAGATTTTTCTTCTCCAAAAGGGTCTAGTAAAGAAAGAAAAAGAAAGAGCTACTAATTCCTCCAGGGGCAGGGAACCTTTTTATATTTAAATGCCACATGGAAATTAATTGTCCGCCATGTTGACTGATGCTGTAGAATACACCAACTGTACCACTGTAGAGGGGTAAGAATAACTCCAATGGCCACCTGTTGGCTGTGGGTGGCAACCAATGATGCTTAAGAATGGAACCCTGGTGGCTGAGCAGTCCATGACATGCAACACTCCACTAGTCCTTATTTAGGCAAGACAGGTGGTTAGAGAGACTACCTCTGATCAATCAGTTGGTCATATCAAGCCCTAGCACTTATATGATGGTCCTGACCCTATTAACTTTATGGTAAACTCCCAACCCTTTTCATCAAATATGCGCTAGAAGACAGTGGCTGGGGGTCTTACAGACCCAGAGTGGTAGTACCTGTTAGGGTCCCATCTATGGGTTAAATAGAAAAAAAGGATTTAACAAAAATATGTTTTTTTTAAATTGAGTTAAAAAAAAAAGGATTTTCAATATCCATCGAGAATGAATAGAACAAAATATCTTCAGCATAAAATAACCCAATAAGGGTTGACATGCTGTAAAATCCAAAAAATTTAGAAAAAAAGAGAGAAAGAAATTTATTGTCTATAAAAGTCTAACTTAATCCTTTCACAAGCAGATAATTTTTTTTAATCCTTGTAGAATTATTTTCAGAAAATTTTCAAAATGGCGGCTATGTTAAAACAAGTCAATTAATCATATATAAAAAAAATAATAATTTTTAAATAAATAAAAAAATCATGTTAATTTGATCAGTAATTGCAAGTCATAGTAAATAGCATAAAAACAATAAATGACTCACTTTTAATTATATTTTCCAAAACAATGTTTATACAATCCATCACCAGAGTGGAGCCTCCCAGCGATCTTTCTATACATTAACATTGAATTGGACAATGAGCAACCAATAGGAAAATGCCTTACATTAAGCTACAGCTTTAGACAAAAATGTTGTTCTACCTGCTTAATAAGTTTTTAGTATATTGACAAAAATGTTAAAGTTTAAACTTTTAGTTGATAAATAAGGCCAGATTAATTAATACATATTACTTAAAAGAATAGGGCCAGTTTAGCTCAGTCGATAGAGTGTTCGGCTAGGAATCACAAGGTTCATTGAATTGGACAATGAGCAACCAATAGGAAAATGCCTTACATTAAGCTACAGCTTTAGACAAAAATATTGTTCTACCTGCTTAATAAGTTTTAGTATATTGACAAAAATGTTAAAGTTTAAACTTTTAGTTGATAAATAAGGCCAGATTTAATTAAACATATTACTTAAAGAATAGGGCCAGTTTAGCTCAGTCGATAGTGTGTTCGGCTAGGAATCACAAGGTTCATTGAATTGGACAATGAGCAACCAATAGGAAAATGCCTTACATTAAGCTACAGCTTTAGACAAAAATATTGTTCTACCTGCTTAATAAGTTTTTAGTATATTGACAAAAAATGTTAAAGTTTAAACTTTTAGTTGATAAATAAGGCCAGATTTAATTAATACATATTACTTAAAAGAATAAGGCCAGTTTAGCTCAGTCGGTAGAGTGTTCGGCTAGGAATCACAAGGTTTTTGGTTCGATACCGGCCCTCGCCAACTCAGCGAATGTGTTGCACAGGGATCTGTGCGGTAAAGTGAGGAGCTGATGGTAGGTGTGGCGCTCCACCTCGGATGCTAAAATAATTTCCTTGGTCTAGCGCTAGTGAAAAGGGGATAGACTCCTACGCTGTCTGGCTGATACCGACATTAGGCCATCCCGACGACTTTACTTTTACTTACTTAAAAGAAATCTAAAACTTTACTAGCATTTTAATGACTTTCTTTTAGATAGCTGGTTCTAAAGTGGAAATGTGCAATTCTAATTGGTCTGACCATGTCAAGCCCTAGCACCTATATGATTGTCCCAACCCTATTGCCCTTATGGCAAGCCGTTACCCTTTTTATCATATAGATATTTACCAACCCCTCCTCACGAGCAGGATGTGACACAAGGTCAATTTCTTAAGTGGAGTTCAACAAGTTTGAATTTAGAGTTTTCCTTCTCCTAGACCGGTTGCCTAACCAAGGTTAAAGAGCCCAGTCTACACTACTATTTACCATAGCTGGAGGGAGAGTAGGATTCATACCTTTCCCATAGATATTAGTGCTAAATGAAATGCAATTACCATATCCAGGATTTGAACTCGGGGCGACGAGTCCATTTCCCATGACTTTAACCATTACACCACGCGTTTCCCTTTTTATCATATATGTGCTACAATGTGTTGACTGAGGGTCTTAATGTTCTGGGTATGACGTTAAACTCTATCTGATTGTAAGGTTCCAGTACTGGAAGTCTGGGGAATGTGGAGCACCCCTTCCTCACCATTGCCCACTGGTCCACTTTGACTCGGAATGGTGGCACCTGTTAGAGTCCCATCTATGGGTTGAATAAAAAATGGGTTTATAAAAACAAAATTGAGTATCCATTAAGAATGAATTTATTTCAAAACTTTGTCAGCATTAAATGACCCACCAAGGTTGATATGCCGTAAAACAATCGCATGGTTCCTGGTTTGATACCGGTCCCCACCAACTCAGCACATGAGTAACACAGATTGAGGAATTTGACCTGTGCAGTTAAGTCGGGAGCTGACGGTTGGTGTGGCGCTCCACTTCAGATGCAAAACAATCTCCCTGGTCTAATGCTAGTGAAAAGGAGATAGACTCCCTTGGTGTCAGGCCCTAGCCAACTCAGCACATGAATAGCTCAGGGATCGGTGTGGTAAAGTGAGGAGCTGATGGTAGATGTGGCGCTACACCTCAGATGCAAAACAATCTTATTGGTATAGTGCTAGTAAAAAGGGGATAGACTCCCTCGGTGTCTGGTTGATACAGACATTAGGCCACCCTGACGACTTTACTTTTTTTACTATGGGGATTAAGTGGTGAGTTTAATCCTCACTGGGTGACTCATACATATGCCTAACTAAACTAAGTTTAAATATCCAAAAGCCAGGATTCTAAATAATGCTGGTTTTCAAAACAAGAAAGCTTTCCCACTAGAAAGACTGGCGCAACATAATCTTCCTACTTCAATTTGCCCTTGTATCAAATAAGTTCAGCTTATGTGACTATCCGTAAGTAATCAAAAGTAACCATTAGTACTTTATTTAACGTAATATTTGTTCATTTATATATGTGCAACATTTTTTTTTTTTTTATGCAGGGATACTTTTTTTTAATCATTCGAGAAATTCAAAATAGTTTAGTTTAAAATAGGATCCCAAGAATAAAACATGAAGTATGAAATATTTATTGATAAAAAATATAGATATTTTTAGTGCATATGTCTAGACGGTTATGACCGAATCTACCCGAATCAAATCAAACAGAATTTGCAGCCATTTCTAATAATAGAATGATGTTATCGTCTGCTTTTTTCCAGCTCGCAATTTGGACGTGAAACGTGGACATTTCTTTTATTAATTTGACTAAATTATCAGCATTTTAATTGTTAATATGGTTCTTTTTCAGTGACCATAATTAAAGTCTGAATCTTTCAGAAAAAGGAAGAAATATTTCAATATTTAAATTTTGAAGTAAAATATGAAAGACGATTTTTAAAAAGGACGTTGACATTTTTTGTTCATCTACAAAAAAACAAAAGAAAAAACTAAATCTTAAAAATGTCTTAATTTCTTGATTCAAAGTTGATTAAAAAATGTGATATATAAATATACGGATATAAAAACAATTTGAAGCTGGTACGAAAACCAGGTAAGTTAATTTTAATTAAATTTATTTTATTTCTTGTTTTGAAAATTTACGATAAATAAATACGATAATTTATTCATCGTAACTTTTCATTTAATTTTCACTTAAATTTTTTTTTATTTATTCATTAAAATAAAAAAAATAAAACATATTTCTCAAGAAAATTCTGTATTTTAAACAAATTACAAACCGTGAAAATAAAAAAAAATGTTAAATTTACCATTATAAAGTTTATGGTTAGAATAATAATAAAATTAAAATCATTTTTTAAAGCAATAATTTATACGGGAGCAAATTTCTGTTTTAGTTTTGAGAATAATGAATAAAATGTTTAGTAGTTTAAAAAAAATAATATCATTTATTTTATGTATCAAAAACTGCAATATCCCCTCAAAATAAATTCTTCCAAACTTTTAACTTTTATCATAAATTTACTGTATAAGAGTTGGGAGTTTATGATTAAATCGAACTTACCTATATTTTTGTTTTAAAGAAGAAACATCTTCCAAGTTGTTTTTCCTCTTCAGACCAACTAAGATAAAGAATAGAGAATTTAAAATAGACATTCGCCATGTCGTGTTTTTTAAAAATAATTTTTATAACATATTTATTGTTTTATTTGCACGTAAAGTATGGGTAAAAAAGAACAATTTCCTCGTAAATTCCTACCATAAAATAAACTGAACCCTCATTTTATGTCCGTGTTTTTGCAATAAATGTTTTATTTTTCTTGCACCCATTATTTTACAATACTAAATATATTTTCTTTATTTGTTAGAATAAAGAAAATATATTTAGTATTGTAAAATAACGGGTGCAAGAAAAATAAAACATTTATTGCAAAAACACGGACATAAAATGAGGGTTCAGTTTATTTTATGGTAGGAATTTACGAGGAAATTGTTCTTTTTTACCCTGTATGTGTGTGTATGTGGCCGTCACGCTGTGGTACAATTTGATTCATAACTGTGTGTATGGGGGGTGAAGGGTTTCATACCTTTCCCAAGGATATTAGTCCGAAAGCCAACGTAATACCGCGACTGGAGTTCGAACTTGCTTACTTCGATGTCGCAATCCAGCACATACATATGTGTGTATACGTGTAATATATACGCATGCTATACACACACGCATGTATATGATGTGTACTATATATGTATATGATTTTATATATGTATTTGTATGGTGTGTAATATATGGGTATTTTGTATTATATGTGTTTGTGTGTGTGTATAGATATCATATAGAAATATATATACACTGGTGGTACCTATTACAATTACATATATAGAAATATATACACTATATATTTCTATATGATATGTAATACAATGCATTACATATATATTAAATACATGCGTTTATGACAGTCACAAACGTGCATATTACAAACAAACGTTGCGTGTATATATTTATGTGTACTGTAGGGATACCCATTTTTTCGTCTGCTATTCAAGCTCAAATTTTTGTCTAAGTCGAAAAGTAGTAAAATAATGAGCATCAGTAAAAAAAAATTTTTAATTAATATATAAAATTTAGCTACTGGCAAAATGAGCCTAAAATGCGTTTTTGACAAAATGACTTTAGCCCTCTACAGAAAAAAATCAGGGAATTATCGGATTTTAATGAAATTTTCAGTGTTTATTTATCAATGAACGATCTTAATAATGCATTATTTATTTTATTTCAAAACTTTCTCATTTTTATCAGGTCACTTAATTTTGACCCCTCTTATGTTGGGGGCGTAAAATGTTTTGCGAGTTGGTCATTTTCGATACTAATTACAGTATAAATAAAGAGATAAAAGACCGAATTTTGAATAGAAACAAAAAAAAATTTTACGGTTGTTGTTTTATGAGAAAATAAGTACCGAAAATCGAAAAATAAAATGTAAAAAAATAATAAATAATTTATTTTTTGGAGATTTCTTTTTTACTCATTTCGATGATTATTTAATTGGCTATTATTTTATAAAAGAAAAAATTATACATCGATGTTTTTTCTGCTTGAAAAGGGGAGGGGGTACATTTTCAATAGAGTTTTTCTTCAAAACTTTTTGCGCCTAAAATAAGGTTTGCATTAAGTAGATATTTATTTTTAGAATCTAAAAATATAACATTTTAAACTTAAAATCCGAATATTTTTATTTTAAATGAATTTTGTATATTAATTTTTCATAGCAAAAATACTAAATTAATGTTTTGAAATAAAATAACTGAGGCATTATAAAATTCATTAATTGTTAAATCAATACTGAAAATTTCATTAAAATCGGATAATTACCTGATTTTTGGTAATTTTTTTTTCCATCCCAAATGTTATTTTAAAATTGTAAACAAGCGCCTAAAACCATTGAAAAAGAGGCTGAATGGTGGATCGCGTTGAAATTGACCAACACAAATATTTTAAATCTATCAAAAATAAACTGCATATGTAATGATATTTTTCTTTTTTTAATGATGGTCATTATGTTACTACTTATCGATTTAGACAAAGTTTGAGCTTAAATAATAGATTTAATTATTTTTAATTCGCTTTTAAAACTCGTAGAAGCTGATTTGTTTGCCAGTCCCTAATAAAATTCATTAAAAAAAAATTAATATATAAAATTCATTAAAAATGTGAGCAGCATGATGTAAAGTTTAAAATGTCATATTATTAGATTCTAAAAACATTTTTTTAATAACTACTTTATCACCCATATTTTTTTGGTCGAAAACTGTATTGGAAATTTAGCCCCCCTCCCCTTTAAACGGAACAAATATTGATGTATATATTTTTCTTTTATAAGATAGCCAATTAAATAATTATCGAAATGAGTAAAAAACAAATCTCCAAAAATCATTTTTTTACTTTTTATTTTCATATTATCGGTACTTATTTACTACCAGAGAAGATTCTTTAAACAATTTTTTTTCTTCTTTTCACACCTTCGGTTTTTTGTTTTTTTTATTTATGCAGAAAAAAGTATCAATCACATATATAACACACCGATATTTTGCGCCCCAAAAATAAGAAGGGGTCAAAGTTTTTTAGGTCACTTAGACCTAAAAAAAATCAGAAAGTTATTAAATAAAATAACTGGTGTAATATAAAATGCATTCATTGATAAATTAACACTGAAAATTTCATTAAAATCGGAGATAATTGAAATTCCTTGAGTTTTGGTAAATTTGTATTGTAAAAACACGGATTTTTCAACAAATTAGGTATACCAAGTGTAGTGTATACTATATATGTATATGTAATGTGTTTGTGTGTATATATTTGTGTATGTAATGTGTTTGTGTGTATATATTTGTGTATGTAATGTGTTTGTGTGTATATATTTGTGTATGTATGTGTTGTGTGTATATATTTGTGTATTAATGTGTTTGTGTGTATATATTTGTGTATGTAATGTGTTTGTGTGTATGTGTGTATATATTTGTGTATGTAATGTGTTTGTGTATATATTGTTGTATGTAATGTGTTGTGTATATATTTGTGTATGTAATGTGTTTGTGTATGTATATTTGTGTATGTTATATGTGTTTGTGTGTATATATTTGTGTATGTTATATGTGTTTGTGTGTGTATATATTTGTGTGTGTTATATGTGTTTGTGTGTGTATATATTTGTGTATGTTATATGTGTTTGTGTGTGTATATATTTGTGTGTTTATGTGTTTGTGTGTGTATATATTTGTGTGTGTTATATGTGTATATATTTGTGTGTGTTATATGTGTTTGTGTGTGTGTATATTTGTGTATGTTATATGTGTTTGTGTGTATATTTGTGTATGTTATATGTGTGTGTGTATATTTGTGTATGTTATATGTGTGTGT
>CM042155.1:51573859-51575639 GCA_023376005.1 Doryteuthis pealeii
TGTGTGTGTGTGTGTGTGTATATATATGTGTGCTATATATATTTCTATACTAGTGACATGTGTGTATATATATTCTACTATATATATTATGTGTGTATATTATATTTCTATAATATATATGTATGTGTGTGTATATATATTTCTATAATATATATGTATGTGGTGTATTATATATATTTCTATAATATATATAATTTCTATAATATATATGTGTGTGTGTTATATATATTCTCCATAATATATATGGTGTGTGTATAATTTATATTTCTATATATATGTGTGTGTGTGTATATATTTTTTAATATTGTGTGTTATATATTCTAATAATATATATATACTTATATGTGTGTGTGTGTATGTGTATATATATTTCTATAATATGTGTTGGTGTATATATATTTCTATAAATATGTGTGTGTTTGTATATATATTTTCTATAATATGTGTGTGTATATATATATTTTATAATAATGTGTGTGTGTATATATATATTCTATAATAATTGTTGTGTGTGTAATATTATATTGTCTATATAATTGTGTATGTGGTATATATTTCTAATAATAATGTGTATGTGTATTATTTCTATAATAATGTGTGTGTGGTATATATTTCTATAATATGTGTATGTGTAATATTTCTATAATAATGTGTATGTGTATATATTTCTATAATAATGTGTGTGTGTATATATTTCCTATATAATGTGTGTGTGTGTATATATTTCTATAATAATGTTGTGTGTGTGTATATTTCTATAATGTGTGTGTGATTGTATATTTTATAAAGTGTGTGTGTGCTGTATATTTCTATATGTGTGTGTGTGTGTGTGTATATATTTCTATAATGTGTGATATGTGTGTCTATATTTTCTATAATATTTGTATGTGTGTGTGTGTCTATATATTTCTATGATATTTGTATGTGTGTGTGTGTGCTATATATTTCTATGAATATTTGTATGTGTTATGACTATTTCTATGATATTTTGTATGTGTCTATATAATTTCTATGATCATTTGTATGTAGTGTGTGTGTCTTATATATTTCTATGATATTTGTATGTGTGTGTTGTGTGCTTATATATTTCTATGATATTTGTATGTGTGTGTGTGTCTATGATACTTTCTATGATATTATGGATGTGTGTATATATCTGATATTCTGTGTGTGTGTGTGTCTATATATTTCTATGATATTTACGTGTGTGTGTGTGTGTGTCTATATATTTCTATGATATTTACGTGTGCTGTGTGTGTCTCTATATATTATGATATTTACGTGTGTGTGTGTGTGTCTATATATTATCTATGATATTTACGATGTGTGTGTGTGTGTCTATTATACCTATTCTGATATTTACGTATGTGTGTGTGTGTCTATATATATCATGATGTTTTCATTTATGTATGTGTGTGCTGTCTATATATGATTTTATGTGTGTGTGTGTGTCTATGATATTTCTATGATATTTTGTGTGTGTTGTGTCCTATATATTTCTATGATATTTATGTGTGTGTGTGTGTCTATATATTTCTTGATATTTATGTGTGTGTGTGTGTCTTATATATTTCTATGATATTTATGTGTGTGTGTGTGTCTATATATTTCTATGAATATGTATGTGTTTCTATATATTTCTATGATCCTTGTGTCTGTGGTATATATTATTTCTGTGATGTGTGTATATTATTCTGTGAATGTGTGGTGTGTGTGTGTTTCGTCATGTTGTGTATATCATTCTATATATGTGATATGTGTGTGTGTATATATTTCTGTG
>CM042155.1:51575839-51640839 GCA_023376005.1 Doryteuthis pealeii
ATATATATATTATATATATATATATATATTCTATAATTATATATATATATGTGTGTGTGTATATAGATATATATTTCTATAATGTTATATTATATATATGTGTGTGTGTATATAGATATATATTTCTATAATGTTATATATATATATATATGTGTGTGTGTATATAGATATATTTCTATATAATGTTATATATATATTATATATGTGTGTGTTGTATATAGATATATATTTCTATAATGTTTATATATATATGTATATGTGTGTGTGTATATAGATATATATTTCTATAATGTTTAGTATATATATATATATTGTGTGTGGTATATTAGATATATATTTCTATAATGTTATATATATATATATATATGTGTGTGTGGTATATAGATATATGTATATATAATTGTGTGTGTTATATAGATATATATTTCTATAAATGTTATATTATATGTGTGTGTGTGTATATAGATATATATTTCTATAATGTTATATAATATATATGTGTGTGTGAGTATATAGATATATATTTCTATAATATGTTATATATATATGTGTGTGTGTGTATATATATTTCTATAATATGTTACATATATATATGTGTGTATATATATATTTCTATAATATGTTATATATATGTGTGTGTGTGTGTGTGTGTGTATTTCTATAATATGTTATAGCCTAAAAAAAACGACGTTGTAAGTGAAATTAATAAAATACGTTATTAAAAGTTTTTTAAAAAAACTTATAACAGTTTCTTCTTAGACATCAATAACAAAAACATTAAATACAGTACGTACAGAAAAATTCCTAATTTGTTGATATTTTATTTAAAGGAAATATCTTTCTTTTTCTTTTCTTTTTTGGTTGTTCAAAACACGCAGAAAAAGTAAAACGCTCTCAAACAATTTCTTGTTGTTTTTGTTTACTAAAGAATTGCGTTGGAAATATGTTGACACTACGGTTGCCGAGATTGATAAACAAAAAATTACCAAAAATAAGGGAATTATCTGATTTTAGGTTAGCTCAGTCGGTAGAGCGTTCGGCTAGGAGCCACAAGGTTCCTAGTTCGATACCTGCCCTCGCCAACTCAGCGTATGAGTAGCACAGGGATATGTGCGATAAAGTAAGGAGCTGATGGTACCACCCCGACAACTTTACTTTTTAACTTACTTAAAATGTTCAGTGTTGACTTATTAATCAATTAATTCTTTCTTTTAAATTTCTTGATCGGTTCAGTCAAACTGATTCAATGGAAATAAATCGAAATTCTTTAAAATAAATATTACCGTTCGCTGCATCCATATGAGCATTCAGAGCAATAATCTATATACCTAATTAATAGATAAAATTCATTTAAAATATAGATCGCATAATTTTAAGTTTTAAATTTCATATTTCTAAAAACAAAATTTATCTAATAACAAGCTTACTTTCGCATGGTTATGTAATAATTAATTAAAATATCTCAGTTTAAAAATTAGACCCTCTTTTAAACAGAACAAATATCAATGTATAATCTTTTCAGTAATAATCTAAAAGAAAAAATATATTTCATAAACAACAGAGTAAAAAAAAAATCTCAATTTCTTTTTCATTTTACATCTAATTTTCAGATTTTCGTTACTTATTTACTACCAAAATCGCTCCTTAATTATTTTTTTCATATTCATTTGTTTTCTTTAAACCCACCGATAATTTGCGCCCCCAAAATAAGTTAAGTTACCTGAACAAATCAGAAAGTTTTGAAATAAAATAACTGATGCATCATAAAATTCAGTCATTGATAAATCAACACTGAAAGTTTCATTAAAATAAGATAATTTCCTGATTTTTTTGTAATTTTATTTCAATCGGGGGGTGAGGAGTTGATTTGATTATGTAAAATACGTCTTTGACGTCATCTTTGTTCATACCTAATGTGTATATATATGTATAATGTGTGTGCGTGTATTTATCTTATGAATCCAATATGTGTGGGTATATGGTATATATGTTTGTATATAATGTGTGTGTATGTATATATATATATATATATATATATATATATATATATATAAATTCTGCATAGGATCAGAATTGAGTATATGTATCGGTGAAAATTTTATAGTTATTTCATTTTTTTTAACTATTAGAATATATGCAGATGAAAATAGTTATTACTTCAGTGAGTATAAAATTTAATACTTTCTCAGAAAACAGACATAGAGGATTCTTTTTTTTTCTTCTTTTTTCTTGTTTTTTTTTAATTTTTTAAAAATGTTTAATGTTTGTAATAATTAGATGTTTACGGGTAGATACAACACCCTTATATTAAACTGGGTACCCTTGGACTATTATTAATCCATACTCCACAAAGTTGAAATGTGATACAAGGTCGAGTTCTCATGAGTACAAGTGGCACTCCCCTTTGTCACACCTCAAGTACTGATACAATTACTTACAAGAGGGAGATGCAATCTAAAAGAAGGCCACCCCTAGATCTGATTTATTTAGTCCCTGGCCATTAATAACCGGAGTTCTCTACAGAAAGAGTCAGAAGTACTGTGGAATGACTTTTTGATGCTAAACTGCACAAATACTACACTTTCGCCTCACAACTTATGAACAACAGGTGAACAAAGAAACAACTTATTCGGTTGATTTGTGAATACTTCATTTCCATGTAAAATATTGACTGGCTATTCTGCCTAACCCGTGTGTGTGTGTGTGTGTGTGTGGTGTGTGTGTGTGTTAATTTTACAATTTTTAATATTTGTTTTGAATTAATTTGTTTTATTTATTTTATTATATTACGTATTTTATTTCAATTTTATAATTTTTTATCTTATCTTTTTATTTATTTACATTACATTTTTTACATTTCGTTTGTTTTGTCTTTATTTTATTTGTTTTTTAGTTATAAAGTTTTGTCTTTTTTTTTTTTTCTTTTTTTTTTTCATTAACATTTTTGCCTAAAGAATCAGTCTTATGTCAAAAATTAAAAACTCTTTTCATATTATTTCCTTATTTTTATGAATCTGCGACAAGGTTGTTTAAAACTAGATACACTTTTTATGATATACAATTACTGTAATTTTATTTTTATTTCTCTCTCTCTCTCTCTCTCTCTCTCTCTCTCTCTCTCTCTCTCTCTCTCTCTCTCTCATGTAATAACGTACTCTGATTTTTACTTTCTGTTTGAACATTGAACACAAATAAAAAATAAAATAGGCCGAAATAGAGAAAGGAAAAACTGTGTTGCACAACAAACACTCCTTTAAATTAGGGGAAAAGTATTAAGTGTTTTAAGCTTGCCTTGAAAAATCAGCATTAGAGATTCTGGCGGGGATTATTTTTTTTTCACCTTTACCTTTGCACCAACAACCCTCACATTTGAGGCGATTGTGTGAAAAATCACAACTATCTCAGCCACTGAACCAAGTAAATATTTGAATCCTTTTGTTAAAAAAGGAATTGCGGTTGGGAAATTCAACGAGAAAAACAAAAAAATAAATCTAACAGACAAATGTCGATTTTACTCATGGAGAACTTTTTACATTATATGATATCAAAAAGTGGGGAGAAATAAATAAATAAAAAATATATTTATCAGAAAACAAGCGCACTTGCATGTTGAATCAAGTGGGGGAAAAACAAAACGTCAAATAGACAATCGCGAGGGTTTTTTGCGGGGGGGGGGGGGTATTATTATTATTATTGTTTGATTTGCCGCTAAAATGGCGAGCCAGCTCGGTGATCGAAGAATACTTTCCTGCCTTATTTTTGCTGTGATTTTGAAAAATATTTTATGTATTTTTTCTTCTTTTTACCTTTTCTCTTTCTTTCTTCCCCCCTTTTCTCTTTCTCCCCCCTTTTTATTTGTCCTTTTTTTCTTCTCTTTCAAGGGATTATTTACAACACAATGCTGTCTCTTCTTTTTCCCCCTTTTTCTTTTTCCTTTTTTTTTTTTTTTTTCTTTTTCCTTTTTTTCTTTTTTTTTTTCTTTCCCTTTTTTTTTCTTTTTCCTTTTTTTTCTTTTTCCTTTTTTTTTTCTTTTTCCTTTTTTTTCTTTTTCCTTTTTTTTTCTTTTTCCTTTTTTTTTTTTTTCCTTTTTTTTTTTTTTTTCAAGCGATTTCATGAAAAAAAAATCCTTGTACAACACAATGCCGTCTCTTTACCTTTTTTCTTATTTTTTTTCCTTCTTCCTTTTTTCAAGCGATTTCATTTAAAAAAAACAAAAAAAAAACATTTTCTGTACAACACAATACTGTCTTTTTTTTTCTTTTCTTTTCATTTTCCTTATTCTTTTCAAGCGATTTAATAAAAAAAAAAAAAGCTTCAACACAATGCCATCCCTTCTCTTGCTTTTTTTTTTTCTTTCTTCTTCCTTTTTTCCTTCCCCCTTTATTTCCTTACCCTTTTTTTTTCAAGCGATTTCATAAAACAACACATTTCTTTGTACAACGCAATGACGTATCTTAAAGATAAAAGATTATTTTATTTCCTGGTTGTATTTCCCAAGCAAAGCGCAACTATTGCATGGATTTCACTGCAATTATTTTATTTTTCCCATTTTAAGCTGATAAGGAGGAAGAGGATTATATATTTATTTAACTGATATTTGTTTGTGTAAATCCATCTCACATAAAATTAATTTAAAAATAAATAACTTTATTTTAGGAAAGACTTAAACCAGACAAATCCGTATTTTTCCTTAGATATTCTTGTAAAATCGTAATCTCTAGTCACGCGTCAGTTTAACCGATTTTTAATTAAATGAATTTTATCTACCTGTTTACACCTGATGCAAAAAGTATTTTTTGATTTATTAATTATTTTTTTTAATAAACCGCTTATGCATCAATATATCAGTATATGTTATTACATTAAAAACAAGAAAGAAAAAAAAAAGAAATGAATTACAGTAATTGTATATTATTAAAAAAATGTATTCGGTTTTAAACAACCTTGTTGCAGATTCATAAAAATTGGGAAATATATGAAAAGCATTTTTAATATTTGACATAAGGGATTTTTTGTCTTATGTATTTGAAAATAATATTTTAAACAAAATATTGCTTTAAATGTTTGGAAAATGTCAATGTATGTACTGTAAAGTTAATTTTTCATTTAAAATCAGTTCTATTTGCTGCGTGACTAAATACTGAATTGTCTCATGTTTTGAATTTAACACACCTTTTTATTTTTATTACCTGCTTGTCGATTTTTCTTTCTCTTTCACTTCAGAAGAAAATAAGATAAATACTTGTAAGTAAATCTGGTTCGTTAATTATTCCCCTATTATACACATGTGTATACATATTTATCAACCCCTCCAGTAGGTGTGATACGAGGTCAATTTCTTAAACGGAGTTTAACAGGTTTTAATTCAAAGTTTTCCTTCTCTTAGACTGGTTGCATAACCACGCTTAAAGAGCCCAGTCTGCCCTACTATTTATCCATAGCAGAAGAGCGAATAGTTGGATTCATACCTTTCCCAGGGGCATTAGCGCTATGTGAAATGCAAACACCCTTGTCCATGATTTGTCGTGTATGGGTCAATGCTAAATTTGATTTTGAAATCATGTAAAAAAAAAAAAGTGTTGACCCGACTATTGCAGACTAAAGAAACTTGTGTTACAAAATATCTTTTTAAAAATCTCTCTTTGTCGGTGTCGGCCAATCGAGGACATTTGAAAGCAATACAGGTATATTTAAAAACTTGTATTTTTCATTTGGTACTGACTGAAGGATAAAATGAGAGTATTTTAAAAATAGTAATTTTTTTATGAAGATTCCTTACTATATTTTATAGTCTGTAAGAATTTTGTAAAACAATTGCTTTATTTATTTATTTACTTATCTATTTTGTAACTGAATATTTTTCTGTCTGGGTGGCCCTTCCCCTTGCCCCAAGAAAAAATGCTCGTAAAGCCCTACCCATCGAGTACAGATTTCACCCAAACAAAATATTTACCATAGGTGCAGCTTCAATGTCTTACATAGCAAAGGTTGTCTCAGAAATCGACTTTTAGTACTTTTAGTACTTTTAGGTCCTTCAATCCTACTCTTAGTTTAAGTAGAGCCGTTTGCTTAGAAGAACAAGAAGAAAAAACTGATTAGTTAAAAATAAAATGAAGGAGAAAATATTTGTTCATTGCTCTTTAAAACCTGGGGTGAAATTGGTATCTACAGTAAACTGATCCCAGTTTGAACTCACTTGACATCACTCAAACAGTATCAATCAATGTCATTTGATTAAATTTAACTTAAATGATTGATTTTAAGCGTTATTTATGCATTTTACTCGTTAGCGTCCGTCTAGGAACCACAAGGTTCTGGGTTCGATAACGGCCCTCGCCAACTCAGCGTATGAGTAGCACAGGGATATATGCGGTAAAGTGATGAGCTGATGGTAGATGTGGCGCTTCACATCAGACGCCAAAACAATCTCATTGGTCTAGTGCTAATGAAAAGGGAATAGACTCCCTCGCTGTCTGACTGACACCGACTTTAGACCACCCCGACGATTTTACTTACTTTTTACTTATTCGTTGTACGTTCATATTTACATTTTTTTATGAAATTTTTTCTTTTTAGCACACAGATTTATTTGGTCCATAAATAGGACGCTAACAGGTACTACTAGTCCGGTTCAGGGTGGGTCTGGGAGTAATAGCAATGAAGGAGTACTCAACATTCTCCAGAACTAGATTCCCACCATCAGATGCAGTTTAGTATCATACCCAAGACACCCCGCGGACGGTGCAGTTAAAATTGAAATATTCATATTAAATTGATTTTTTTAATATTTAAGTTCATTTATTTGCAAAGTAAGCTAGTCTCGCAGATCCATTATTACTGAAAGCGAGTTCGTTCCTCGCTGGATGCCCCATAGTTTGTTTTTAAAATCCGAAAAGACTGGTTTTATGCTGACTGTATGACTTAGCTCATCTAACATGAATTCAAACAGGGGCCAGTCTATTGCTGTTGTACTATATCTATCAAATAATATGACTTTTTTCTCTTTCTTTATTCATTCGTCTGTAACTTCTACTAGGATGAGAGTGTAGTATATGTGCGCCATGCCTAGGATCAAAGTACTTCTACCTTAGCTTCGGAACATAGTGTATTTACTTAGCCTTAGACAAAAAAACGAGGCAAGCCTGATCCTGAGGAACACCTCATATTCAAAATCAGAGTATTCTTACTGGTTGTGGGGATTGGATAGTTTTTGTCCTTGCCTATATGTACGTATATCAGGGCTCCAGCTTAAACTGACCTTGTGCCAAATTGTACTCCCCCCCCCCCCCCGAGGAGATAGTTAAATATCGGATATCACTTCACACACACACACAAAAAGGCTTGCTTGGTCTTGGAGATCCTGATTCTAGGACAAGACCTCCCCATGTTCACAAAACAGATGAGGCTGGATTAGTATCGTAGTGAGTGGGCAATTAAAAAAAAAATTTGTTTACACATACCGGTTGGACCCCATGTTTAACTGACTTAGTGTCATATTGTATCCCTGTGTGGAGCTAATTAAATCTAAACACACACACACACACACACACACACACACACACACATACATATATATATATATATATATATATATATATATATATATATGTGTGTGTGTGTGTGTGTGTGTGTGTGTGTGTGTTCCTTGCTTCTACTCGTTCTCGTTAAAAACGAGACATGAAAACTATTCCATCGTTTCCCACCTGAGGATGGCAAAGTGCATTGCCGAAAGCGCTAGTGACGAAACATTCGGTGGACTGGTATACCAGTTCCACCCTGACACCAGAAGGATGGCCCGAAGATTAGAACGGATCGGCGAAAGACTTGTCAGACAGGAATTGTCTGTTCAATTCAATGAAACATATATGTGTATATATATATATTTGTACGTTTTTTGTTTTTTGTATCTATTTTTGAGGGAGTAATGAATTCTATACTCTTAAAAATGCCGAGGGTCATCCCATCGTAGTGTAATGGTTAACGAGCTAGTCTTGCCGATCCGTTATTACTGAATAGCGAGTTCGATCCTCGCTGGATGCCCCATACTTGCGACCTTGTGTCACATCCTAAGTACAACTTCACCTCTATACGAAGTCAAATTCAGCACTCTATTTAATGCGGATCCCACTCATCGGGGTGTAATGGTTAGCAAGCTAGTCTCGCATATCCATTACTGAATAGCGAATCCGATCATCGCTGGATGCCCCATACTTGCGACCTTGTGTCACATCCTTCCCGTGGTGAACGAGTTGGGCAGGGACGAAAATTGCCCAGTTCCTGAGACCAGTGTCAAGGAGATGGCAGATTACTAAGACATCACCTTTTTTGGGTGGGGTGCACTTGGTTCAGTAACGTCAGGACTAGGCTCGCCTCATTTTTATCGGACCCCCCCCCCTAGGAACCACAAGGTTTCGCATTTGATATCGGCCCTCGCCAACTCAGCGTATGAGTAGCAGAGGGGTCTGTGCGGTAAAGTGAGGAGCTGGTGGTAGGTGTTGCGCTCCACCTCAAACGCCAAATCAATATCCTTGGTCTAGCGATAGTTAAAAGGGATAGACTACCTCGCTGTCTGGCTGGTACCGACTTAGACCTCCCTGACGACTTTTTTTTTTTTCCCGAAGGACTCTTCACAGGAACTAGCTTAATTGCCGCCCGATATGGCAGCTTTTAAGCTAGTCCTATATATGTGAACAATTCAATTAGAAAAATTGAAAATAAATACAATTTAGAGACCGTGTGTCATCAATATTCTATTATCCCAGGGATAACGCGACACCGTTAATCTTGAGCCTTGCATAAAGCACTGCTGAAATACGCCCTTCCGGGTCCCCAAGCAGACTTTACCCAACCCCGATCGGGTTGTACGTTTAGGGTAGGTCGATTTTAGAACTGTATTGTCTCCCATGTGGCGAAAGTTGCAAATTAACATGAATAATTACCCCACAAAATATATTTTTTTTAAAACTCTGCCTTTATTTGAGGAAATAAATTTCAATCTTGTAAAATGTTATCCCTGTTACAGCTTTATTAATGAGGTAAAAAGCAGCATATCGGAGGTGTCGGTGATGATGGGGGGGGGGGGATATTTTCAATTTTAATTCTAGTTATAATATTTTATTCGTTCCATCTTAGTAAAATAAATGTTTTAAATATTGAAATTGCTAAATTTTCTAGCCTATTTCTGAGCCAAATTTTGCGAAAACGAGGATTTTTAGCGCATTTTAACTGACGAGCTTTGATGCTATTTCCCCAAACAAAATAGTGCAAGTAAGAGATCTAGTTTTTGGTATTCTTATTCATTATAGCAACATACAACTTTTGCTGTTTGAGAGAATTTGATATTTTTTAAAAAGTGAAAAATCAAATTTACGTGCCGGCTCTGTTTGCAGATACCGTAGAGATGTTGTTAGGTACGCGTCCTGCGTCTCTGACGCACAAAAATCTATTAGGACGCAGTAAAATCGTATCCATGCGTCTCAGTGTTTTTCTTTTTTCTACCCTCATCATTGCAAGCTAATTGTAAATACATTTCAATATTTTCTTAGAAACGAATTAGACGGCTTTAGTTAATTCCCCAGATCATAAATAAAAACCTTACAATCTATTAAGAAACTTTAGTTGGAACCCATAAATTTTCCCGGGGACTCATTCAAAGCGAATATGTGCGTTCCAGAACGCACTAAATCAAAAAGCTATCAGCATCACTGGATACCAGATTAAAACATTTTAAATTTCGTTTTAATTAAAACCCTAATAATACTTTATCTAAACTTGTACAAGAATCTTAATTCCGAAATAAAAACAATCTCAGTTATTGATAATCAGTAGTAACTAGACGACCTTCAAACGCGTTGGGTTCCTTTTATAACACCGTTTCGTGATTATATTAACGCTTTTATTAAATCGGGTCAGGGGTGCTACTGGTACTATGTAACCCAGTGCAACGTGTAATTTTTAGAGGAGATGGGTATCGCCAAGTAACCCTCTCACTGCCCAGATGCCATGGAGAGGAATTGATCGACATGATTATCAGAAGACTTGAAAAATGTTAGGGGCTATAACGACAAATTGTTCCGATAATTATATCGGAAATTCCGCTCTGATGTGCCGTTTTTTGCTGAGTAATGGCTAAATACACATACGTATACACTAGGAATTGAATAATATAATTTACCGCACATCCCACGTATGCGGGTCAGGCACAAGGCCCTATTAATGTGGGACCACTCACGAACCGAAGATCATGGGATGGCAAGCACAAAAAATGCGTGGATCCCGTCGGCATTCACCCTCAAGAGGGCGCCTCAGGCACTGAACAATAAATCCAGCCCTGCCCTTTTAAATCAAGGGGGCGAGTGTGGCCTGGGGGAATGGCCTCCTGGGATCACACCGTTATTTATTACTTTACTGGTCCAGAGGCCGAAGCCACTTGACACAGACCTGAGGGCCGGGTTAGCCCGTCGAGTTCCCGCTGTAACAGTAGTCCATGATGATATAGATGCTTCTATTTAGGAAGGGATGTATGATTCTAATTAGCATGTCATAGTTAACAGCGGTATATGGTTATGTTGATGCTTCTATTTAATAAGGAGCGAATGATTCTAATTAGCATTTCATAGTTGATACTTTACTTAATCATGTACATAGGCTACAGTACCTGTTTGCAATAAGTGAATTAGAATTTCCTAGCTATGTCCGTTATATCGAGAATTTGATTGATTAAAAAAAATGAAACTCAGTGAGAATATTGATCCTAGAAAATGATTATTAATTTGCAGAGATGTTGATAGGTACGTGACCTGCGTCCCTGACGCTCAAAAATTTAAAAGACGCAGTAAAATTATATCCTCGCGTCCCAGGGTTTTTCTTTTTCTTCCCTCACCATTTCAAGCTAACTGTAAATGCATTTCAATAGTTTCTTAGAAATGAATTACACAAGATAGGTTACAAGCTAGGAGTTAGACGGCTTTAGTTGTGACCCATACATTTTCCCTGGCACTCCTTCAAAGCAAATATGTGCGTCCTAGGATGTACTAAATCAAAACGCTATCAGCATCACCGACGTGTTAATTGAACTAGAATTTTTTACCAGAGAGCATTTAATTTTATTGCTATAATAGAAAATCTCGCTATGGTGTCCGGTTACATTCCTAAGCCTCATCCCAGTTGTTGGTAAATAGTAGGGCAGACTTGGTACAGCAACTAGTCTGGAATAAAGAAAACTCTGAATTCACGACATTTTAATTCTGCTTAAAAATTGACCTTATGTCGCATACTTCCGTGGTGGATGAGTTAGGGAGATACATACATAAGAATTTTATTCATATATAGATTATTATTAACCGAAAAATATATTTGTTTTTATTCTCGTTAGAAAATTGAATTTCAACATACCTATCATACAACGTACCTATCAGCATCTCTGAGTGATTATTAATCACTCAGAGATGCTGATAGGTACGCGTCCTGCGTCCCTGACGCATAAAAACCGTATCCATGCGTCCCAGTGTTTTTCTCTTTTCTTCCTTCACCATTCCAAGCTAACTGTAAATACATTTCAATAGTTTCTTAGAAACGAATTATACAGGATAGGTTACAAGGTAGGAGTTGTTTCCCAGATCATAAATAAAAACCCTTCAATTTATTAAGAAACTTTAGTTGGGATCCATCAAATTTCCCGTGGAATCATTCAAACCAAATAGGTGCGTCCCAGGACACACTAAATCAAAAAGCTATCATCATCACTGCACTTCAGAATAAAACCGGTTTTAAACTCGGAAATTTTCTTAACCAAACTTGAAATTTCCTCTTAATTTTTTACCAATAAGTTTATACAGTTTCACTTATTTTTTAAAAAATAGGGGCATTTAGAATAATCAGTTGAATTTTGAAATATTCTTTCTTTCTTTTATCAATACTCTCTCTCTCTCTCTCTCTCTCTCTCTCTCTCTCTCTCTCTCTCTCTCTCTCTTTTGGTGTAGTCATTTTTCTTTTCTTTTTTCTTTTTTTCTTTAGAAAACGGAAAAATGCATCAATTCAAAAACTTTTAATTTTTACAATATTCATGTTTGAACTTAATAACTTTTATATTTTATTTTATTTTATATACCTTTATACTGTTTGTGTTTCACTTCGCGTCGTTAGGCATAACATAACCCCAGACGGGTTGATATGCCGTTAAAATCAATAAACCAAACCAAACCTTGTGAAATGCATCAATCTATTACTACTCCCCGCTCCAGCTCTGGGTAAATAGTAGGTCAGATTAGGTTATTTAGCCTTGGTAAGGCAACCTGTGTAGGAGAAGGAAAACTCGGAATTCAAACCAGCAGTACTCCGCTTAATGACCTTGTGTCACATCTTGTCCATGGCGGAGGAGTTGGGTAAATACATACACCAAGATGGGGTGAGAGTAATTCGTGGTTATTAATGGAGATCAAGTGACAGCAAATCCTTTCACTTCATTATATGACTAATATTGCTAGTTTGTACTCCCTAGTTTTGTTTTTTTTTGGGGGGGAGGGGGTTACAAGGGTGTCTTTCTATGATAATGTTCAGACATGCGAACTTGATGAGACTATTTCTAGTGAGTTCGATTCTCACCTGGTGCTCCATACTTCTGGCCCTGTGCCAAACCAAGTTATGGTTAGATAACTACTCACCCAAGTACACAGGTAACAAATGGATACCATTAATGTTTTCACAGTTCTTATGTGTGAATAAGGAAAGGATGGGCTTTAAAAGTGTTTTTTTTTTTATTTATTTATTTTATTTTAAACATCTGGAATCATAGACTGAGTCTTACATGTTCTTTTCAAATCCACCTTATTTTTGTATTCTAGTAATAATACACAGTGATTTTGATAGCTTTTTGATTTAGTGTGTCCTGGGACGCACATATTTGCTTTGAATGAGACCCCGGGAAAATGTATGGGTCACAACTACAACCGTCTACTCCTACCTTGTAACTTATCCTGTGTAATTCGTTTCTAAGAATCTATTGAAATGTATTTACAGTTAGCTTGAAATGGCGAGGGAAGAAATAATACACCGGGACGTATGAATACGATTTTACTGCGACCTTTTAGATTTTTGTGCATCAGGAACGCGTACTTATCAGCATCTGAGTCCGAATACATATTTTTTTTATCGACGTTCATTATTTTTTAAGATTTGAAAATTGCTTTTTATCTTAATTTAGTTATGTTTTCAATTTAAGATTTCTGTAGAAGGGATTTTTTTTTTTCAAGAAAACCATTTTTTAATCTTTCTTTGATTAGACTTATCTTTTCTCCTAAAAATCCTCATGCAAAGAAATTTAGATTGAGCGCTTTTTATGAAGAAAGTTAACTTTTCTTTGTTCTAAAATATTATATTTTTAAAACGTTGTTCCAAATAAATCTAGACTTATTTTAAATTTTAACACTTACAAAATTTGTATTAAGAAATAAATCGCAAAAAAGTACTTTTTGCACGTTTTTTTAACTCTTTCACTATTAATTGTTTTGTTGTCGAGTTAGAATAATTAGATTAAATATTCTATTTAATCTAAAAATGTTTTGTGATTTTTTGTGATTTTATTTATTACTGTATATTTTCACGCATCATGCAAACTTTCTGGGGTCTTATTTTTAGCCTAATATTAAGGGGTCATCGCAGTTGTTTGACTTATTGAGTAGGAATAGTTTAACTATAAAATTGAACGAAATTCTTGAAAATTGACGAGTAGATTAATTTCGATAAGGCAAATATCAAGTTTTTGTAGATTTTTACGAAGTAATTTGAAGAGATTCTTCTGGTAAAATGACGACCGACTTTAAAATAACGTTTTTGTTTTTTGTTATATTATGGTTGAATGATTTGATCTGTAATGCTGGTCATTCAACCTTAAAAAACACCTGTTAAGTGACTCGTAATATTAATGTTTGGAAACATGATTTTTTGTTGCTTAAAGTGCTCTCTCTCTCTCTCTCTCTCTCTCTCTCTCTCTCTCTCTCTCTCTCTCTCTCTCTCTCTCTCTCTCTCTCTCTCTTCTTTCCTTGAAACCCCATAACTGAGTACTAACAAATGATTATTATCAAAAAGAAATATTCACTTGAAACTATATAATTGCTTGCATATATTAGTATTAGATAGGACTACTTGATACCATATAACTGAATGCAAATTATTCTTTTTATTAAGAATTGTTACTTGAATCGATATAATTGCTTAAAAATTGCTTTAAAATTATTGATGTTAGATTGAAATACTTAAAACCATATAACTGTGTACAAATGATAATTATTATTAAAAAGGAATATTTACTTGTAACCACATAATTGTGTAAATACTATTAGGAACTTACTCGAAATCATATGATTGTGTGCAAATTATTTGTATTAATAGTTACTTGAAGATCGAATTGTTTATAGAGGATGATTATTATTATTATTATTATTTACTCCTTTTGAGTTTTCACATCAGTGTTAGCTGATGGTCTTTCACTGGAGTCTGAGTGACAGCAAGTCTCCCCAGGTCTCCAGGACTATTATTATTATTATTATTATTATTATTATTTATTTGCTTGCCAGAAAAGGAGGGTTGTCTTCGGTATTAAATAACTCTAGGTTGACTCTCACTCTCACACACTCACAATTTACAATTTCCAAAAAGTTATGTGGAGTCGTTTTGATAAACTTTCACAAAATGAACAGATTACGACTAGGTAATGTCCAAAATTAATCTTAAAGTGGATAAGCATTGACAATAACGTAAATAATTCCTAGGAAATTAATTCTATTGAATAGAAATTACATCTACTTATCAAAATTGTTGCTGTCATGTTTTTAAATGAAACTTTGATCCATTCAAAATGATTATCTTAAACTGTAACATATGAAAAACAGCACATCATAATGAGATCTTTATAAATTAAAGCAATATACACTTACAGAGATGCTGATAGGTACACGTCCTGCGTCACTGGCACTTAAAAATCTAAAAGGACGCAGAAAAATCGTATCCATGCGTCCCAGTATTTTTTGTTTTTTGTTTTTGTTTTTTTTCCCCTACCATTTCCAGCTAACTGTAAATACATTTCAATATTTTCTTGGAAACGAATTACACTGCATTGGGTATAAGGTAGGGGTTAGACGGCTTTTGTTGTTCAGAATGATAATTTTTGTGGGGGTCTGAACAACATTTTTAAAGTCATCCAAATTTTCAATATAACTGATTTAACTCAATGAAATGCTAATTAGAATCCTTAAATACTCATTAGATAAACAGAATCATCAATATAATCATGAAGAGAGAGAGAGAGAGAGAGAGAGAGAGAGAGAGAGAGAGAGAGAGGCCGATAGGTATACGTCCTGCGTCCCAAAAATCTAAAAAGACACAGTAAAATCATATCCATGCATCCCAGTGTTTTTCTTTTTTCTTCCCTCACCATTTCAAGCTAACTGTAAATACATTTTAATAGTTTTTTAGAAACGAATTACAAAGGATAGGTTACAAGGTAGGAGTCAAACGGCTTTAGTTAATTCCCCAGATCATGAATAAAAACCCTACAATTTATTAAGAAATTTTAGTTGGGACCCATAAATTTTCCCGGGGACTAATTCAAAGCAAATATGTGCGTCACAAGACGCACTAAACCAAAAAGTTATCAGCATCACTAATATATATATATATATATATATATATATATATATATATATATATAATGGAAATTAACCTACTCGAGTTTCATCGTCTGATTCGTCAGGGTTACATCCGTTGAATTAATCGAGTTTTCGATTAATATCAGTTGGTACATGCCCGTTGGAATGGCACTTATCTTTATAAGATAAGTCCCATTCCAACGGGCATGTATTGTATCAACTGATATTAATCGAAAACTCGATTAATTCAACGGATGTAACCCTGACGAATCAGACGATGAAACTCGAGTAGGTTAATTTTATCCATTATATAAATAAATTTTGCTCTACATTGTATTGAGCACTTTGTATTTGTTTTTTCTCAGTCTTAACCCCTGGATACTGTGCGCTTCCAACGATCGTAGCCACCGGTAAGTTACTACTCATACATTATCACACACACACACACACACATATATATATATATATATATATATATATATATATATATATATATATATATATATATATATATATATCAACAAAAAACAATGCTCCTGGTCTAGCACTAGGGAAAAGAGGATAGACCCCCTCGCTGTTCAGTTGATACCGACAATAGACTACTCCGACTTTACTTTTAATTATTTCTATAATATATCATACTCAGTTTATATATATACTTATGATATATCATACTCACTCAGACGTTAATTTCATTTATCTTATCTTGAGGTGTAAAACAGTTTGGAAGTGTGTGTGTGTGTGTGTGTGTTTTAAAAATGTATAATTCTGAACAATTGCTCTCGACTACACTCTTATACGTTATATATTTAAAAAATTCGAACATTCGTGTGACGTTACCACATTTTGAAAAAAAAATTAATGCTGTTAGTTAATGATAATCAAATAAATTTGTCACATTTTCGTTTCATCTCACTTGAAAAATTGTTTGTTTTTTGTTTTTTTTTGTTTTTTTGAAAGAGCTTCATGACCTCGCCACTTGATATTGCCCTGAGGAGGGTTAATACATCAAATAGGCCGAAATGTACATACAGAGATTGATTTTTCTCGATTTGTTTAGCCTTACATTTAAATAGGTATGCCCGCCTAATTAATTAATTATTAATTAATTAACTTTCAAAATTAGGTACGACTTCAATTAAGCACATATTCTCCCAAAAATTGTCGGTTAAAAAAAAAGCCGTATCATAAACACATCGCTTGTGTATTTACTTCTCATATATATATATATATATATATATATATATAATATATATATATATATATATATATATATATAAACCGGACCGTTCGAACATAGGCAAAACTTTTTATTAGTGCATAAATAAATAGATCCTCTGAATATTTGTTTTTTCATATTTCTATACTTACATACCGTCGAATTTATTTCTATTTTCCGCTTGCACACACACGCGCATAATATAGTTTGCTATTATTATAGATAAAGAGTGCTCAATATCAGTGATAGAGCATATCGATATATCTACGCTATTATTATTACTATTATTTCACTCCTTGTGGGTTTTTCACACCAGCGTAAGCTGATGGTCTTTCACTCCAGGACTCTTCCCAGTATTCTAGCCGATTTCAACCATGCTGTTGTCTGGATGGTCTCAATTCTTCATATGATTTCCAGTTGTTTCTTGGTATTATTATTGTTAGGGTTTTCACATCTACCGTAGCCGGTGGTTCACTGGGGGCTGAGTAACAGCAAGTCTCCTCAGGTCTCCAGGACTCTTCTGAGTATTCTATAACAGTGCTGTAGTTTGGATGGTCTCATTATTATTATTATTATTATTATTATTATTATTATTATTATTATATAATGATACTTCACATGTTAATTTTTTTGCGTTTTGTATTCTGAATAATCAAAATAATTGATTTGTTATTCTAATCGCATGACCCACTTGATTGTTGATGTGCCGTACTGAATAATTATCTTTGATAGCATTTATGAGATCATTCGCGTTAAACGTTGTTTTTTTTTTTTTGTTTTTTTCTGCCATTTTTTTTTCTTCTTCTTATTCTTAATCATCGAAATTCTCGATATAACAGAGATAGCTATGAATTATCCACTCTTTCCTGAATATAAACATTAATATCATCATATGCCGCTGTAACAACGAGAACCCAATGGGTTCGCGGGTTGGTCTAGATAAAGTAGTATTGGTAGTACTTTCTCCTCATCAAGTAACGTGACAGGTTGTCATGGGTTACATGTACTAACAGCAATTCCTTGATATGACCCTTTTTTGCATTTTATCAAAGAGATTTACAATACTTAATTTAGGCTAATTTATTTTTGCATTTTGCAAAATATCATCTAATAAATAAAAAGTTTTTATTTAGATATTCCACATTAAAACAAGTTGTTAAACTCAAAACTTGAATGTAACCGAAACAGCAGATATTCAACACGGAAGAAGGAAAAGAACAAATGTTTGTTTTCGTTTTTTTGTTTGGTTATTTTTTTTTTTTTTTTTTTTTGGTAACGTCTTCTTTATGATTATCAAACTTCAGGTTTTTTAAGTCGTCGGGGTGGCCTAAAGTCGGTATCAGCCAGACAGCGATGGGGATCTATCCACTTTTCACTAGCGCTAGATCATGGAGATTGTTTTGGCGTCTGAGGTGGAGCGCCACACCTACCATCAGCTCCTCACTTTATCGCACATATCTCTGTACTATTCATACGCTGAGTTAGCGAGGGCCGATATCGAACTCGAAACCTTTTGATTCCTACTGCCTGAGAAAGTTGTTTTAAATTATTCAAATAACAGCGAAAAGATCCCCATTTAGGGGTGACATGTATTTTATGAAGATCTAACTTCACATATACTACAAAGTTTGTTTTCAAATAACAGTGAAAAGTCCCCCCCCCCAATTGAGGAGAAGATTAGGGATCTAAGTAATAAAAAAAAACATTCTTATCAGCATTTGGGAGGGGGTCTCTAAAAAAATTGTAAAATTACTCTTTGTACATCGTACACACACAAGTTTTGTAAAGTTATCATTCAAATCCTCTCTTGATTATTTTTTGTGAATTGTCAGTTTGGAGGAAAACTAGAAAGATAAGGGTGGGAGCGTTAGTCTAATGCTACAAATACCTGCTTACTATATTTCAGGGTGGTTAATTCTTTGTAAATTGTTTGTTATATTTTTCTTACTTTTTTTTTTTTTTTTTTTTTTTTTTTAAATCTATTTTTAATAGCAGACAAGAGTAATAAGCCAATTTAAAGAAAATGCTTAATTTAATGAATATCTGACTAGTTTAAATCGCTGCAAAAGAAAGTTCCACAATATACAAACTAAAAGGGTTTACTTTACATACATTTACACGTGTCAATTCTTTTTAGTTTTAGCTAAATCAACCTTTTTTTTCTTTTTTAGATAAATAATGGAAATACATCTTTTTTTTTGTGTTCATTATTTGGAAAGTCTACTTTAAAATTGGTATTTGGATGCACATTTAATAGGCTTATTTAAAATCTCTCAGTGGGTAGAACGCCGGACTAGGAATCACAAGGTTCTGGGTTCGATATCGGCCAGTGTCAAGGAGGTGGCAGATTACTAAGACATCACCTTTTTTGGGTGGGATGCACATGGTACAGTAACCTCAGGACTAGGCTCGCCTCATTTTTATCGGATTCTCCGCCTAGGAACCACAAGGTTCCGGGTTCGATATCGGCCCTCGCCAACTCAGCGTATGAGTAGCACAGGGAACTGTGCGGTAAAGTGAGGAGCTGATGGTAGGTGTTGCGCTCCACCTCAGATGCCGAAACAATCTCCTTAGTCTAGCGCTTGTGAAAATGGGATAGACTCCCTCGCTGTCTGGCTGATACCGACATTAGGCCACCCCGACGACTTTACTTTACTTTAGACTACCCTCAAACCTGTTGGGTCATCGTTGTAACAGCAGCCCATGAAGATATTGATGAAGTGGGGGGGGGGTAGAATTCTAATTAATACTTCATAGTTATCTCTGTTATATTCAGAATTTTGGATGATTGAAAAAAATGGCTTTCAGCACGAATTGAACTGGAAATTGTTTTTACTCATAAGTTAGGAGGCATGTATAGCGCTAACATAAATGTCGCTATACTGTGTGGTCTTCGTTTGGATTACGGCTACAGAAACACACACAAACATGAGAATTCTAGGTTCAGATTTGTGATTGAATGATTTTAACGGCGTGTCAATATGTCTTCTGTTATTTTACGCCTATAAGTTAGGGAATTGCATTCATTGTACGTTCATATTTACATTTTTTAGTTTCTTGAGCGTTTTTTTTTTTTTTTTTGTTGTTTTTTTTGCACACGGCCCTATTGAATAGGAATAATTTTTTAAATATATTTATTTGAACCATTAATGGGACTTTAACAGGTACTACCAATTCGGGTCAGTGTGGATCTGTGAATAATTGCAATAAATGGCTAACTGCACATTACTTCGAGCTCCAAAATTGGAGTTTCACCATCAGATGAAGTTTAGTGTCATACCCAGGACCCCACTTGGTTTATTGCCCAGCGCCTGAGGCGCCCCCTTGAGTGGAATGCCGACGGGATCGACGCAATTTTTATGCGCCCACATAAAAATGAGACCTTATGTCCAGCGCTCATAAGTGGAATGAGAGGCAAATACCCAGGACCCCACTTTTTTATGAGGAAGGGGTCTTACCCCTCTGCTGGGGATACATTCAGCGTATTCCAAACCCCACCGAAAAGGCGGTAAAGATTTTGATAAATATATACTATAAATTTAGCTGCCACATTATAAACTGGGGAAAAATTATAGTAATGTATTCTTAAAATTGAACTTTACATTTTCGAAGAAATAAATTTAAATTGATTTTCTTTTAAAACCAGAATATTATGAAATTGAATGTGAAACTTTGTATAAAATGAAAAATAAAATTGAAATAAAATTACCACTTTATACTAAATTATTCCTGTTTCAAAGTTTTGTGACTTTAAAATTTTTAAACATCGACGCTCCAACGTATTATACAAACATATTAAGTCATTTTCCAAATTTACGTCATCTTTTTGTCATTATTGGTCGTTAACCATAACGTTTTGGCCGTTGTGCCCTCCAGCATTTCTTTGAAGAAAGCTGGAGTGCACAACGGCCAAAACGTTGTGGTGACTAAATTCCAACCAATGTGAAGATATTCACTCAAGTATATTATTGAATAATTACTTTATCTTTCTGTGGTTATTTGATACAAAGTATTTTTAGCAAGTGTTTTTGTTTTTATTTTTATTTATTTATTTGGGTTTTTTTTTTCAAAACTTTTTCGCAAATTGTTCTTCATTTTAGCAAATTTCTTCTTTACAATTGAAGAATGAATCTCTAACTTTGTTTGGGGGGGGAAAACATTTTATTCTGTTCATTCATTCTAAACTTTTAATAATACTTTCCTATCACTTTTTATTTAAAGGTGTAAGTAAATTTATGCTTTTGGTGTCACATGACGTCTTAGTGTTATTTTCTTCTTTTTTTTTTCTTTTTTTTTTTTGATTTCTTTTTCTTTTAAGTTTTAACTGCAGGTAAGGACCTAGTTTTTTCTTTTACCTCTTGAGACTTCTATATTTAAAATTAAAGGTCAATTCGTCTAGTCTACTTTTGACGAGAGGCTCATTTGATGGTATTAGCGAAGCGGTGACGTCTGTGATATTTTTGCCTTTCATACATTACATCACATGACCTGAAATGTTGGAATATAAACACGCGCACCTATATCGCTCTCCTCTTCCCCCTCTCTCTATTTTATGTGTATGTCTTTTATGAAAATGATCACAGCACTCTCACTTCCAACTTCGTAAAATGTAATTCTACCCCCTCTCTCTCTTCCTCACATTCTATCTATTTAAGGAAAAGACATTTTTTTAAGTATGTTATCTTGTTAATTTTCTTACAGCCTTTCTTCTTACGTTATAAGTATAATTTATCATCGGCTATTAGTCGATTATTGGATTTAACATGAAAAAATAAATGTTTAAAAAACAACAACAACAACAACAAGTAAACAAACAAAAGAAAAACTAGAGCAACTGGCTTTACTTGACGCGAAGTTAGCAAAAACAATTGGGGAAGTGTCAATATTGCGTGCACATGTGAGTTGCAATGTTTTTTTCTTTTGTTTTTATATCTGCAAGGTGTTGTCTTATCATTTGAACGTGGTTTTTTAACAGTTTTAATGTTTACCTTTTCAAAGTAACGCATCTTTTATGGTTATTTTGAAAAGCTAAAATTTATCGGTTTGTTAAACTAAAAGCTGACTTAGTCGTATTTATGTAAATTCAAAATTGTTCTTTTTGTCTTTTTTTTTTAACAACCGTCTCTACAGGAATTTTGTTTATTTATTTTCGAATGCAAATTCAATTATTTTACAAGTTTCAAGAGGAAATGTGTTGCATGAAATGAATAGATTTTTCAAATGAAAAACTTGGGTTACTTGAGCCAATCTTAAGTACAGGGGAAAAACTTGTACAAAAATGTCTTCAAATAATACTTCCCCTTTACACACACACACACACACACACACACACATACACACACACACACACACACACACACATATACATATATATATATATATATATATATATAAATCGCGTAGCAACAATACTGATAAATTAACTAATTCGTTGTTTTTTGTTTGTTTGTTTTGTTTTTAAATGATGTTTGAATTGAAATTGTCAGTAACCAGGTGTTGACTTCATGTCCATTCTACCTTAACTCAAATATAAGCGCTCTATCAATGATATTGAGCACTGTCTACTTAAAAATATAGCACCCATATTATCCACTGGAAAATGAATTTTGTTTTTTACAGTAAAATAAAAAGTCTTTTGAAAAACAAGATTTGTTTTGTGGACCATCTTTTTTATAATGTATTTAATTTTTCTCCCGTTGGACCCATAACAACACTTTATATATATATATATAACTTGCTAAGATCTCTTATCAGCCTTTTTCTTTACATATTTGATGTTTGAATTGTAGAAAAAGAGTAATAAACTGATCTTTGTGCTTTAGTCCAGAATAGCACGTTGATGAAATGTCTGCGAAAAGATTATATAAAAATATAATAGTTATAATTAAAATAATCCCCATCGAGATAAGAGTAAGTTTCAACAATTCACTAAATCGCCAAATTTCTTTATTTTTCCCCAACCTCTAAATAGATATCGAATTATGTCCGATTGCCGACTAAAATGTAACTGTTCAATAAAAAAAAATTAAAAAACCTGAAATGTTCTCTTACATGGTGAATGTGAATATTACATTTCTGTATTTTTGTATTTACTTTCCGTGTTCGATACCGGCCTTCGCCAACTCAGCGTATGCGTAGCGCAGGGATCTGTGCGATAAAGTGATGAGCTGACGGTAGGTTTGGCCCTCCGTCCCAAGAGTCCAAAAACAATCTCCTTGGTCTAGCGATAGTGAAAAGGGGACAGACTATCTCGTTGTCTGGCTGATACTGATTCTAGGCCACCCCGATGACTTTACTTACTTATTTTTCTTTTACATTACCGCAGAAAATAACGGAATTTTTCTTTGGTGTGCAATTCTGGACAATACTTTCTATTTTCTTATAAGAAAAAGTTGTAAAAACTTGGATATGAAATAAATACCGATTTAAGTTAAACTATATAAAAAAAAGTTTAAGTCTATTTATTTTATATCCTAGTTCCAACTTTTTCTTATTCACGTGATATCAAAATGGTTCTGCTTTCTTTCATGAAGAAAAAAAAAGACCACATTCTTCTTCTTCCCCATTATGTAAAAACTTAATGATCTTGTTAAAAAAATGTTTAAAGTAGTTTTAAGAAATCGTTTTATTTTTGTCATATTTTCTAAAGTTAAGCAATTTAACCCCAAAAAGTGTCGGCTTACGGTCAAGTCATGTTGAAAGCACCAGGTTCCCGCTAGATCACCGAAATTAAGCTGCGATGAGCCTGTTCAATGTTTAGGTGACCATTTAAACAAAAGTAGGTACTGTGAGAAACCGAATATCAAAATGACTTGATTCGACATTAAATGACCCGAAAAGGATTGATTATTCCGTAAAACAAACAACCAACTCAAAAAGTGTTAAATTTACCTGTTAGCTCCTTCTTTCCAAATTTGAACACCCCCACCCCCACCATCACAATGCAACTTGCTGCTTTAAATCTATAAGTGAAAAACTCGAAGTAAAAATAGCACATTTTTAATTTTAGTTTCTTCTCAAAATATTCTTTGTCAATTTTCATTGAAAAGTGAATTTTATTAAGTTCAGTGTTTTTGAAATTTAGAAATTCTTATACAGTACACTGTGTACAACAGATGGTGGTCCCCGAATCAAATGTAATTGAATGTCAATAATTTAAAGAAGAAAAAAAGGATTTGCCTTTTTAAATTTTCGCTTTTTGTATTTAAAAAATCTATTTAAAAAAAAAAAGGCATTTGCAAACTAAGTAAATTACATTCCACTTCTGAATAGTGCATAAATCCCCGTATATAACTTTTTTTTTTTTTTTTTTTTTTTTTTTTGTTAAATCCTACTTAACGGACATAAATTCCACCATCATATGTCACACCGCCGAAATAAAAATTTTGAAAATACTAAAAATCAAGGAATTAACCGAATTTAATGAAATTTTCAGTGTTGATATATTGATGAATAAACAAAATAATGCACCAGTTATTTTATTTAAAAACTCTTAGTTTTTTTCAGGTCAGTTAACTTTGAACCGTAACACATATTCACAAACATACGTGGTTCAAAGTTAACTGACCTGAAAAAATGTAAAAGTTTTTGAATAAAATAACTAGTGCATTATATGTTTTATCCATTAATGTATCAACACTGAAAATTTCATTAAATTCGGTTAATTCCTTGATTTTTAGTATTTTTTTTTCTTTCGGCGGGGTGACATACGATGGTGGAATTTATGTCTGTTAAGTAGGATTTAACCACTTTTTTGTTTCTTCGGTGTACTATTTATTTATTTATTTATTTATCTATGCATGCATGAATATTATTATCAATATCATCATCATTATTTCACTTCTTGCTAGTTTTTCACACCAGCTTTAATTGACGGTCTTTTATTAGAGTCTGAGTGACAACGAATCTCTTCAGGTCTCCAGGACTTTCTTCGGAGTTTCTCAAAGTATAACAGATTGGGTGAAGAGACACAATGCCAAACTTGGAAAATGGGGGCCACTGAGAGCCAAAAGAGGGAGCCACAAAAAATTTAGGGCCCTCAAAAATATATATATGGAGTATTTTGTAATTAATAGTTCTTATTTAAGATAAAATAAAATATTAAACTTATTCAATTAAAATGTTTAATAAATCTAAGCCATTTTGTTAACAAATATTTATTTATTGTATTTTTTTTATCTGATCTATGCAAAATAGCTGTTTTTAGTTTTCAATTTCTTAAAATTTAAAAGTCATAATCTATTCTTTAAATTAGGATTTCTCAACTGGGGCCACACGACCTCCTTGAGGCCTGCAAAGAACTTGCATTGGGTTGAAGAGGGTCACGGCAAAAACAGGTTGAGAAAGACTGTTTTAGGTGATCCGTTTGTAGTATCACCATTATCATTATCATAAACTTATATTTAACATTGAATCTAAAAAAAAAATTCTCTCATATATAAAAACTTAATTTTACATTCTTTTAAAAACTATTTTTAAAAATCTCAAAATGTCTTTTTTATTTTTATTTTATAATATTTAATTGAAAAAAGAAACTGTACAAATAGAAAATGAATGCAAAACTTTAATCCAATTTCAATTAATGATATTTTTGCTGTGATATCTGTACTTTGTTTTTCTTATCTGTTTCTGTTTTAGCCACAAACTGAAGATATTTTGAATAATTCCAAGTAACAATAATACATAATCCTCTTAAGACAAAACATTATTTGTCTATATTTGCAATGAAAAATTTTCAATTTTTTTTTTTTTATATAAATGCTTAAAGATTATTTTGCTTTAATTTCAATTGCTACCAGAAATTTTTCAAATTCATTTTTTTTTTTTTTTCATTTTTTTTAAATCGGGTAATTCTTTTAAATGACATTTTCAATTTGAAACATAAAAAATTCAAGTTATAAATTTACCTTGAAGAGTTCTCAAGTCATCTATCTGTATATTACTTATTCTCATATATATTTACCAACTCTTCCGCACGAGCAGGATGTGACACAAGGTCAATTTCTTAAGCGGAGTTTAACAGGTTTGACTTCAGAGTTTTCCTTCGCCTAGACTGGTTACCCAGCCAAGGTTAAAGAGCCCAATCTGCCCTACTATTTACCCATAGAGGAAGAGTAGTTGGATACATACCTTTCCCAAGGGTATTGGTGCTATGTGAAATGCAAAGAGCTTCATCCAGAATCTGAACTCAGGTCAACAAGTCCATTTTCTATGACTAAAACTATTACACCATGCACCTCCAATATTTGTATGTAACTGTAACAGTAAAAACGGCACATTGTAGCAAGATTTACATAAGAGCAATGCTCATCATCATCATGTCGCGCATGCAGCACGGATATGCAATGCACATAGAATTCTCCAATTTAGAGTAACAGTAATTCCCTGTTAAATTTGCAAATGCCCATCTATGGGTTAAATAGAAAAAAAAATGAGTTAAAAGATGTGTATAAAAAAATTGAAAACCTATCAAGAATGAATAAATTAAAATGTCTTCTACATAGAATAACCCAACAAGTATTGACACACCGCAAAATCCAACCGACCAACCATAAGCTAAGTACAGTCATTTTTAATTGCCAAAGGAATTTTAGTATTTGTTAAGCTTCAAATCTTTAAGTTCTACCATATATATATATATATATATATATATATATATATATATATATGTGTGTGTGTGTGTGTGTGTGTATAAAAGTTGTTTTGTTGTTTCTTTTAGTTTTTTAATGTTTTCCTACATATAAAAAATATATTTTTTATAATTTATAGCTTTCATTGAAATTTTTAAAGAGTGCCTATGATGTTATGTGTATATATATATGTATGTGTATATATATATACATGCTCATGTATATACACATATATACCCACATGCATACACACACACATATTTTTCTAGTGTCATTTGATCACATGAATTTCATCCAGTGAGAAGCCACATCTCCAGTGGTCATAGCCTATCAATCAAACCAAATAATCTAAGGAGTTTTTCCTATGACCATTTTAAACTACTACTCTACCTGTCAATAATGGATTGCACCAATCTATTATGAGGCACTGTAAACAACCCAATCCTTTTGTTTATAAAAAAAATAACGTGATTTGGCTTTAAATGACTTGAAAAGGGTTAATATGCCATAAAACAAAACAAATTTGCAAATGAATGATACCCTTGTAGGGGTTTTTGTCCACACTGAGCATCATTTTTTTAAAATTATCCCAGTCCATGATATAACAGTGATAACTATGAGATACTAATAAGAATCCTTCACTCCTTCCTAAATAGAAGCATTAATGTCATCATGGACTGCTGTTTCAATTTGTTTCAACAAATTCACAGATCATCTTGAGGATAATAAATCTCAAGCCTAAAATATGCACACAAAAAAGGTTTTAAAAGAACTAGCACTTCCTGCCTCATCTTATAATTCATGAGACAATATTGAAATATACTCATTTACTAAGCTTACCTTAGTTGCGACGTAAATATGGGGCGCCAGTGAGAATTGAACCCTCTAACAATGGTTTGCTAACCATTACACCACTTGTAAAATATATGTTTCTATTCTTTAATATCTTATGTTTCCAAAATATATCCTTTGTTTGAATTTCTGAGATGATGAATTATCATTTACTGATGTATTGTGACTACTATCTTCATCTTGGTTGTTACACTGACATATCAGCTGTTACACTCTACTGTGCCCCGACAGGTGTCTGTCGTAGGCAGTAACCTTCTGGTAATCTATCACTATGGATTGAATAAGGGTTCAGTTCCAAATTACTACAAGCTTACCAACTACAACAGACACTTAAAGGAGAATGGAAGGTACAACAGTCAAAATTTTGTGACTATAATAAGACTAAGAGAAGGACCATCAGCCAATATACATCAGTCTATAATATATATGTAAATATATGTATGTATGTATGGGTATGTGTGTGTGTATATATATTTATAGACACACACACCTAGTTAGTGGCTGATGAGGGCAGGGTATTGCATGTATTTATTACACATATATACACACACATGTATATATATACATGCATGTATATACGCATATATACATACATACACATATGGACATACACATATATATAAGTTAAGGTAGCATGGACATGGATTTAACATCTGGTTACTGACAGTTTCTTGCCTATGTATATTTATGTATGTGTGTATATATATGTATGTGTATATATATATATATATATATATATATATATATATATATATATATATATATACACACACACACATGCTCATGTATATGCACATGCATACACACACATACGTGTGTGTGTGTATATATATATATATATATATATATATATATATATTGGTCTGAAGATCGCATAGCTGAGAAACTGTCAGTAACCAGGTGTTGACTCCATGTCCATTCTACCTTAACTCAAATATAAGCGCTCTATCAATGATATTGAGCACTGTCTACTTAAAAATATAGCACCCATATTATCCACTGGAAAATGAATTTTTTTTTTACAGTAAAATAAAAGTCTTTTGAAAAACAAGATTTGTTTTGTGGACCATCTTTTTTATAATGTATTTAATTTTTCTCCCGTTGGACCCATAATAACACTTTATATATATATATATATATATATATATATATATATATACACTTGCTAAGATCTCTTATCAACCTTTTTCTTTACATATTTGATAGTTTTTTTTTATGCATTTATTGAAGTGTAAGGAATGTTTCAGTTACTTAAAATAATCATTGACTATCGTCATATTTTTTTCAATTTTAGTTGAGGGATTTTCTTTTTCTTTTTTCTTTTTTCGTTTTCTTTTTTTTTTTTTTTTTTTTTTTTTAAATATTTTCTAAATCTTAGATTTGTATTAAATTCTAAACTTCTATTTTATTAAATTTATTTGTTTTAAACAAACCAGTTAAATTTCCTTTAACTTCATTTCTCACTGTAAATACAGGGAAAGATATTCCTTTATCTGATCAGCTGACTGTACAAAAGCGTCACGAGCTATATAGTTGTTGTTGTTGTTAATGTATCTTCAAAATTTACTTCACTGACAATATAAAAGTCAGTTCTCTTGAGGGGAATATTTTCATAAAAAAGCTTATTTAGCAATTTTTTCATCATTAAACAGTGGAACATTAATATCAACTATTAAGCTTCAAATCTTTAAGTTCTACCAAATATATGTGTGTGTGTGTGTGTGTGTGTGTAAAAGTTGTTTTTTGTTGTTTCTTTTATTTTTTTAATGTTTTCCTACATATAAAAAAGTATATTTTTTATCATTTATAGCTTTCATTGAAATTTTTAAAGAGTGCCTATGATGTTATTGAATTTTAAAAATTTTCATAAAAAGCTTATTTAGCAATTTTTTTTAATTAAACAGTAGAATATTGATATTAACTATTAAGCTTCAAATCTGTAACTACTTCCCCAAAATTATATATATATATATATGTATGTATGTATGTATGTATGTGTGTGTGTATATATATATATATATATATATATATATAATGCATCAAAGTTGTTTTTGTTTTTTAATGTTTTTATAGTATATTTCCTATTATTTATAGCTTTCATTAAAATGTTATTGAATTCAAAAATCTTTTTTTAATATTCAATTAAAAAAAGATTTTTGAATTCAATAAATTTTAATGAAATTTTAGGTATCTGATTATTACTATTTGAAAATTTTTTATCTTTATATTATTTCTTTAGCAATTGAACATTTCTTACTTTTTAAAAAAGGCCTTATATATATATTCATACACACACAAGGTGTGTCAAAAAAGTATCAAGATAGGAATGAACTATAAATGTAACGTTAATTTTTTTCAGAATACAAGGTATGTCAAAAAGTACAGATTGTAATGCTCTAATTACCTAGATAGAAATGAAGAATAAATGGAACGTTTTTGGGGTTTTTTTTAGAATACAAGGTGTGTCAAAAAGTACAAAATTTCAATTCTTTTTTTTGACACACCTTATATATTTGATTGCAATGGCCTGAAATATTTAAATGACTGAATAATTCTTCTGGAAATTTTGCATGCTTTTAGGAACCACAAAGTTCCAGATTCAATACCAGTCCTTGCTAATTCTGTGATAAAGTGGGGAGCTGTTGGTTGGTGTGACACTCCACCTCATGTGTAAAAACAATCTCCCTGATTCAGCACTTATGAAAAGGGGATAGATTCCTTCACTCTCTGACTGATATCAACAATAGGCCACTCCACCGACTTTACTACTTGTGGCGTTAAATCTTGAATATGCCCAATATTTTTTATTTTTTTATTACACCTTGTTGAACAAAATAGAACTGATACTGCACTTTGATCTTTCAAGAATTAAAGGAAATTTAGCTCAGTCGGGAGAGCGTTCGGCTAGAAACCATAAGCCTAGTTCGGTACCGGCCTATCCAACTCAGCATATGAGTAGCACAGGGATCTGTGCGGTAAAGTAAGGAGCTGATGGTAGGTGTGGCGCTCCACCTCAGACGCCAAAAACAATCTCCTTGGTCTAGCGCTATTGAAAAGGGGATAGACTCTCTCGCTGTCTGGCTGATACCGACTTTAGGCCGCCCCGACGACTTTACTTTTACTTTATATAAAATAGAACATCCTTTATTTTTGTTATTCTTTCTTATTGCAAATATTTTATACGATTCTTATTAAAGGTGAATCTATTGAAATTAGGCAACAGGTACATTTCCACCTGTTGAAAGGTAATATTGATAATGAAAATTAATTTAATCAGGTAGTGTCAGCCTGGGAACCACAAGGTTCCTGGTTCTATACCGGCCCTTGCCAACTCAGCGTATGGGTAGCGCAGGGATCGGTGCGGTAAAGTGAGGAGCTGATGATAGGTGTGGCGCTCCACCTCAGATGCTAAAAAAAAACAATCTCCTCAACCCAGCATTAGTGAAAAGGGGATAGACTCCCTTGCTGTCTGGCTGATACTGACTTTAGGCCACCCCGATGACTTTACATTTTAGTTCTTATGAAATAAATTTGGCTCCAAAAGTACAAGAAATGGTAAAATGTCTCATTTTTTATAAATTTTTAGTTTCTGATTTTCATTTATACTTCTACTATATCAGACAAAAAACAGTGAAAAAACTGAACCATTTTTTATTATTGTCACAAATTTTAATAAAACTTCAATGGCTTAGATACACATAGGAAGTGATTATTTTCTTCAGACAACTGAATTACTTATTAGCAAAGGACTAATCACGAATTAGGATATCAAAACAAGGAAAAGAAAATTCTAAGAAATTTCCCACATTTTGGTATTTCAGAGAATTTCCATTTAGAAAATGATGACTTTTTGGAACAACTAAGGAAACTTTGAAAACAATCAAGGAAAATAATCACTTCCTATGTGTGTCTAAGCCATTGAAGTTTCATTAAAATTTGTGGTAATAATAAAAGATGGTTTAGTTTTTTTTCACTGTAGATATACAAATAAATTATATATATATAGTCAATGAACTGCAGTTGATATTTCAAATCTTTGATTAGTAATTCTAACTGTTTTCTAATGCATTAGATTATTTTTTGAAAAACTTTATCTTAAACTTTCTCCAATTGTATTTTCCAGTGATTGACAGACTAGATGACAACTTTTTATTAGTTTCTCTAATTCAATTAGATTTGTTGCTTTTATTACTTTAATTCAAATAAGTTCATTTTAAAAAAAAAAAAAAAAAAAAGAAAATAGCAATATTAATGCTATATATATTTTTTTGTCTCCTCGTCATTATAAATCCCTACAAACAGCATCCCTGGACTCTCTCAGTACATATTAGCTACTAATTCACTAATAATGGCATTATTTATTGTATTATTATTATTATTATATTATTATCACTAGTAACATCAGCAGCAACATCAATTCAGATTCACTGGACTCTTGGTGGCAGTGACGGTGGAACCAGCTCTGGCAGCAGTAATGGTGATGATTCATCCAGTATGACTCATCCCAAACTACCCAAGCCTCTAACACCACCAATAGAGCGACGGCGGCAGCAGCAGCAGCAGCAGCAACAAAACTCTTTCTCCTCTTTCTCTTCTTCATCCAGTAAACAAGCCCAGTAGCAGATTCAGTGATACCAGTAGCAATAACAGTGCACACATCATCATTACCTGTCAGGAGTAGTAGTTAGAGGAATGGTATATTTCATAAAGAGACAGTCCCAGTGAGTAGACAAAGCTAGGTATGCCCCTGGGGATCACACTACAAATTTGCTAGTTCTTCATGTGAGTTGTTAATTTTTCTGATTTTTTTTTTTTTTTTTTTTTTTTTTTTTACAAAATACTTCAGTTATATAGCTCTTATATATATATATATATATATATTATATATATATATATATATACTCTTCCTGTGTTTATCACTGTGCATGCATCTAAACTTAAATATGTTGTATACATGACAAAATGTGTGTAGATTTACCTGCATGTTTATGTTTGTATACCTATATGGGATTTGTAATTAACCGTACCTGTAAATATACAAATGATTTTTGATGTTATGCTTAAACATACAAGAAAGAGTTCAGTTGTCATTTGTTTATGTTTGTTTACATCAAATACAGAAAGGCTACACCTTAGTCAGTAAATCAATATTGATTATGTTTACGCTTCTTCAACAAGAACCTTCTTTCTTTCTTTTCTCTCTTTTTTTCTTTTACAATTGTTTTTCATTTATTTATCAATGGATTCCGTGAAATTATGATTATTGTAAATATCTCTTTTACTTAAAAAAAAAGGTCATTTAAAACTTTCCCCTGTATACTTTTAAACTATATGTTCTTACATCCTAGTTTATCTCTAAAGCTGTTTACGTTTGTTTGTTTGTTCTACTTTAAACTATTTCCCAAAAAAAAAAAAATTATTCAAAATTGTGCGTATTTGTTTATACAAACACGCTTCACTGTTAGATTATATGAACTCATATTTTAAGTTGTAAATATATATTTTCAAAAGTAAACCTATTATGACTATTATCAAGTGTAATCATACTAACATAGTTCAGTTTCACTATTAAATAGATTTTTTGTTTGTTTTAAAAATAAGAAAAAAATTTTTTTAGATTCACAATCCTACTTAGATAATTCTAAAAATAAAACTCGTTTGTTGACAAACAAACATAGGAAAATTTTTGCGTATCTTTTTAAATATTCATGTTTATGTGTTTTCTTCGATTGTTCACGCGAGACAAAGAACTTTACAAAATAATACATTATGTGCAAATTATTATCATTCATTTTCTAAAACAGTTTTAAGACATAGGAGTATGAACAACCTGTCTTTAAAATTAAATTTTAGTTAAATTCTTTTAGATTTGGTAAATAAAGTACATGAAAAAATACTAGAATGACTTATAAGGAAGTTGTTATGATTTTTATCAAAACTTCTATCATAAATTTAAACTTGTTTATTTTAAGACGTCAAGCCAATTTAAGTAAATTAAAAATGCATTTATCAATAATGATAATCATCTCCCATATGGCAGGTAAGGGTAGATATAAATCAGTTTAACACCACAGGTAAATATTAAACAATTGATATCAAAGGAATAAAATATCCCTAACATCTTTAAAAGGTTTATATTATTACATACAAAGAATATTTAAATTAACACTTTTTATCAATTTAAAAAAATTCTTTGTAATATATATATATATATATATATAATGTGTGTTATTTTAGTACAATGTTCTATTATAGCATGAAATTCTATTAATAATCAATATATTTTTTATCATTATGATATTTTCAATATGATTTCAGAAGTTTTATCCTAGTTTTCTGAATCTTGTTAAAGTATAAATTTGCATCAAATTTCATCCATTAAAATAACTTGAAAAATAAGAAAAGTTCTTACCACAAAATGGTATAAAGCCATTCCAAATGTATTTAACTCTATTGCTGTCAAAGTTTTTTTTAAGTGTTTACTTTAAAAGTAAACCATTTCTTTAGAATAAGCAAGAAGAATCTGTGCCAAACTTACCAAATTTTTATACTTCTATTTGCTCAGCCTTTTGCTAAATCCAGAAAATTATGTGCATTTATTATGTTCATTTAACTAAAAATGATAGAATGACATCATTGGACTTTTTGGAGTGGGGATTGGACTAAAGTTTTCTTTAATTCCTGCAACTAGAATCAACTTTACCATTATTGTTTTTAGTTCTATTATGAATTATTTTAGATGTAATTATTAAAGAAACAAAATTTAATTCACATAGAAACTTTTTTAATTTGATGACCTATAACAATTAAAGCTTTAAAAAAAATTAACTAAATGGCAATTTTTAGTATTTCTCTTATTGCTTAAGTTATTTTTATTCTTTCATGAGAAAATAATTTAGTCAAAACTTTTAATATTTATTCAAAATATTGTCAATGTTCTTTCACTTCAGATCAATTAATCTTCTATACAATATTGGATGAAAAAAAACAACAACAAAACAAAACAAAAAAAAACAGACAGCACAAAAACTGAACCATTTTTTTTTTATTATTGCCACAAATTTTGTTGAAACTTCTTATTAGTGATTTTCCTTGATTATTGTTATCAAAATTCCCTTAGTTGTAATGAAAAATCATGATTTTCAGAAATGAAAATTTTCAGAAATACCAAAAAATAGGAAATTTCATAGAATTTTCTGTTCTCTGATTTGTTATCCTAATTTAGGATTAGTCCTTTGTTAATGGGTAGTAAGCAGTTGCATGTGGAAAATAATCACTTCCTATGTGTGTCAAGTCATTCAAGTTTCATTAATATTTGTGGCATTAATAACAAATGATTGTTTTTGTTTTTTTTTGTTCAATACTGAATATACAATATTATTAACATTAAAAATGATCTATATATACTAAAGTTCTTGGTTCCCTCTCTTTTGAAAAACACCCTGTCATCAGACTTTAGAATACACTTGCAAAGAGAAAAACCGTCCCCCAAAAAGTGGTGTTTTGGGTATGACACTAAACTGCATCTGATAGAGATCTGTGGAATACTCCTTCATTGCCATTACTTCCAGTTCCACTCTTACCCAGAGTGGTAGTACTTATTAGGGTCCCATCTATGTATCAAATAGATCTGTTTAAAAATTATTCGTATTTGATAGTGCCGTGTGTAAAAAAAATTAAAAAAACAACTTCTTAAGAAACCGTTACGGAAAAAATGTACTCCACACTCTCCAAATTTCCAGAACTGGAGTCTCACCATCAGATGCAGTTTAGTGTCATACCCAGGACACACATACAAAAAAATATATTTATATAATTTCCAGGCTGAATGAAATTTATGATCATTAAAAGTTAGCTGATTTATATCATTCCATTTATTATTATTATTATTATTATTATTATTATTATCTGGATATATATTATATAAGTTAATGATGTCTAAAAACAATGAAAGGAAAAAATTATCTGCAATTATTTTTATATCAATAAATATGTTAAAAGAAAAAAAAAAAGTGAAAAAACTTAACCATTTTAAATTATTATCACAAATTTTAATGAAACTTCAATGTCTTAGGCACACATAGGAAGTGATTATTTTCCATGATTATTGTTGTCAAAGTTTTCTTAGTCATAATTTTCTAAAAAGAAAATTCTCAGAAATCAGAAATACTAAAAATCAGAAAATTCAGAAAATTCTCAGAAATACTAAAAATCAGAAAAACTCTCTGAAATATCAAAAACAGAAAATTCTCAGAAATACTAGAAAATAGGAAATTTCATAGAATTTTCTTTTCATTGACTTGATATCTTAATTTGTGATTAACCCTTTGATAATGGCTAGTATGCAGTTGTCTGAGGAAAATAATCACTTCCTAAGTGTGCCTAAACCATTGATGTTTCATTAAAATTGTGGTAATAATAAAAGATGGTTCAGTTTTTTTCACTGTAGATATACATATAAACTAAATACTCAATAAATTGCAGTTGATATTATTTTAAATTATTTTTAAAAAATAAAAAAACTTTCTTAAACTTTCTTGAATTGTATTTTCGAATGATTGACAGATAATGACAACTTTTTATCAGTTTCTCTTATACAATTAGTATTTTTGCTTCTATAACTTTAATTCAAATAATTTAATTTTGAAAAATATTGATGATAGTACTATATATTTAATAATATTATAATTATTTACAAATTTTATAAATATTAAATATCAAGTAGCTGAAACAAGTGAACTTAGTTATAAAGTTTACAAGTCCCACTTGTTGAATTGATTAATTTTTTAACCACTTTTCATGAATTCTACTGATATAAATTTCATTTTCCTCAAATAACATTCACTATCCTGTTAAAAAGAAAAAAATTAAGGTTTGTAAATGTATTCTAACATCTTAGACATAGAGCAGATTCATTTATTCATTTATTTATTTCTAGTTTTTTTAATGAGATCATTATTAAGTAATTAGTAACCCTTTTTCAGGTAGAGCGTTATTTTTGTTAGTAAATGTTAGTCACTTTATGACAATTTTGTTATTTTATCTGCCGGCAAAAGGGTTAATTTTTATTGTCACCCTTTTCAGTTGAATAATATTTTGTGAAAAATCTTCATATTTTTTTTTTGCATACAAATGATTTAAAAATCACCCTTATTTAAATAAGTGTGCGTGTGGGAAATATATATGAACAGTGTCATTTTTACTCTAACCCAACCTCTCTGCCACAAGCAGGATGTGACACAAGGTCAATTTTTAAGAAGATTACAGCACATTTGAATTCAGTTTTCCTTCTCCTGTATTGGTTGCCTAAACCAAGGCTAAAGAATTCAGTTTTCCTACTAATTATCAATAGCTGTGGAAGTGGAAGAAAAGATAGATTCATGCCTTTCCCAAGGGCATTAGAACAAAGTGAAATGCGATCAGCCTCATCCAGAATTTGAACTCTGATTGCATTTCCTATGAGAATAACTTATGCTAAGTGCCACCTTTATGGCTACCCTGCATCACCTGGATAGTGGGGGGGGGGGGTAAAAAGTTAGTCCTGCAGATCCATTATTACTGAATCATGAGTTGGATCCTTGCAGGATGCCCCATTAAAATCCCCACATAAGAAAGACCTTGTGTTGATCCAGACACTCTGAAAAGAAAAATTAATGTCTTCTATTGAAAATATGCAAAATATTCCATGATTTCATCATTTAAATTTTATTTTTTAATTATCTTCACAAATATGAATCAAATCTTCATTATTTTTTCTCAAAAAGCAAGATCAGTGATAGTGAATGTGTATATATATTTACTTTGTCATTTATTGTTTTATTTTCATAGTTTCCTCCGGTCTTACATACATACATACATACATACATATGCACACACATGCACACATAAATGCATATTACTATTGTAAACTGTTCATGTTCCTGACACTACATTATTCTGTGTACTTGACATGAGACTTTGATGAGTTGTGGTGCACCTGAGCACTGTACACAATAAATTTCATTATTATTATACATACATACACACACACAAACTGCCCTTTATATATGTATAGACAGATAGATATATACTTAAGAAGACATTGGACAATTAATGTAAAATTCTTTTTCAACAAAAGACAAAGTTATCCAATGTTGCGCCTATCAAAGTAGCCCTTAAGATTATTATTAACCCTTTTTCAGGCAGAATGTCATTTTTTTTACCAACAGGTAGTGACATTTTTGCACCTTTTTTCAGTTAAATAATATTTTGGGAAAAATCTTCACATGTTGCATACAAATGATTTAAAAATCACCTTTATCAGTATGAATGTATTTATTTATAAATGATAATATACCAACATTTAACATTTAATTTTTCTTAATTAAACCATCATCAAGACTATGTTAAACTGCTTCAAATTTTATATATATATATATATATATATATATATTTGTTAAGAGTAAGGAAATGAATCCGACGGTATATGTATAGATAAAAGGGTATGAAAACACACAATGCTGTTAAAATGAAAATATTTTATATCATATAAAATATTTTCATTTTAACAGCATTGTGTGTTTTTTATACCTTTTTATCTATCTATCTATCTATCTATCTATCTATCTATATATATATATATATATATATATATATATATATATAAATTATATATATAATGCGTGTGTGTCACTTTTCTCATTTCTCTGTTTTGTTTGTCTATAACTTTATAGCCACGTTCTCTGCCTAGGATCCAAAATTTACTATCTGTACTGATTGAAATCTAATTAGATATATTGGAAACAAATTTAAATCATCATCTTTTTAATTAATATCTCTTCAATATTTTCTTGTATTTATTTTTGAAGAAGTCTTAAAATTTAAACTCTTTGAAATAACTATTCTCATTTGCATATTTGATATCTTATAGTTTTTAAAAGAACTGGGATTTCCACAAGTACAAATACTACACTGTGATTCTAGACAGAAGGATCAATCTATATGTAAATAATCATTTCTTCCAGTAACTATCTATTAATCATAGTGATTTGGTCTTAATTTGTCTGTAACCGAAACTATGTCACATTGCCCAAAATCACCAGTACATATAATAAAGAACAACCTTATATTATATGCACTCTAAATTTGAGTATGCAAATTTAGATGGTCCTTATTGTTTTTTAAAACAAGTTTTAATAAATACATGCCCAGTATTATACATTTACATATAGTTTGTTTTATTTTGATATATATTTAAAGTTATCTAATGTATAGAGTATTACGAGAAAATTATTTACAAACAAAAAATAGTCATTTTTTCAGTATCAAGAGGTTAACTAAAAAGTTTACAAAGAAATAAATACCTATGATTTTGTGTAAAAATTATGTGTAAAATATTCAAAATAATTATTTAATTAATAATTAATTAATAACGCAACATTTTACTTCAGGGGGACAGAACTAAATTTCCATTTCAAATTTTTTTTTAACTCTTTTAATAAATTTGATGATTTCACTTACTTATGATACAAACACTCTGATACTGAATTTTTAACTCCCACCCCCTCAAGCAAAATCTGTCAAAAATTGACTTTAACACTGCCCCAGAGGGCATTTTATTTTTTTTGTTAGTGTCAGTAATATGTGTTCATACTGAATATGATTTTATTGAATCTATGATCAAATAGGAGATAAGAAGATTGTACTATATCAATATTCTCATTGTAAAGAAACTCTCTGCCTTGAAAATCAGCATTTGTCTTTATCTGAGATTAAACGCCAACCACTCATGCTAGTATAGAAATGAATTACTATTTCAACCACAGTGGGGGGGGGGTCCCTGTGGCATGGTCTAATGGTTAGTTATAGAAAATGGACTAGTCAACTAGAGTTCAAATCCTGGATGAAGCTAAAGTTCATATAGCGCTAATACCCTTGGGAAAGGTATGAATCCAACTACTCTCTCCATCTATGGTTAAATAGTAGGACAAACTGGGCTATTTAACCGTAGTTAGGCAACCAGTCTAGGAGAAAGAAAACTCTGAATTCAAACCTGTTAAACACCGCTTGGGGTGGTCACTACTATGATCAGTCCTAATTAGTGATCTATTTCACAATTTCCTATAATGACATGATGGCTGCTATTATTTTCACTTTCAAGCTAGTACCCTTGGAAAAGTTATTAACCCCCTCATCCCACCAGTTATGGGCTAAATAGTACTATTACTGTTCTTCTACAACAACAACAAAATTAAATTACACAACAAATATTTTTAACATAATCTCCTATGTCAATACAATTCAGCAGTGAATATTAATCACATAGGTCAAACATTTAGCTAATAAGTGTCAGGCTATGGAATTTTGGTCCACCATAGTATAATGAATTAGATACAGGCAAAAGTTTCCAGCAAAATATAAAATCGTTTTTCAAAAAGGAATGCTGGAGACTTTTTGCACACACCTAATATAAATGTTGGTAGATTAATAGATTTGTAGCCTATATGAAATCGCCTTGGTGAGTCCATCCCTCTCCAGGTCTGGTTTGAATACAGAGTTTTCCTAGACTGGTTGTCCTACCAAACTTAAAGAGCTCAGTGTGCCCTACTATTTACCTATAGCTGGAGGGAGAATAATTGGATTCATACCTTTCCCAACGGTATTAGCACTTGGGAAATACAAACAGCTTTGTTCAGTATTTGAACTCGGGTAGCCAAGTCCACCTCCTACAGCAATAACAATAATACTATAAGCACCTCCTCTTAATCCAATACTTTTACATTAATCATATACCTGATGCCACTCTCCACATACACATGCACACACATACATCCATATTACTACTGTGAACTGTTCATGTTCCTGGCACAACATTATTCTGTGTACCTGACATGAGACTTTGATGAGTTGTGGTGCACCTGAGCACTGTACACAATAAATTACATTATTATATAGAGTAAATATTACACAGTGAAGATTTGATATGATACTGGCCTCGTCCAGGATTTGAACTCGGTTCACCATGTCCATTTAACCATTACACCATGGGATACTAAGTTTTTAATAATTCTTTGTTCTGTTAATTTTCAACATAATATGAATTATGTGGTTGTTTTTTGTTGTTGTTTTTTTTTGGGGGGGGGGGGGGGTATCTATTACTATCATTATAATTATCATTATTGTGAACATAAAGAGTAAAAATAATTCTAGAAAATACAAGTTGTTATTTCTGCAGCTCAGCTAAGATAGATTTTACAACTTCTTTTTTAAACTGTTTATTTTTTTTTTTAACTCTTTGCCTACCAAAATTTCCCACCCAGCTGTACCAAATTTCCTTGGTATTTTTTTACCTGTATGATGGGATATTTCAAAGTTCTCTATCCATTCTCCTCATAACTCATTCTATTCAAATAAAGTCCGATTATTATTGTAATCTGAGTCCTTCTGCTCAATTATAATGAACTAACCATCAGTTTTTGTACAGCTGTTTATGGTAGGAATGCAGGGGGGGGGGGGTCTGCTGTGAGCAGTTTAAGGTAGGCAAATAGTTAAAATCCCTTCTTTCTGGCATACTTGCGGGTTATGGTTACTATTCAGAGATACTACTCTTTCTATATGAAACTTCATACAAAATTAATCTATTTTATCTTAAATATAAAATACAATATGACTTCACATAAAGTTTATATTCTATGCCTTCTGTGTGCTACCGACACTGAGGGGGTTCTTCAAAAATATAGTATTTCATGATGAGTGAAAATGTAAAACTATTTGGAGCAATATCTTATTATAATTTATATTTCATATTGTCTCCTTCTACCCTGAATGAGTCGAAATAACAAATATTGAAACATGCTCTCTCTCTCTCTCTCTCTCTCTCTCTCTCTCTCTCTCTCTCTCTCTTATATATATATATATATATATATATATATATATGATATGAAGATTTGTGGATGATATTAAAAGAAATGACAGTGCAGCTTGACACCATATCAGAAGATGAGTTTCATAGGTGCTTTGACTAATGGAAAACTCACTGGAATAAATGTGTTGAATGCCAAGAGAACTATTTTGGGAGAAAATTAATACTTCATTCATTGTTCATTTCTGTCTTAGTAAATACAGCTCAAGTCTTGATACTTGAACACATTTTATATATAGGTCATACAACCTATTCATGAAACATTTCTTCAGAGATGCTGCAAAATGTGCCCTTTATGTTAAAGTTTCTTCAAAATTTATCATATTTTCTCACACATAAAAGTACTATGCAAATATATATATATGTGTACACACACTCATTCTCACACCATAAAAGAAGAATATTTGACGTCATATTTCAAACCGTCTACCTTTCCAGTGTTCCTTCTTCAAACTTCAAATAGATTGATAAACAAGGATTATCACAGTTTTTCTCGTTATTCTGTGATAAAAAATGTTTTTATTACTTTTCCTTATATCAACAAATGCCCTGAAGAAGATCTACTTAACAGATCAAAACACTGCAGCGTCGGCTAATAAACTTACCACTCATTTTATTTAAACCTGTGGGTTTGTTTTTTTCAAATTTCTTACTATACTACATACTATCGGATTCACTTCCATCTCTTCACATATATATGTGTGCGTGTTAAAATCTGAAAATCCTTTTAAAACCGTTGATAAAAATGAATTTAAAAAAGGATTTCACATACAAAAATTTTCTTCACATTACTGCCAGTTTTATAAGGTGTTCTCAACAAACAAACATGTAATGATTCTTTTCCAAAGTCAAATTCATTTTTTATTTATATCCTGCGCCAACCCTGTCACCTCACCATCAATAAAGTTGGGAGTTCAATATTTGTAGACAGTGCTTGCAAAATATGTCCTGAATAACCCTATGTGTGTGTATGCTTTTTTTGTTGGTCATGCAATCTGGTCTCACTAGACAGATATGAAAAATTCTGTTGTTATGGTAACATAAGGCATTATTCAAGTGAAAAAAGAAAGTATAAGAAAAATAAAGAGAAGTTGGAAGAAAAGAGACATTGTAAAAGGGAGAAAGAATCTGACATAGAGAAGATAGAAAACTATATAAACTTATTGTGAGAGATGAAAAGCGAAGGTGAGAAAAAGAGTATGGAAAGAAGACAGTAAAGAGAGAATAAGTTGGAAAGAAAGAGAAGGAAAGAAGATGGTTAATAGAAATAAGTTGGAAAGAAAGAGTAGAAAAGAGCATGTGGAAAAAAGACTGAAGAACGAATAGATTGGAAAGAAAGAGAGAGAAAGAGCATGGAATGAAGACAGAATGAAGACAGTAAAGAGAGAATAAGTTAGAAAGAAAGAGAGAGAAAGAACATGGAAAGAAGACAGTAAAGAGAGAATAAGCTGGAAGGAAAAATTGAAAGCCTTTTCCATCACCATTTTAAATAAAATGAATAGAGAATAATTTGAAAAAAGAAAGCATGGAAATAAGACAGTGAAATAATGTAGAGAGAAGAGAAGACTAAAGTATTGAAAGTTATAATGGCAGAGGGGAAAAAAAAAGAAGACTGAGAGATATTAAGTGCTGATCTTTGCATAAAAAATGATGACAGCTATGCCAGTTATTAATATTTTAAAAAGTGATTTATTTTTAGATATATTTCGTTATTAAATCCCAAATGACTGTATTTGTAATTTATCAAGCAACTAGAATTGCATAGAGCTGATTTGTTCTTGCTTTTATTTTTATAAATTGGTATCAAATTGCCAAGTTAAGGATCTCTCTTGTTAGTATGAATCAAAAGGGATCAGATAAGTTACATATGTTAGCATTTTAGAATATGAGGAAATTACAGATTTGGGTAAAATCTAACAAAATGTGATTAAAAATTGAGGAATAACAGATAAAACACAAACAACTTAATTCAATTGATATTTCGCCTCGGTATGTTAACAAGACTTTGTCAGAAGTTTATTTGACTTAATGATAAACTTCTGAAGAAGCCTTGTTGACATACAGAGGCAAAATATCAGTTGAATGAAGTTGTTTGTGTTTTATCTGTTATTCCTCCATTTTAGAATATCTAAAATAATTTTGATGGGGTGGGGGTGCAGTGAGGCTGATTGCTTTTTGATTTAGTGTGTCTTGGGCCACACATAATTACTTTGAATGAGTCCCTGGAAAATTTATGGGTCCCAACTAAAGCCATCTAACTCATACCTTGTAACCTATCCTGTGTAATTCATTTCTAAGAAACTATTGAAATATATTTACAGTTAGCTTGAAATGGTGAGGGAAGAAAAAAGAAAGACATTCAGATGCATGGATATGATTTTACTGTGTCCATGTAGCATCTCTGGGGGTGGGGTAAATTTAGAAAACAGAAACTATTAAATTAAGAAAAAAAATTAATGCTTTTTTCATCTGTTATTTCTCAATATGTAAATATCAAGATATTGTTTTGTTTTCTGCTAGATCTTATTAAGTTATGCTGATAGCACATATTCCCTTGAGTCTATCACACCATCCATCCCCATTGGCCATTGCTCCTAGAGCTGATGGATGTAAATTTTTGCTGGTCAGCCAACACTGGCTTGTAAGAGACCACAGGAGAACATCACTTATGAGTTCGTCCCTGCTTCTTCAGAATGTCTTGTTCATCTTACTTGGATAGCTTGTGAGATTGGAGGTAAGTGGCCACACAACTGCTGTTTTGTGGGGTGCTGCTTTAAAAAAAAAAGCAAAATACTGTTATGTTTTTTTGTTTTGTTTGAATCTCTGAAATTGTTATTATTATTATACTAATACTCAAATTAGTGTCATGTCCTGGTTATGACATTAAACTGCATCTAATGTTGAGTACCCCTTCATTGCCATTACTCTCAGGTCCACTCTGACCTGGAGTGGTAGTACTTGTTAGGATTCCATCTATGGATCAAATAGATCTGTTTAAAAATTATTTGTATTCGATAGGACAATCTGAAAAAAACAATTTTAAGAAACAACTACACAAAAAATGTAAATTCCCTAACCTTTTGACATAAAATCTCCTAGATGTGTTTGAGAAAAATGAATGGAAGTGAATCCGACAGTGTGAAATAAGATATTTTAGAAAAACCAAAACACATGATGTTTAAACATCATGTGTTTGTTTTTTCTAAAATATTTATTTCATATATATATTATAATATAATTTTAAAATGCGTGTGTTGTCACTTTGCTCTTTTTCTCATTTCTCTGTTTGTTTTGTCTATAACTTTATAGCCACGTTCTCTGCCTAGGATCCAAAATTTACTATCTGTACTGATGAAATCTAATTAGATATATTGGAAACAAATTTTAAATCATCATCTTTTTAATTAATATCTCTTCAATATTTTCTTGTATTTATTTTTGAAGAAGTCTTAAAATTTAAACTCTTTGAAATAACTATTCTCATTTGCATATTTGATATCTTTTAGTTTTTAAAGAACTGGGATTTCCACAAGTACAAATACTACACTGTGATCTAGACAGAAGGATCAATCTATATGTAAATAATCATTTCTTCCAGTAACTATCTATTAATCATAGTGATTTGGTCTTAATTTGTCTGTAACCGAAACTATGTCACATTGCCCAAAATCACCAGTACATATAATAAAGAACAACCTTATATTATATGCACTCTAAATTTGAGTATGCAAATTTAGATGGTCCTTATTGTTTTTTTAAACAAGTTTTAATAAATACATGCCCAGTATATACATTTACATATAGTTTGTTTTTATTTGATATATATTTAAAGTTATCTAATGTATAGAGTATTACGAGAAATTATTTACAAACAAAAAATAGTCATTTTTTCAGTATCAAGAGGTTAACAAAAAGTTTACAAAGAAAAAATACCATGATTTTGTGTAAAAATTATGTGTAAAATATTCAAAATAATTATTTAATTAATAATTAATTAATAACGCAACATTTTACTTCAGGGGGACAGAACTAAATTTCCATTTCAAATTTTTTTTTAACTCTTTTAATAAATTTGATGATTTCACTTACTTATGATACAAACACTCTGATACTGAATTTTTAACTCCCACCCCTCAGCAAAATCTGTCAAAAATTGACTTTAACACTGCCCCAGAGGGCATTTTTATTTTTTGTTAGTGTCAGTAATATGTGTTCATACTGAATATGATTTTATTGAATCTATGATCAAATAGGAGATAAGAAGATTGTACTATATCAATATTCTCATTGTAAAGAAACTCTCTGCCTTGAAAATCAGCATTTGTCTTTATCTGAGATTAAACACCAACCACTCATGCTAGTATAGAAATGAATTACTATTTCAACCACAGTGGGGGGGGGTCCCTGTGGCATGTCTAATGGTTAGTTATAGAAAATGGACTAGTCAACTAGAGTTCAAATCCTGGATGAAGCTAAAGTTCAATATAGCGCTAATACCCTTGGGAAAGGTATGAATCCAACTACTCTCTCCATCTATGGTTAAATAGTAGGACAAACTGGGCTATTTAACCGTAGTTAGGCAACCAGTCTAGGAGAAAGAAAACTCTGAATTCAAACCTGTAAACACCGCTTGGGGTGGTCACTACTATGATCAGTCCTAATTAGTGATCTATTTCACAATTTCCTATAATGACATGATGGCTGCTATTATTTTCACTTTCAAGCTAGTACCCTTGGAAAAGTTATTAACCCCTCATCCCACCAGTTATGGGCTAAATAGTACTATTACTGTTCTTCTACAACAACAACAACAAAATTAAATTACACAACAAATATTTTTAACATAATCTCCTATGTCAATACAATTCAGCAGTGAATATTAATCACATAGGTCAAACATTTAGCTAATAAGTGTCAGGCTATGGAATTTTGGTCCACCATAGTATAATGAATTAGATACAGGCAAAAGTTTCCAGCAAAATATAAAATCGTTTTTTCAAAAAGGAATGCTGGAGACTTTTTGCACACACCTATATAAATGTTGGTAGATTAATAGACTTGTAGCCTATATGAAATTGCCTTGGTGAGTCCATCCCTCTCCAGGTCTGGTTTGAATACAGAGTTTTCCTAGACTGGTTGTCCTACCAAACTTAAAGAGCTCAGTGTGCCCTACTATTTACCTATAGCTGGAGAGGAGAATAATTGGATTCATACCTTTCCCAACGGTATTAGCACTTGGGAAATACAAACACTCTTGTTCAGTATTTGAACTCGGGTAGCCAAGTCCACCTCCTACAGCAATAACAATAATACTATAAGCACCTCCTCTTAATCCAATACTTTTACATTAATCATATACCTGATGCCACTCTCCACATACACATGCACACACATACATCCATATTACTACTGTGAATTGTTCATGTTCCTGGCACAACATTATTCTGTGTACCTGACATGAGACTTTGATGAGTTGTGGTGCACCTGAGCACTGTACACAATAAATTACATTATTATATAGAGTAAATATAACACAGTGAAGATTTGATATGATACTGCCTCGTCCAGGATTTGAACTCGGTTCACCATGTCCATTTAACCATTACACCATGGGATACTAAGTTTTTAATAATTCTTTGTTCTGTTATTTTCAACATATATGAATTATGTGGTTGTTTTTGTTGTTGTTTTTTTTTTTAGGGGGGGGGGGGTATCTATTACTATCATTATAATTATCATTATTGTGAACATAAAGAGTAAAAATAATTCTAGAAAATACAAGTTGTTATTTCTGCAGCTCAGCTAAGATAGATTTTACAACTTCTTTTTTTTAAACTGTTTATTTTTTTTTTTAACTCTTTGCCTACCAAAATTTCCCACCCAGCTGTACCAAATTTCCTTGGTATTTTTACCTGTATGATGGGATATTTCAAAGTTCTCTATCCATTCTCCTCATAACTCATTCTATTCAAATAAAGTCCGATTATTATTGTAATCTGAGTCCTTCTGCTCAATTATAATGAACTAACCATCAGTTTTTGTACAGCTGTTTATGGTAGGAATGCAGGGGGGGGGGTCTGCTGTGAGCAGTTTAAGGTAGGCAAATAGTTAAAATCCCTTCTTTCTGGCATACTTGCGGGTATGGTTACTATTCAGAGATACTACTCTTTCTATATGAAACTTCATACAAAATTAATCTATTTTATCTTAAATATAAAATACAATATGACTTCACATAAAGTTTATATTCTATGCCTTCTGTGTGCTACCGACACTGAGGGGGTTCTTCAAAATATAGTATTTCATGATGAGTGAAAATGTAAAACTATTTGGAGCAATATCTTATTATAATTTATATTTCATATTGTCTCTTCTTACCTGAATGAGTCGAAATAACAAATATTGAAACATGCTCTCTCTCTCTCTCTCTCTCTCTCTCTCTCTCTCTTCTCTCTCTCTCTTTATATATATATATATATTATATATATAAGATTTAGATTGTGGATGATATTAAAAGAAATGACAGTGCAGCTTGACACCATATCAGAAGATGAGTTTCATAGGTGCTTTGACTAATGGAAAACTCACTGGAATAAATGTGTTGAATGCCAAGAGAACTATTTTGGGAGAAAATTAATACTTCATTCATTGTTCATTTCTGTCTTAGTAAATACAGCTCAAGTCTTGATACTTGAACACATTTTATATATAGGTCATACAACCTATTCATGAAACATTTTTCAGAGATGCTGCAAAATGTGCCCTTTATGTTAAAGTTTCTTCAAAATTTATCATATTTTCTCACACATAAAAGTACTATGCAAATATATATATATGTGTACACACACTCATTCTCACACCATAAAAGAAGAATATTTGACGTCATATTTCAAACCGTCTACCTTTCCAGTGTTCCTTCTTCAAACTTCAAATAGATTGATAAACAAGGATTATCACAGTTTTTCTCGTTATTCTGTGATAAAAAATGTTTTTATTACTTTTCCTTATATCAACAAATGCCCTGAAGAAGATCTACTTAACAGATCAAAAACTGCAGCGTCGGCTAATAAACTTACCACTCATTTATTTTAAACCTCTATATATATATATATATATATAGTGTGTGTGTTATATTATATTATATATATATATATATATATATATATATATATATTGGGATATATTGGGATTAGGAAAAAGAGTAGGATCTGCCAAAATATCGTCTGCTTTTCATTTTACAAACGAATTAAAATTTATTAAACCGATTATTTAAGGTCAAATTTTTGCCTAAGTCGAAAAGTAGTAACATAATAAGCATCAGTAAAAAAAAAAAGCAAAATAATATTACGCATATAATTTATTTTTGATATATTTAAAACGATTTTTTCGGTCAATTTCGATCAAGATGCCTGCCAAGACGCTACTTAAAATCCGTTTTTACAAAATAAATTGTAACTTTTGCGATTGAAAAAAAAATCATACTAGATTGTCCAATTGGACACATAGTGTAGTGGAGAAAGACAGTTCTAAGTGACAGTTATCTCTAGACTGCAGGTTCAATCCTGGCCAAGGGCAGCAGTAACATAGAATAATAATTAACACAGCTTAACACCTCTTAGTGGAATGAGAACAGGATACCCTCACCCCCGTGGACTGAATAAAGGGTTAGGTTCAAAGTTCCGTGATAGCTCCCGATTACAAGAAGGTTTCCGAGTCCGAGAAGAAATACCTGAAGATGGCCGGGGGTCACATCGGCCGAAATGTTGTACAAATAACAATGAAGATGAGGACAATAGTCCGAATAATACAAATAATACTCCAAAATTAATTAAATCGATTATTTAAGGTTAAATATTTGTCTCACTCGAAAAGTTGTAACATAATGAGCATCAATAAAAAAAACAAGGGGGGGGGGTTATATTACTCTTGTAATTTATTTTTAATACATCTTAAACTATTTTTGGTCAATTTTCTGAAATATAACTCAACAAGGTCGCTAAGTTGCCGTAAAATCCCTGTTTACAAAATAAATTTTATCCTCCCGATTGAAAAAAAATACCAAAATTTGAAATAAAATAACTGATGCATTATAAAATGCATTCATTGATAAATCAACACAGTAAATTTCATTAAAATCGGACAATTCTCTGATTTTTGGTAAAATCTTTTCAAACGGGAGTAAATTTGTTTTTGTAAAAACACGGATTTTTCGACAAATTAGGTATACCTAGTTTATTATATGTAAGTGATACTTTCTTAAGGTTGAAAATCAAACATAATGGGCAGGGCTAGGAGAAACCGTTGGCTTCAAAAATACAAAAAATGCATTAATGATTTCAAGGTTAATTGGTGTGGGGGGGGGGTATGTCAACCCCCATGCTGAAGTCAGATTAACAATTATAGTCTCCAATTATATACAGTACAAAAATCTATTTTCAAAATCATTTTAAACAGGTAAACACTTTATAGTTAAAATATCAATGTTTTAATAGACAATATATTAATGTTTAAAATCATTTGAAATATGCTTCCTGTAATTCGACAACACTATACCTGATATCCCGCCTCCAAACACACACACACACACACACACACACACATACACACACTTATTATGACAACGCTATTCATTTTCCTGACATTAGTACATTATTCTATGTACTATACATGAGCCTTTGATGAGTTGTGGTGCACCTGTACGCAATAAATTTCCTTATTATTATTATTATTACTAGCAAATATATGCACCCTCCGGGTGCAAGTATTTAAGTTTTAATGTAATAAAATATCGTATTAAATTAGAAACGCTAATGAAACTAAATAAGAATACAGATAAAAAGATTTGAAACATAGGGAGTATAATCGAAAAATTGAACAACTGAAACTTACTCTTCCATCACTCCCGTCTTTCATTGGTATTCTTTCTAATTTAAGTATTTAGTTAAAATAGGAAGTAAAGAATAAAATGACAGTTATTTTTTCTTGTTAATGGATTTCATTTAAGATTAATTGAAGAGATTTTTGCTTATATTCATTAAGATAAAACCAAACAGTTAGAAATCAATAATACTAAGCACATATTTATTAAAATCAAATTTTAAATATCAATATGCAAATTATCCTTCCTATTCACACTGTAAACCGCTATTTTGTTGTATATATAAATATAATTGCATGTTGTTAGTATGTAGACATAGTTAACAGTATTAATAATGTAAGACAATTTTATTAATAATTGAGGTTTAGATAAAAATAAAATCATGGAGAATGTGATGTCAATAATTAAGAGAATTGTGACTTGAGTAGGAATATAGTTTCGGTTACAGACAGACAAACACACAATCTCCATTATAATAAGATTATTATTATTAAGATTATTATTATTATTATTATTATTACCTCAAACAGATCTATTTGACCTATTGATAGATCCTTAATATGCTGTCAGCGTATTTTAGGCCCCATTGACAGGTCAGATAAACTACCATAATTATTTGTCTGTAATACGCATCCATAACTTGATTCTGGATTCTGGAGAGAGAAAAAACTTCTTGTATATAATACACATTTTAGAATTTGTAGCAACTAAATTTAGCATTTTCAACATTTTGACTAAAAATAAGAATTTATATATTTTACATTAGGTCTTAAAACACAAAATTTACACAGTATTTAGAGCAAATACAGAGACATGTTCACACAAAAATACAATTTGCTTGCAGCGAAAACAAGTACACATTCTTGTGGTTAATTCTCTGTAACTGCGTAAAACATATTTTAAAACGGTCATTTTAAATATAGTGAGGCATATGACTGGAAAAAAAAAAGTTTCATACAAATTTATTCATCATAGAAAAAAGCATCATACGGTTATTATGCAATTAATGTACATAAAGAGGGAAGAACAAGATAAAATCCAAATAAAAATGTTAAAAGATAAATTAATGTACATAAAAGATCAGAAAGTTAAAACAAAACAAAAACATAAAATAAAATAAAATATAGTCAAGCACTATACAGTAACGCTGGTAGCTTTTTAGTGCGTCCTGGGACGCAGGATTTGATTTGAATGAGTCCTAGAGAAATTTGATGAATCTCAACTAAAGTTTCTTAATAAATAGTTTTTTTTTTAATGTATAAACAGCTAAAGCTGTCTAACTCCTACCTTGTATCCCATACAGTGTAATTCGTTTCCAAGAAAATATTGAAATGTATTTACAGTTAACTGGAAATAGTGGGGTAAGAAACAAAAAACACGGAGACGCGTGGATACGATTTTCCTACGTCCTTTTAGATTTTTATGCGTCAGTGACGTAGGATGCGTACCTATCAGAATGTGTGTGTGTGTGTGTATATATATATATATATATATATATATATATATATATATATATATATATATCGGAAATGTTACAGAATAATTTTGAGCATTTCATGTCGAGTTTCAAAGCTATTCAAACATTAACTGGTGTAAAGGAACCACTAATGCTAACAGTTCACACTACTTTACTATTATGTTAGTAAAATAGAGTTTGATAGTGAAATAATATTGAAAAAACTTTTCTTTCTTTTTTTTTTTTTTTTTTTTTGTAGATGATTTTATGAGATTAATTTTTATTATGAAGCTGTCTAAACCTTGGTGTGGAAAAGGATTTTTTTTAAATGTGTCCTGGGACGCACGGATTTGACTTGAATGAGTCCCCGGGATATTTGATGGGTCCCAACTAAAGTTTCTTAATAAATTGTAGAGTTTTTATCTATGAACAGCTAAAGCCGTCTAACCCCTTCCTTGTACCCCATACAGTGTGATTTGTTTCCCAGAAAATATTGAAATGTATTACAGTCAGCTGGAAATGGTGAGGGAAGAAAAAAGAACACTGGGACGCATGGATACGATTTTTATGCGTCCTTTTAGATTTTTATGCGTCAGTGACACAGGACGCATACCTATCAGCATCTCTGCATCTTGTATACTAATAATTATGGTAGAGAAATGATTAATTTATATCAAAGTTATGACAAATCAATTAAAACCTTATCCATTTGAACCTCCAAGAAAAGTAACTAAGTTTGCAAGTTGATTTATTTAATGGCTTTGATTTATAAGACATTTTTATCTAGAAAATGTAACTTGCTATAAATTCCTTCATCTTATTTTAAAAATTAATAATCATTTATTAATCGCATGTTGGTAAGTTAGTACAAATCATTTACTACTTGTTATGATTATAGATAAATCTCGACTGTAGATTTGATAGGTTGGCTATTGAAGGAAAAATTAATTTTAGATTTATGAACTAGTTGTTAAGTTTAGGTGATTGATTTCAAAAGAGAAATTTGTTCTAATTTATCAGAGGATATTTCTTCCTCGTAAATTATTTCTTTATACTTCTTCAACTGATAATAGATTTTTCCGTTTCTTTTGATGTTTCCTTATTGATATTACAACAGACAATTGTATATAGGGCTTTTATGTGATATGGGGGGAAATTAATGTACTAGATGCCATCATAATTGGCATGCAGACAGTTCCTCTAATTACCTATTGTAAATAATTGATTTGTAACTAATGAAATTTTAGATTTTCCTCATGTCAAAGACCTTTTGCCTTTATTATTCTCATTCATTTCAGCAATAACTAAAATTTAGTTTTGTATTTCAATTTCACCTTTGTTCATGTGATAGTAATTGACTTTTAAATTGAGTCACAATTTAACGTGTGTGTATGTGTAAATAAGTATACATATGTGTATATGTATATATAATAAGCATATATAAACATATATGTATTCTTGTGTGTATATATATATATATATATGTGTGTGTGTGTGAATATGTGTGTGTATATGTGTGTGAATATATATATGTGTGTGTATATATGTGTGTGTGTGGAATATATATATGTGTGTGTGAATATATATATGTGTGTGTGTGTGTGTGTGTGTGTGATATATATGTGTGTGTGTGAATATATATATGTGTGTGTGAATATATATATGTGTGTGTGAATATATATATGTGTGTGTGTGTGTGTGTGTGAATATATATGTGTGGTGTGTGTGTGTGTGTGTGTGTGTGTGTGTGTGAATATATATATATGTGTGTGTGTGTGTGTGAATATATATATATATATTGTGTGTGTGTGTGTGTGATATATGTGTGTGTGTGTGTGTGTGTGTATATGTGTGTGTGTGTGTGTGAAATATATGTGTGTGTGTGTGTGTGTGTGTGAATATATATGTGTGTGTGTGTGAATATATATGTGTGTGTGTGTGTGTGTGTGATATATATATATATATATATATATATATATAAACACCAGAGAGTTAGAAAGTTGGGAAGAGTGGGGCAAGAGGAAATTGATTACGCAAATTCTTTATCCAATGAAACAACAACAAAAAATGCTCATCTTAGGAATTTTTATTTTGTTTAGATTCAAAATATTATTTTTTTAATTTAGTCCTAAACTCATGATTGATTTGAAACATAAGTAAAGAAATGTATTCGTTTGATTCATTTTCTTTTCGTTTCTTCTTTTTTTTTCTCCTAAAAATGTAACAAGAATCTTAGAATTAAAAATGTGACCTTTCAATAAAAAGATGCTAAGGATTAGAAATGTAAATTTTTTCGTATTACAATTTATTTTTTTTTTTTTTTGTTTAACATTTAAAATTGTATTAAAAAAAGTTACCCCCTTGGTTTGAAACATTTTCATGATATTTCTGGTTCACCAAAAAAATAAGTTTTTTTTTTTTTTTTTTTTTTTTTTTTTTTTTTAGAATTAGTAGTAAATTACAAAACAATAATTTTCAAAAAAGCCTAAAATTCAAATATCTGTTATGGTTTGGTTTGGTTTCTTTCTTTAAAGGCATATCAACCATCATGGGTTATTTAATGCCAAAGCCATCCTTATAGATAACAGGAGTGGTTAATCCATAATTTGGAGATGAGAGAGTTCATACTTTTATTTGTCTGAAGTGCGACTGGATTTAGTACTCGCTTACTACGATGTAGTAGTCCAGTACGTTATTCACTGCGCCACGTGGATTCACCTTTTGCCGATGGAATCTGTATGATATTTAATTTAAACATGGCAAGTCTTAAGAATAATCTTTTGTAGTTACTTGTAAAGAGTTTCATAAATCGATTGATTTTTAATTCTTGAATTATATTAGGGTCTAACAAAAATCACGTCGTATGCGTATTTTATAGGTACCACCAATTTTACCTGTGAGATTTACCCCCCCCCCTATATTTAACACCATTTTACTTGCATAAAGGTTAATATTATCTTGACATTTTTTGTCCATGCGAAAGAAGAAACATTTTAAAAAAACAAAAAAACTCCTGATGATTTTTTAAAAAATTTATTTAGCTTACTGAAATAATGAAAATTATGAACGAAAAACAATGTTTACATTTTTGCACCGTTAAATCAATTGAAATTTAACGTAGCCAAAAACAAGTTATGACTAGAGGCTTTTTTTTTTTTTTAATTCTATGAAATATTTTTTTACGCGGTCCCCGCTATTTTATTTTATGAAATATTAAAAAATGAATCTACAAAAAACGAATTTTACTTTTTTTTTTCTATAAAGATAAGAGTAGTTTTTTGTTAAAAGCACCATGAATACAGAATTGTGCTAAAATATATAAATAAAGAAACTGACCCTGTTCTAAAAAAAAACTGACTGTTTTACTTATTTTTCAAGATAACGGTGAGTAATTTTTCCCTGATTGGATAATTTGATGTTTGAATTAACTATTTTTTCTTTGTAACAACTCTTTATGTTGGTCATTTCTTTTTTGCGAGATTTTTTTTTTTTTTAAGTTCAAAAATATTTATGTTTCTTCCTTCAATATGGCCTAAACTGATCGCTTGACGTATTTTGGTGGTACCTAGTATTTTACAAAATAAATTTAACCCCACCTCCCGATTAAAAAAAAAATACCAAAAATCAGGAAATTTTCCGATTTTAATTAAATTTTCAGTGTTGATTTATCAATGATTGAATTTTATAATGCATCAGTTATTTTATTTCAAAACTTTCTGATTTTTTTCAGGTCGGTCAACTTTGACCCCCCCCCTATTTTTAGAGCGCAAAATATTGTTGAGGTTATATTAATTACAGTATAAATAAAAAGACAAAAAGACCGAAGATGTGAATAAAAGAAAAAAAAATTTAAAGGAGGTATCCTGGTAGAAAATAAGTACGAAAATCGGATAATTAAATGTAAGATAGAATAAAAATAATTTTTGGAGATCTTTTTCTTTTTTTTTTTTTTCCCCTTTTTTTTCTTTTACTCTTTTCGATAATTATTTAATTAGCTATTATCTTATAAAATAAAAAATTATATATCGATATTTGTTCTGTTTAAGGGGGGGTAAAATAGTTTTTCTACAAAAATTATTAGATAACAATAATAAACTTAAGTAGTTATTGAATAAATATTTGTTTTTAGAATCTGAAAATATGAAATTTGAAACTTAAAATTAGGCGTTTCATATCTTAAATGAATTTTATCTATTAATTTACCATACCATAAATACCTAATTAAATCAAAAAGTTTTGAAATGAAATAACTAATATATTATAAAATTCATTCATTTATAACTCAACACTGAAAATTTCATTAAAATCGGATAATTCCCTGATTTTTGGTAAATTTTTTTCAATCGTGGGGGTTAAATTTATTTTGTAAAATACGTATTTTATGTCATCTTTGGCAGTGTTTACGGCCATGTTACGGCCATGTTTACGATATATTTGGGCAAAATTGACCAAAAAAATAGTTTAAAATATATTAAAAATAAATTACATATGTAATATTATTTTGCTTTTTTTAATGATGCACATTATGTTACTACTTTTCGACTTAGACAAAAATTCGACCTTAAATAATGGATAATTAATTTTAATTATTTTTTAACATGAAAACTAGTCAACATTCTGGTAGACCCTAATTATATCATTTAATCAGTAAAGATCAAAATTTAAATTTTGTACTTTTCCGTATTATAAACACTTAAAGTGTATGCGTGATTTTAATGCTTAATTACATCCCTTTTCTGAGATATAAGTCGACACATACATACTAAAACAGATGTAACTCGTATATATACAAGGTGTGTCAAAAGAAGTATCGAGATTTTTTTTGTACTTTTTGACACACCTTGTATTCTGGAAGAAAAAAAAATAACGTTCCATTCATTCTTATCTTGGTAAATACAGCTTTAAACTTGATACTTTTTTTTAAACACCATGTATTCTGAAAAAGATTAATGAATGGAACGTATTTTTTTTGTTTTGTTTTTTTAGAATACAAGGTGTCAAAAAGTACAAAAAATCTCGAGACTTTTTTTACACGCCTGTGTGTGTGTGTGTGTGTATATATATATATATATATATATATATATATATACGCACATGCATAGAAGTGTACACATTCAAAATTGAATAAATACAAAATAAAATAGGTCTTACTTTTTTTGTATAGTTAATGAACAACATCATTGAGAAAACCTATATCATTTTATAGATTTTTAATTTGTAATTTTATTACATTTTTTTACTCAATTGAATTTTTAAAATATTTTTGACTATTTTTATTGCTAATTTAAATGAATTATTATGCATTGCATAATATTCTAATTTCTAATATTTTTCATTCTATTTTTCAATTATATATATATATATATATATATATATATATATATATATAAGAGGAATAAGCATATTTTTAAACAAATTCTAAAACGCATTTTTCTCGCTATATCTTAAGACTATTCCTATTCTCTTTCAATATTAACTAGAAGTGGCCCCCCTGCGTCGCCTAAGTTGGGGGGGGGGGGGCAAAAACGTAATTTCTCAGATCCATTATTACTAATCGTGAGTTGGATCCTCGCAGGATGCCCCTTTAAAATCCCTACATAAAAAGACCTTGTGTTGATTGGGGTACCAGAAAAAGTACACAGACACTTTGAAAAGAAAAATCAGTGTCTCTTATTTAAAATATTAAACCGAAAAAAAAAAACAGGCTATTATAATTTGAATTTTATTTTTTAATTAACTTCACGAGTATAAATGAAATCTTCATTATATTGCCGTTAATTGTTTTATTTTCAGTTTCCTCCGGACACACACACACACACAACTGCCCTTTATATATGTATAGATATAGATTACATAAGACCTGTTTTCTGCATTTACGGAAGAAGTCCCCGTGGCCTAGTGGCTAACATACTGGACTGAGACATCGTAGTAAGTGAGTTTTAACTCCATTCGTGCTATTGTGTCCATTTTCGGACTACTATCCTTGGGAAAGGTATGAAATCCCTCATCCCCCAGTTATATGGCTTTGGTATTAAATAACACACGAAAGTTGATATGCCATTAAACAAAGAAACCAAACCATCTGCCTTTACGCGTAATTTTAAAATGTATTTTTTTTTATAAGAACTAATGCGAAGCAAAGTTTTTAATTAAACAAAATGACATAACTTTTAAAGTTTAATATTGACGAGTTTCTTAGATTTTTATTTATGTTCTATAAGACTATCTGAATGGGTTTACAATCAGGTCACATTGAAAGCACCGGTTCCCTTTAGATCACCGAAATTAAGCAGCGATGAACCTGTTCAATACTTAGATGGGTGATCATTTTACCAATAGTAGGAACTGTAAGAAACCAAATATCAAAATTACTTGACCCAAAATGGATTGATATGACGTAAAACCAAACAACCAGAATAAATAAATAAATACTAACAGGAACTGTGAATATACCACAGTATGATAATTTAATTATTACAACGTTTGATGTGTTTACTTAAGAGCTATTGCAAAATAGTTCAATATATAAAAAGTATAATAATCATGATTTAACTCTCTCACTCTTTTTCTTTTTTCCTTTTTATCTTTTTATTATGTACAATTGAAACAGATTAGTGTTATCGTTTCTGCGTGCCCACACCCTCTCTCTATTTTTCCCTACTCTCTTTCTCTCTTATCTTATTTTTTTTGTATCGCATGTCTTTTTCCTTTTATTTATTTCTTTATACTGAAAATGGAATGGTCCATTATTTAGCTGAGCACTCACAAATAAGAATTGTGTGGATAAGCGACACCAGATAATCAGGATTTACATTTTTTAAATTTCATCTTGGACGATTTGGACGGTCTGATTTTTTTTTTTTTTTTTTTAGTCAGAGGGTGTTTGTTGCAATAATATAAATGAAGCTAAAATCTCCAACAGAATAGAAGAGAAATAAGATGTGAAAACCAATTTTGTGGAGTGTTTATATTTTTATTATGAATTGAAAAAAAAATTAGTTTTAGGAGAAAGTATTGGTGAATGTTACCACTTTGTTATAGCTTTCTGAAGTTGTCATGGCAACATAATTAGGATCGCCGATCATTATGAAACTTTAAAAAATGGGAAACAAAATATGATAGTGTGTTTATGATTGTTATGTAAACTAGTAATTAATGAAAGGTTTTGAAATTATCACTGATGAGTGTAAAGTGAAATATTGTCAGTAATATATATATATATATATATATAATGATGAAAGCGAAATGCACGAGCTATTAACGGATCGCGTGGATACGTGCCGGGAGTTTAAAACTGTCCAAATTTTTTTCAAAAGTCAAACGCCTCTGAAGACGAATAACACCAAAAAAAAGGGTTATTCAGAAACCAATGGTAGGAGCGACTTTGTAATTATAAATAAATAAATAAATATATATATATAATGTGTGTGTGTGAAGAAAGGAAGTGAATCCGACGGTATGTAGTATATTAAGAAAAATGAAAAAAACACAGGTTTAAAAGAGTTAAGTGGTGAGTTGGCCGACGCTGCAGTGTTTCGATCTATTAATTAATAGATCATCTTCAGGGCATTTGTTGGTATAGGAAGATAATAAGAAATTTTTATCACAGAATAACGAGAAAACGAATGGTAGTCCTTGTTATTCAATCTGTTTTAAAAAAAATATTGAGGTTTGAAAAAAGAGGGACGGTTTGAAATATCTATATTGAATTAAACAAAAGACACATCTCCTGTTTAACAATTTTATTTGTGATCTTTTCAAAGTTTTCTGGACAACTTTTTAATATTTGGGTGGAATTTGTGGATTAGTCCGCCAAAGTTCAGGTCCCGAGTACTTTCGGCACTTCGAAGAGCCATCATCAGGGGTGATGTATTCCAGTTTTTTCAAATTATATTAATGTGGAGGTTGGAAGGATATTAAAAAGTTGGCCAGAAGACTTGAAAAGATCATAAATAAAATTGTTAAACAGGAGATGTGTCTTTTGTTTAATTCAACATGAATGAATGAAAAATGCTGCCCAAACACACACACACACACACACACACACACACATATATATATATATATATATATATATATATATATATATATATATTGTTTGAGATTTAGTATGAAGCATTAGGTGTGAAATATAAGAAACTCAGCTTTTGAATGTCAAATTTCGTTTTATTTCGTAAAATTTTCGGGGACGTTTGAACCCCTTCTTCGGAACTAACAGACTATCAGCGAAAGACCATCAACTAAGGCTGGTGTTGAAAACTCACCATAAACGTAAAAGCAAAAATAGATAAAGAATATAAGATAATAAAACAAATATATTGAAAAATATTTTTTATTAATCTATATATATAAATATAGATAAGAGATTTGTTTTTTATCTTTTTAAATCCCAGGTAACACCAGGTAGCTCAGTAGGTAAATTATAATTAAATGGTATATTAAGATTAGTGGATATCGGTTTGTTATTGTAATTATTGAAATCTACATCCAATTAAATGGAATATTATTTTGTCTTAATACTAATCTTACCAAATAAACCACAAATATAAATATATAAGAAAAATTTAATAAAGCATAAGTTTTAATATTTCTTTTATGATTTATAATGTTATATTTTTTATGGATATGATAAGTTTTAATCTTTCTTTTATAATATACTAGCAGAGATGGTGATAGGTATGCGTCCTGCGTCACTGACACAGAAAAATCTAAACGACAGAAAAATCTTTTCTATGTGTCCCAGTGTTTTATTTTATTTTATTTTTTTCTTCCCGATTTCCAGCTAACTGTTAATACATTTCAATATTTTCTTGGAAACGAATTACACTGTATGAGGTACAAGGTAGGAGTTAGACGACTTTAGTTGTTTATAGATAATAAAAATAAAAAAACTCTGCAATTTATTAAGAAACTTTATTTGGGACCCATCAAATTTCCCGGAAACTCATTCAAATCAAATCCATGCATCCCAGGACGCACTAAATCAAAAAGCTATCAGCATCACTGTACTAGAAAAAAACGTAACTCGTTGGGTAAAACATTGACCTCTGAGTAGATAATTGTGACCAGGAAGAAAATTAGTTTGCAAAGCAAATTAGATTTAAAAGAATAAATACGATAATTTTTTTAAAAATACATTAAAATCATTTTGCTAAAATTTGCAATTAAGTAAAAAAAAAATTGACCAGTCTTTTACTTCACATTCTGCCTGTCACTCTCCCCCACTCTCTCTTTCCTCCCCCACTCTCTTTCTCCTCCCCCTCTCTTTCTATCTCTCTCTCTCTCTCTCTCTATATATATATATATATATATATATATATATATAGTGTGTGTGTGTGTGTGAAAATGGAAAAGGAATTGAATCCGACAATATGAGGAAAAATGAGTAAAGAAAAGAAATGTAGATGGATAAAATGAATTTAATCGATATCACTTACACATGTATGTACAAAAAGTAATAAGACAATCAGGAATATTTCTTGTATGTTGTTAATTCTCAACTAGTTACGACCTTAGGTCATCGTCAGGAGAAAATTTCTTATTTGAAGAAATTGTTTATAGATTTTTTGAAAGGGAGCATTATAGAAGAACTATAAAAATTAAAGTGTTTTTGAGTGTTTGACATGCTATTAAAATCCGGGTAGACGAGTGTGTTAGTAGTAGCATGTCCATTTGTTCCGTGAAGAACCTCTATGAGGTGGGTTATTTTTTTAATGCTCTTATATATGTGAGGGAAGGTTCAAGGGAGTTGTGTATATGACTATATGTGTATACATATAAATGTATGAGTGTGTTTACATATATGTGTGTGAATGTTTGAGACCCATCTGATGAGACGAAAATTTGGGGAGCCGGTTTAAATCAACTTGGATTTATATGGTCCCCAATTTTGGTCGAAATAAATTTATTATGGAATTACGGTGTTGAGTTCTTCCTTCCTTTATTGATAAATATTGCTCTGTATATAATCTAAAAGGTTATTATACATTGAGCTCTCTTCAGTGATTTAAAGATTCGCTGTATTTATACATACTGGATCATCAATATTAGTACAGTGGATCTTAGAAATCACATATAGAATCATCCCTTACTACCAAGTTTTGGATAAATCTCTTATATATATATATATATATATATATATATATATATATATATATTTTTTTTTTCTTTTAAGATTTTATTTTCTAGTATTGTAGAAATGTTATAACTTTGTTTTCTGGTTTGGACATTTTTTTACTTTGATGTCTACAGCTAAATCAAAATATAAAGATTTGGTGTACTTAACTTTCCACTTGATTTCATAATTTTGTAATAATTTTTAAATCTCTTCTTTTTTTTCCCCAGTCTCCTGCTACGTGTTCCAAAAAACGGAAAAACTTAATGAAGCCTTTTAACTTCAGTAAATAGATGCTTGGATATTCAGAATGTTCTCAGAGGAAATCCAGAGAACTATTCAACAGAGACAGTTACAATCCGGTTCACAGAAACAGTTTGTTTTGGACAAAGTACCAGAATCGGTGTTTCTAACGTGGCTTTTCCAACAATATGAACTTCTGCATCAATTACAAATTGCAAGCAATGAAACGTATATCTCAGTTTCTTCGTTATTGGCCGACACACTCCGCCAGCAGAATTCTCTCTATGGGTTTAAAACATTTAATTCTACAGAAAAATGTTTAAAGAACAGACGAGGACATTCCTCGTTGTATTACCCACACACTAACAAGTGTTCAGGCGCATTAAAAGCACCAGAATTCTCACAAAACTTCCGCAATATCAAACGGTTTGGGACCTTGTCAACATCAGAAAATGTTTCTCTTTCATCAGCTTTTTGTCAAATTTCTCTTTCTGAAAAAGGCAATCGGTTTCAAAAAGGACACACAATTCACCCTCTTAATAACGAGGCTACTACATCTTATACAAACAAAGCATACCTTAACAAAGAAAGATATCTTGAATCTACAGAAAATCCTATTGACAATTTAAATGTTGGTTTAAATAACTTTATTTCTGTCCATCCATCTGTACTCTGCAGGGAAGAGTCCAGTTCTTTCACCTCTCTGTCACCATCCTTATATCTTTCAGTCATTCCTCAACAAGGTTGTCCTATTAGCAGTGCTAATCAGTCATCAGCTTTGGAAATCTTAAATAACACAATTCTTTCTCCTGTGCCTCATAATTCTTCACAAGCCCTTTCTCCTAAGACTGTTCATTCAAATGTATTTCAACCGTTGTGCGTGGTGCGTGATAACGATGACCAAAATAACCAGCCGCTTCATCAAACCATTGCTAAAAGTCATTCAGAAAGCAACCCCTGTCTTCCTTTATTTTATCTCAAATCAGACTCTGTGAGAGATTCATTCCATTCTGTAATTTCATCATGTATGACACAATTCAATGAGGAAAGGCTTGATGATGAGTGTTTCAACTCATTTGACCAGCACGATCATGCAGTTCTGCAAAGAAATTTGCAAAATCCAGTTGCTAAACTTTTATCTGGTGGGGATGATAAGGTGAGTCACTGACAGAAAGTTTTTTTATGGCCATCTTTCTTTTATATAATTTATAAGTTTTAATATTTATTTTATAATATATAATATCATATTTTTAATGTATACAATAAGTTTTAACCTTAGTTTTATTATGTACTAGGAGCAGCTACCCAGCGGCACATGAGTAGAGGAGAGGGGAAAAAACCGTGATGCATTGTTTGTTTACTTTTGAGATTTACAAATGCTGGACATTTTTAAGTAGAATTTCAATGCTATTTCTATGTATATTTTAATTTTTAAATATCTTTGAATATAAATCAAATCTTCGTAAATTTTGCACAAAAAGCAAGAGCTGGTGATGTGTATGTGTGTGTGTATATATATATATATATATATATATATATATATATATACTTCTAAACTCTACCCAGATTACACAATTTTTCAAAATTTTCAAACTGATATCTGGGGAAAAAAAATTAAAAAAAAAAAAAAAGACGAGCACACCCATACTTTCTGAAAATAATCATCAGTATTATATGTAGTGGCCAAAAGATATATATATGTATACTTTGTTATTGTTTTATTTTCATAGTTTTATCTGGACATACATACATACACACCAACTACCCTTTATATATCCATAGATAGATAGATAATATATAATTTATGATATATTTTTAATGTATAGCTTTTAATATTTCAATTATAATGTATACTATAGGTTTTAATCTTTCTTTTACAATATATAATTTATACTATTTTATTATTAATGCATACAATAAGTTTTAATATTTCATTTATAAAATAATTTTCAATTTAACTTGTTTTATTTTATATCCATTTTAGCACTTCATCCCAATTGAAGATGAAATGGTTTTGGAACGAAGGTCTTGTTAGAAGCCATTGAAACCTCATCTACTACACAAGACCCTAAACTCTTTGAGAGATTTGCTGTTGGAATATTTATGCAATCATCTCAGAAAAGTTTGTTTAAATTTATTGCTGGAAGAAACTTTTATGGGTACATTTTGCAATATAAGAACAGTGACTCATATATTTTTCTTCTTTGTTTGTTTTTTCATTATTTTCATATTTTTTCTGCATTTTTGTTCATGATTTCTTGTTGAGTAATTACTTTTTGTTTTTTTTAAACAACCAAGCACATCTTAAATTGTTTTTCATTCCTATTATTTATTTTAAGGAAAGCTTTCAATATATGTTTTTATTGTTTCCATTTGGTGTCATGGTTTTGACTATATAGACAGTATTTATCTAGATATAAATACTGTATATATATATATATATATATATATATATATATATATATATATACAGTATCTATACCGATAAATAAGTACACCCCTAATATTTTTTATACTAAGTTAATTTTCTTCTAAACCAAAAAGATACCAGAATTTTATTATTTCTACTAGAACATTATATAATCTATATAATCAAAATTATTATTAATATTATTTATTATCTAATATTATTAAAGTATTATTTGTTACCAAACTCTACAACTTATAATATATAACAGCCAAAAAGTAAGTAAGAATTTTTGAGATGAGGCTTGATAATTAGTATTATTTGGATTATTCAGACTATTGTCCTCATCTTTATTATTATCTGTACTATTTCTCTGAATTTTTTAGATGAGGCTTGATAATTAGTATTATTTAGATTATTCGGACTATTGTCCTCATCTTTATTATTATCTGTACTATTTCTCTGAATTTTTGAGATGAGGCTTGATAATTAGTATTATTTGAATTATTCAGACTATTGTCCTCATCTTTATTGTTATCTGTATTATTTCTCTGAATTTTTTAGATGAGGCTTGATAATTAGTATTATTTGGATTATTCAGACTATTGTCCTCATCTTTATTATTATCTGTACTATTTCTCTGAATTTTTTAGATGAG
>CM042155.1:51645839-51775967 GCA_023376005.1 Doryteuthis pealeii
TTTTTTTTTGTACGGTGCAGAAATAGATAAGTAAATACTATATATACTTGTGTATATCTTGAATTTTGAAGCCCTAATTTTTAAGAAAAAGATTGAGGGTCAACCTATGCATGAGTATTAATTTTTATGTTGATTAATTTAAACATGATGGAAAGAACTAAAAGCAACCATTGACTTTAAACGGAATAATTCCATAATGTTTTTTTGTTAAAATAAATGAAGGGTCGATCTAGACATTAGATCGATTCATGCACAAACATATATGATATTTAATTGCATCTTTAGTCACATGAGTTATTGTATAAAAAAACAAAAGTTTGAAGTATATTTTATTTTTTTATGAATTTCAACTTTCATATTTAAAATTTCATTATAGACCCTTATATTTGGGTTAAATCAAACTTAACGGACCTAAATTCCTCCATCATATGTCACACAACCAAAAAAAAAAAAATACCAAAAATCAGGGAATTAACCGAATTTAATTAAATTTTCTGTGTTAATATATTAATGAATAAAAGATATAATGCATCAGTTATTTTAGGTAAAAAAAATCTTTTACATTTTTTCAGGTCAGTTAACTTTGAGCCATAACACAGATTCTCAAAGATATGTGGTTCAAAGTTAACTGACCTGAAAAAATGTAAACGTTTTTAAATAAAATAACTAGTGCATTATATTTTTTATTCATTAATATATCAACACTGAAAATTTCATTAAATTCAATTAATTCCCCGATTTTTCTTCTTTTTTTTTTTGTGGGGAGGTTCTTTTGGTGGGGTGACATATGATGGTGGAATTTAGGTCCATTAAGTTTGATTTAAACTATATTTGTATAGGAATTAGACAATCAGAATTGTTTTATAGATTTCCAATATGTGATTGTCCATATGTGGTAATTTACTGTTTGTTATTTTTTGGTTGTTTTTTTTATTATTTGAACAATAAATGTACTTGTGTTTATTCTCTTAAAATCTTGTTCATAAAGAGAATTTTTTTTTTTAATAATTAAAAAAAATTTACAGTGTCCAGAATAGAATGTTTTTGCCAACATTGTGAAGGTGATGAACAACAGTGGACTGTGAGGTGCCAAGCTCACCTGGTACTCTCCGAGTGCTACTCACCAGATTTGTGTCTGTGGCTTGGAGCACAGTTTTGGAATCCCCAGTTCTAGGCCCACCTGACCAAACTTGATCATCAAGGTTCTTGCAACCCAAGCAAAATTTTTTGAACCATTTGGTTACTGTATTGTGATCAACTGCGCCTTCACCTTTCATAACAACAAATGCCTTTTGTTGCTTCTGCAGTGTTATGGCTCAGTTTGAACTCATAAAGTATATTATCTAGGCTTGAACACTGATTATTGATGAGAAATACTAGGGTGAATCAAAAGTTTTGCCATTTCTTGGTAATGTGAGTCACAATTCAGCATCTATGGATGCTGAGGTTGTGATGATGATGAACCACACTAGACTGAGATACTGAGCTCAGCTGATATTCTCCAAGTACTATTTGCCGGATATCATTAAGGATGGCCTTAGAATCCATGGTGTTAGGCCTACCTGACATTGCCTGATCAAATATATATATATATATATAATAAGTTAAGAGAAAAAAGAGGAATCCAACAGTATAAGTATATAAAAAAGGATATGAAAACACACAATGCTGTTAAAATGAAAACATTTTATATCATATTCATAGCTAATATTGAACAATATTTCGATTTATAAAAATCATCATCAGAGCTTGTTTTTAAACCGGACTCATCAAGAAGGAAGCTGAAAATAATTTGAATTCAAAACGATCGTTTCGTCATTAGCATATCCGCTACGCGTTGGATGTGCTAATGATGAAAGAATCGCATGTCTTGTACACTTTTTGGAACATCAATGTTTTCGTTTTGAATTCAAATTATTTTTGGCTTCCTTCTCGATGAGTCTGGTTTAAAAACAAGCTCTGATGATGATTTTTATAAATCGAAATATTGTTCAATATTAGCTATGAATATAATATAAAATATTTTCATTTTAACAGCATTGTGTGTTTTCATATTCTTTTATCTCTCTCTCTCTCTCTCTCTCTCTCTCTCTATATATATATATATATATATATATATATATAATATATATATATATATATATATATATATATATATATATTCTTGCAATCTGAGCAAAATTTCTTGAACCATCTGGTTGATGTACTGGTATCAACTGTACCTTCACCTTTCACAACAACTGATATTTTTTGTTATGGCCCAGTTTGAACTCAAAGTATAAGTTACCAAATAATACTATGTTGCTGGTTCATTTGTGTGGCTTTCAATCAAATGACTGTATTAATGTACAAGAAAATGATTAAGAACTATATTTACATTTACCATCCAGATAAGAAAAGGTTTCAGTCATTTGCTCTCCTTTGTAACAGTTACTCTCTCCAGAGTTCAGTCTTTTCTGACAGCCATTTTCTTTGTTTACAGCTTTTGTTCTCTCCCAAACTCCTGTCTTGGGATTTGCTGGGGTTTTATTATGCTCCGGTTTAGCTCAGTCAGTAGAGCGTCCTACTAGGAACCGCAAGGTTCCAGGTTTGATACTGACCCTCACCAGCGTGGGAGTAGCACAAGGATCTGTGCAGTAAAGTGAGGAGCTGATGGTAGGTGTGGCGCTCCGCCTCCGACGCCAAAACAATCTCCTCAGTCTAGCATTAGTGAAGAGGGTTTAGACTCCCTCACTGTCTGGCTGATACTGACTTCAGACCACCCCAACGACTTTACTTAAGGGAGACGCAGTTTTCGTAAGTCACAGTTAACTTACCAACTATGAGGAAAGGGTGAGTGAAAAATGACCAATTTGTGACTCATGGAAAATGTAATTTTTGAGTAAATAAGATGAAGCAAGTGACTGAAATTTACTCTTATCTGGATGATTAATGTTAGCATCATATATTTCTATATAATTTTTGTGTACATTCCTTCAGAAATAACAAATTTACAAATTTTCTTTGTTGAACTATTCTGGACAACCGCCAAAAATTACTTTAGATTCTTTTGTTATATTTTTTTTATCTACTCAAAAAATTTTCTTAAAAAAAAAAAAAAAAATAGAAAATTGCTTGCTCGGAAGGAACATGATAGATAATTTGCAGTTCCCATGCATTTGATTTCAACATTTTTTTATGCATTAGTCAAAAAAAGAATTGACATAATTAAAATTTTGAGTGTTTGATCTCTGAAATTTAAAGAAGAAAAAAAAAAACATCTACCATTTCAGTATTATAGCACAAAATGCTAATTTAATTTCAGTGTGATTTAATATTGTTTTTGTTGTGTATAAATCCTTTTTAAAAATTAAAAATAAAATAAAGTAGGTTATATATATATATGTATATGTATATGGCTTAGCCAAAGAATTTTCCCTCCAAATAGTGTTTGGTTTGTTACAAATGGAATTCATTCCAAACTTTTTTTTTTTCTTTTTTCTCTCTCTTCTTTACACTTTTTACTGGATCAAAAGTCAATTGATACCAATTTCCAATTGTGAAACATTATTTGCTTTACTCCTTATTTGTGAGATCCGGAAATTCAGCTAATGACACCTCCAGAATATTTTTGCGGTCAGTTGCTGATGATAGAAGATTGGCCAATTGTTTGGATTGAATATGAAACCTTTTTCTTTTTTTTTTTTCTGCAAGGTGACCGATTGTCATTGTGTGGCCAAATCCGTTTTTCAAGATATCTGTGATTTTCAAGTCTTTCAAAATAAAGAATGTTTTGTCAGCTTTTTTAAGGTTTTTTGTTTTTGTATGATTCTCATTATTATTTGAATCTATGAGAGTTCTTTACACCTACCATAGTTGGTGGTTCACTGGAGACTGAGTGACAGCATGTTTCAAGGACTCTTCTGAATATTATTATTATTATTATTATTATTATTATTATTATCCATTTGATCATGTTGAATTTTGACACCCAACATGAAAGGAAGCAAAATGTTAAACTCTCCCTTTTTAAGGGCATTAATGTGGGTTTTTTTTTTTTTTTTTTTCGGTTTTGTTTTTGTTTTGTTTTTATTGTGATATTTACTTTCATTTTTGGAAATATTTTAAACTTAATTCAATTTTTGCCATTATTACAAAATTTGAATGTTTCATTATCAAAATTGAAAAGAAAAAAAATAAATTTTTGAGGGGAGTATTTTTTTACCATTGTCCCCCCCTCCGGATATATAGTGTGCAAATAAACGCATTTTTCCTCCCTATTTGGTGGGAGCAGTTTTATATACCAATCAACATTTTTACCATTTCTCATTTTCTCTCCTGTGAATATTTGGAAGAGAGAAAAAAAAAAAAAACAAATTGATGTTAATGGATTAAGATAATCCTAATGGATTAGGATAATCCAATATAGTTTTGGCTTTTTTGACAAAAGATTTTTGCTTCTAGGGTGAGTCAAAAGTTTTGCAATATTTTGGTAATGTGAGGTACAATTCAGCAATTTTGGATGCTTTTGTCTAGGTGTGTGAAGGTGATGAACCACACTGGACTGTGTGATGCTGAGGTCGCCTGATACTCTCTGAGTGCTACTCGCCGGATTTGACTCTATGGCTTAGAGCACAGCATCAGTATCCATGGTTTTAGGCTTACTTGACCTTGCCTGATCATCGAGGTTCTTGCAACCTGAGCAAATTTTCTTGAACCATCTGGTTTACTTTATTGTGATCAACTATGCCTTCACCTTTCACACAACTAATGTTTTTGGTTTCTTCCACAGCGTTATGACCAAGTATAAGCTACCAAATTAGACTACATTGCATCTTCATTTGAGTAGCTTTCAAATGACATATAAAGGGAGTCTATGCACAACATGTCAACACACCAAATACCACAATACTACCAATCATGGTGGGTACCTACCTTTGCTTGAACTGCTTTGGTCACATGATATATGTGCTGCAAACTAGCACATACCAAAATATTGCAAAACTTTTGACTCACCCTAGTATTTTTAAATTGGAATCTTGTATCCTATATTTAATAATCTGTTTACTTTATAAAATTGTTTAAATCAATCTTAAAGATGAAAGAAAATACCATATTTGTTAGCATATTTGACAAATATTTAAATGAAAATAAATCTATGACTGTTTTACACAGCATCCAATACACTGCTTAAGACATGAGGGATATCTCAGTCACTGGTCTCGTAACCTGGTTTGATTATGCAAATGCTACTGATGCAGTATGATTTGGCAGGAATAGCCTGGCTGAGCTCATCCCTCTCCAGGTCTATAACTGATTTAAAGTTTCCTTCTAAACCAATTGCCATATCAAGGTTAAAGAGCCAGGTCTGCCCTACTATTTACCCATAACTGGAAAGAGAATAGTTGGATTCATACCTTTTCCATGCTATGTGAAATGCAAACAGCCTCGTTCGGGATTTGAACTCTGGTAGCTGATTCCACTTCTTACGGTGATAACCCTTGCATCATGAGCGCCACTTATCCTAGAGGGGTATCTACTGAAGCTAAAGCTGGTCCTTTACCCGCTAAAAAAAAAAGTACCTCTGTAAATGATTTGTCTTATAGGCCAGCAAATATGGTATTAGTCAAAATTAATAATAATGATTGATAATGCTTCATTAAAAAAAGATAAATGAATAAAGATCTAATCTAGTTGATTAATATTTTGAATGGAAATGATTTAGATGACATATATATATATATAATATATATATATATATATATATATATAATATAGTTTGCTATATTTATAAGTAAAAAGTGCTCCATATCATCAATAGAGCATGTATATCTAAGAGTAGTGAAGACATGAAGTCAACAATACTTGGTAACTAACAGTTTCTCACCTATGCAATTTTCAAACCAATTTGAATAAAAAGATAAACATATCCTTGGTTTGAAAATCGGATAGGCAAAAACTTGTCAGTTACCAAACACCATTAAGTTCATGTCTTTGTTACCCTAACTTACATATAATTTTTTTTATTTTTAACATTTTCATTCAATTCAAAAAAAGAATTCTTGTGCCAATGACTATAATTATTATTAGTAGCATTAAATCATTCAATTCCTGATGGAAATTAAATGGCTTTTTTTTTTTCTTTCTTTTTCTTGGTCTGATATTAAAGCATTTGGAAATTGTATAGTTAGTATCTTGTGCTGTTGCCTATGCACAAAATGCATTTGAAGTATTGCTATTTGGATAGAATTTTATAGATGACATCATTTTAGAATTTGGTAATATATCACCAATAATCTATTTTGTACATTTAAACAATAAAGTGGCTTGTGGGACTTCTTTTTTTTTTCCTTTTTTTTTTTTGTTAACACTGCCACTCATAACATTTTTTTCCCCTTTTCTTTTGTGTTATACTAAAACATGTTTTTTATAGCATATAGAAAAAAAAACTGTATTTTTAACAGTCCAGTTTAACACAGCTGAATACCTTTAAATACATGAAATATGGAGTTAACTCTTAATCTAATAACCTTTTGCAAATATTATTTCCTTCTACATCCGTGGTAATCAACCTGGATAGTACCCTCACCCCACTTCATTGGTGGACCAGATGCATAAACATCCAATGTTCTACTTAAAACCTTTTTTTTTTCTTTTCTTTTTTTTTTTTTTTTTTTTTGTGTGTGTGTGCATTTACATCAATTTTGCGGTTGTCTTCAATTACAAAGTATTTTTTTAACCTACACAATGAATTTTAATTTTTTTATAATATATAATTTATATTTTATTTTTAATGTAAACAAAAAATGTTAATCTTTTTTTTTCTTTTTTTTTTTTTTATATATATAATTTATAATTTTATTTTTAATGTAAACAAAAAATTTTAATCTTTTTTTTTTTATATATATAATTGATAATATTTTATTTTTAATGTAAACAAAAAATTTAAATCTTTTTTTTTTATAATGTATAATTTATTTATTATTTTTAACCTTTATTCAAATTCAACCACTTGATTGTAAAATCTTGTTTTTTTTTTTTTTTCTCTTTTGCCCATCCAAATCTTTTCATTCTCTCTATCCCCCCACCACCATCCATCAAATTCAATAAAATCATTAACTACTCAGGTAATTTCATTCTTTCATTGATGATATTTTCTCGCAGACGTGCTTTATTTTTTTAATAAATTTCAACCCTTTTCCTAATTGGCCTTTTATGAAGGAGGTGCAGAAAAGTTCTTGTTCCAACCAAAAAAGGAATTGGATTTTTAGAAAGTTAAAGACACTTGAGAAATGATGTATTGAGTAACTTCAGTAGGAATGTGCGGAATGTATGTTGTTACCTAACCCTTTCACTATGGGCAGAATGCGATAGAATGTCAATACTTTATTTAAGCAGAATACGGTTTAGCTCAATTGGTAGAGTCTTCAAATAGGAACCACAAGATTCCGGGTTCAGTACTGGCCCTCAACAACTCAGCATATGAGTAGCACAGGGATCTGTGTGGCGAAGTGTGAAGCTGATGGTAGGTGTAGCACTCCACCTCAAACGCAAAAAAATAATCTCCCTGGTTTAGCGCTAGTGAAAAGGGGATAGACTCCCTCACTATCTGGCTGATACTGACTTTAGGCCACCCTGACGACTGTGCTTACAGTTGGTTTGAATTTTTAAAAATTTCTTCTAGACTGTGTGCCTTACCAAGGCTAAAGAGCCCAGTCTGCCCTACTATTTACCCATAGCTGAGGGGGGAAAAGAGATGGATTTATGCCTTTCTTAAGGGTATTGAGGCAAAGGGAAACATAGATAAATGTGAAATAGCATGTAGGTATTTCCCCAAACCATTCACTATGGGTAGGATGTAACATAACTTGCTATTCAGTAATAATGGATATGCAAAACTAGCTTGCTAACCATTATATCATGATGGGACACCTAATGTGGAATAGAATGTACGTTTCTTGATTCTAGGTAAGTTTTTTGGTAATATCTGTTGCCAATACTCCAAAACCACTTATATTCAGGGATGTCATTACCCAGGTGATTGGGAAAGCATTTTATCTAGGGGTATACGAAAATAATGAATTTCAGAAACTTTTTTTTTTCTTTAATGAAAATGAAGGAGACAAAATTGTAAAGAAGTATTTTATTATGGTCCAGTCATACTGAAAGCACCAGTTCCCACTGGATCACCGAAGTTAAGCAGCGATAAGCCTGTTCAATGTTTAGATTGGTGACCATTTAAGCTACAACAGGTACTGTAAGTAAAATCAAATATCAAAATGACTTGATTTAGCAGCATTAAATGACCCAAAAAGGGTTGATATGCCATAAAATACAAACAACCATACTAAAGAAGTATTTTAATCATTTCCCAATCCCTGGATCAAAGTCCTTTATTTTTCTTCAGCCCTCATACATTTTCATTTTTTTTAAACTTTAATTGATCTCATTGAAAGTTGTAAATTCTATCAAATCTACATAAATTTTCCCTTTAATTTTTTTTTTTCTATTCATCTCTTTAATATTTTATCAAAAAACTCAAATTTTTAATTATTTCGAATGAATTTTTTTAACAAATTTTCTTAAACTCAAGATTAAAATTTTAGTCTTATTTGACCTAAAATAAAAATGTCTTTTAACCTTTTAATCTACCAATGATAATTATTGTTGGTTTCATGCCTTCGTGGCCAACATGTCTGCTCTACTTGTCTTTAATGAAACTACCATTTTATTATTGACAATTTCAAGTTTCATGTTTTGTTTTGTTTTGTTTTTTTCTAATTAGTGAAATAGATCACTAATTAGGACTGATCCTATTCTAGTAGTGACCACCCCAAGCAGAGTTTAACAGATTTGAATTCAGAGTTTTCCGTCTCCCAGATTGGTTGTCTAACCAAGGTCAAAGAGCCCAGTCTGCCCTACTATTTACCCATAGCTGGCGGGAGAGTAGTTGGATTCATACCTTTCCCAAGGATATTAGAGCTATATGAATTGTAGCTTCATCCAAGATTTGAACTCTGGTCAACGAGTCAATTTCCTGCGACTCTAACCATTACACCATGGCCTCCAACCAATTTCAAATGTTCTATCCTTGCAAAGGATGCAGAATATGGTTTTCACATTGCACCACTGGTTATGAGCCTGTTCAATACTTAGATAAGTGACTATTTAAGCAACAGCAGGTACTGTAAGCAACCTGATATCAAAATGACTTGATTCGGCATTAAATGGCCAGAAATGTGTTGACATACCATAAAACAAAAAAACACCAACAAAACAACTGGTTGTTGGGTGAGGCACATTTGACACTTGGCACTAAGGAATTCATTTCAAGTAGTTCAGGATTCTATCAAATTTCCAGTGTCCTGGGTATGACATTAAACTGCATCTAATGGTGAAGTTCCAGTCCTGGAGCTCTGGGGAGTGTGGAGTACTCCTTCATCACCATTACTCCCAGGTCCACACTGACCCAAAGTAGTCATACCTGTTAGGGTCCCATATATGAGTTAAATAAAAATAATGAGTTTTCAAAAATATGTTTAGAAAAAAAAAAGAATTTTCAATACCCATCAAGAATGAATGAAACAAAATGTCTTCGGCATGAAATAACCAAACAAGGGTTGACATGCCATAAAATCCAACCAATCAACTTTTCATCAATTAGCTAATGATTTTTAAAATTAGTGTTTACCTGTTTAAAACAATTATATAGAATTGCTTGCAAATTATTAGTATTTTATAGAATACTTGAAACCATATGTGTGTACAAATTATTTGTATTAAGAATAGTTCCTTGAATCTATGATAGTTTTCAGGTGATTTATAATAATTGAATAAGAATTGTCACTTAAAACCAAATAATTACTTGCAAAAAACATTTCTTAGGCACTAAATGGCCCACCAGGGGTTCATCATCATTATCATCATAATCAAGGTGTGCTGGATTCCCTTGACTCTCTCTCTCACTTTTGTCATCTGTCCCTATCAGTGACTCTTGTTAAGTCTTCTAAACGGCACCCAGTGTTCACACAGGGCTGATGAATGTAAGTTTCTGCTGGTCAGCCAACACTGGTATGTCTGTGTAGGAGTCCATAAGAGAATGTCACTTATGTGTATGTCTTTACTTGTCCAGCATGCCTTGCTCATCTTACACAGAATGGTTTGTGAGATGGGAGGTAAGTGGCCGTACAGCTGCTATTTTGTAGGGTGCTGCATCCAGGATTTTCTGAAAACAGCATGCAGCATTCTTGGAAAAACCATATAATTGCTTGCAAAAAAGCATTTCTTAGGCACTAAATAGCCCAACAAGGTTTAATATACCATAAAACCAACCAAATTAATTTGTTTTTAAATTCCAATTTTTACATTACTTTTTTTTATCAAGGGGGGGGGGGATTTATGTTTTAAGATTTCTTTTCTTTTTTTTCTTTCTTTTTTTTACAAAATTATACTATCTCTGTCCCATAAAAGTCATTACATTTAGGGTATGAAATTTATATACAAATGTAACAACTATTATGGGACAGAGGAAGTATTTCATTATTTGATTTTATTTATTCAATTTTATACAAGTTCTGTCCCATAATAGGTGATACAGTGAGTGTATGAAATTTATATGCAAATGTAACAACCATTATGAGACAGAGGTAGTAAGAATTAATTAAGCTTTAACTGTTGGTTTGTTTTGTTCTTTTGTTTTGTTTTTTTTTTGGGGGGGTTACTGATTCTCAAATTCCCATATTGGTGAAAAAATCTGTGGCAAATATGTCTGCCATACCTGTCTTCAATGAATTTACCTTTTTTATTATTCATGCCAGAATTACTCATGTATAATACACCCCCTAACTTTCAGATCAGCTGGTCACGTCAAGCCCTAGCACCTATATGATTGTCCCAACCCTATTGCGCTTTTTGGCAAGCCCCAACCTTTTTTATCATATATGTGCTAGAAGGCAGAGAATGAAGGTATCATTGTCCTGGGTATGATGTTAAGGTGAGGTTCCAGTTCTGGAGACTGTGGAGCACTCCTTTATTAACATTGCTCCCAGATCCACACTGACTCGGAGTGGTAGTACCTGTTAGGGTCCCATCTATGGGTTAAATAGAAAAAATATGTTTAAAACAATCTGAGTATCCATCAAGAATGTATAAAACAAAAATGTCTTCAGCACAAAATGACCCAATTGGGTTGACATGCCGTAAAACCCCAACAACCAACCAGCCTAACTTTCAGCTACAAAATTCTGGAGAAAAAAATCTCTTGTGTATAATACACATTAACGCTTTGGAATTTGTAGTAGCTAAATTTATAGTAAATTTAATATTTGTTCAACTTTTTATCCATTTTGTATCGACTAAAAATAAGTTTATTTCAAAGCACAAAATTTGCACAATATTTAAGGCAAGGACATGTTCACATGAAAATTTAAAAAACCTTTTGCAAAAACAAGTTTACAATAAAATAAATAAATTATAAACAAACACACATTCCAGTGACTATTTCTCTGTAACAGTATAAAACAGAAGTGTTTGTAATGTATATTAGGATAGGTTGATTTTTCACTTTTAAAAAATATCAAATTACATGAAACACCGAAAGTTGTGTATTGGTCTATTAAATACTGATACCAAATAAATCCTGACTAATGTCTACACTGCTTCTTTGTGTCATATTTTAATTCAATAACTACCATTAAATGTATAAAAATGCTGGTCTCAAATGAAAAATGAATTCAATGAACAGAAAAAAAACTTACTAAGACAATAAAACAAAAAAAATGTTTCAAATCAATTTAAGAATATGATTTATCATAAGAAAACATTGAAAATTTTATTTAAATAATTTCTGAATTATTTGCCTTTTAAATATAAAGTAAATCAGTTGGTGTTTCCATAATTTTATGCCAGTAGAAAAAGAAAAAAAAAACCTAATTTCACGGCCCACCTATTTTCCTTGAGCCAACTCCAGGTTCATTTTCAAAATTTCTCAGCACCCCCCCCCCTAATGCTCTACATTGAAAATAATTGCACTAAAGTTTGAAATCAACAGCTGTTAAGCTTTGTAAGTTTGAAGATCACTACCCCCCAAATACGTTTTGTAAACAATGCGTCTTACATAACCAGGAAATAATGGAATTATGCCAAAGTGGAATATAAGAATTAATAAAGAATGTTTAGTTTCATTTTATTTGGCCTTTATTTTTTATTTCATTTATTATTTCATCCTCCACTCTTTAAAAAAAAAACTGCTTTCTAACAGTTGATTTTTTTTTTTTAAGTATTTTTCAAATAGGGCCGGTTTAGCTCAGTTGGTAGAGCACTTGCCTAAGAATTGCAAGGTTCCTGGTTTGATACCAGCCCTCGCCAACTCAGCATGAGTAGTACAGGAATCTGTGCAATAAAGTGATGATCTGATGGTAGGTGTGGTGCTACACCTCAGAGGCAACAAAAATCTCCTTGGTCTAGTGCTAGTGAAAAGGGAATAGACGCCCTCGCTGTCTGGCTGATACCAACATTAGGCCACCCTGTTGACTTTACTTTTATTTTTCAAATAAAAATTTTATTATAATCTGTATTTTTAAACAAAGAAAAAAAATACCAATAAGGAATTTCTACCTTCATTAAAATGTTGAATCCTTTTTCATTTCCCTAACCCTTCTTGACCCTTAAGTCTGATACAAGAGTGAATCAAAAGTTTTGCAATATTTTGGTAATATGCAGCACAATTCTGCAATTCAGGATGTTTTTTGCCAACGTTGTGAACGTGACAAATCACACTGAACTGAGATGCCAAACTCGCCTGATACTCTCCAAGAGCTACTCACCAGATTTCCCTCTATGCCTTGGAACATTGCCTTAGAATCCACAGTCTCAGGCCTTTGATTTTTGAGGTTCTTGCAATCTGGGCAAAATTCTAGAACCATTTTTTTACTGTTCTGTGATCAACTGCACTTTCTCTAAGAAATGTATAGATTAAGATGAGTCAAAGGTTTTGCAATATTTTGGTAATATGAGGCACAATTTAATACCCTGGATGTTTTTGTCAATATCTTGAAGATGATGAATCACACTCAACTGTGAAATACTGAGCTCACCTGATACTCTCAGAATGCTACTCATTGGATTTGCCTCTATACCTTGGAATCTATGGTGTTCGGCCTACCCAACCTTGCCTGATTATTTTGGTTCTTGAAACCTGAGTAAAATTTCTAATCATCTGGTTACTGTACTGTGATTAACTGCATGTTCACCTTTTGCACAACAAATTTTTTGGTTACGTCCACAGTGTTATGGCCTGGTTTAAAATCATAAAACATAAGTTCTGGAATTAGACTACATTGCACATTCTGTGTGGCTTTCAAATCTTATACAGAGTGAAGCATTGCATAATATGTCAGCGCACAAAATAAATACAATACTACTAACTACAGCTGGTACTTACTATGGCTTGAACTGTTTCAGTTACATCATATAGATATTTACCATCCCCTCCACATGAGCAGGATGCGACACAAGGTCAATTTCTTAATCAGAGTTTAACTGGTTTGAATTCAGAGTTTTCCTTCTCCTAGACTGGTTACCTAGCCATGATTAAAGAGCCCTACTATTTACTCAGAGCTGGATGGGAATATATGGATTCATACCTTTCCCAAGGGTATTAGCCCTATGTGAAATGCAAACAGCCTTGTCTAGAATTTGAACTCGAGTTGATGAGTCCATTGTCCTACGACTCTAACATTACACCACACACCCCATCACATGATATATACACGTTCAGTCACATGATATATGCACCACAAACTTGCACATACCAAAATATTGTAAAACTTTGACTTGTATTTTACTATACACTGTAAGCCTGATATTTCAGGTAGATCACATCAGAATATAAGGATGCAAAACACTAATGAAAACATAAAAAGGTTTAATATAGTAACAATTTCCTTTGAATGGAACTAGCAAGAATATGCACCCTCCGGGCATAACTATTTAAGTTTTAATATAATGAAATATATTAAATTAGAAAGACTAACGAAATTAAGTAAGAACGCATATAAAAAGATTACATTTATTTTGATTATATTGTAATTGATTACTATATAGAATTATATATAGGATTGCTTTTAATACATTTGAGAACAACATTATACTATTAGAAATCAGTAACAGCAAATAATTATTCATTAAACCCAGTTTTGTTAACATCATTATGCAAATTATTCCCACTATATACTATGAAAAAATTTATTTCTTAGAGATATATAACACATGTTTCAGGATTTTAAATGCATTAATAATATGGGCAGTTTTTTGGTAAATCTAACCCAGCTAGACTTTGGTAGAGGCATCGCTAATAGATAAGATTAAGATTTAATAATGAATATTTCATAATTGTTGTGAATATAACTTAAATAACTAAGGAAATTGTGATGTCAGTGGTGACATAGTTTTAGTTACAGACAGAGAGTTACATAATCTCCATTATAATAAGAAGATGAAAAGGTAGTTTTAAAGAAAGATGTCAGCACCCTATAGTGAAATTTGAATGCATTTTGTGCTGCTTTTTTTCTGTAAATTCTTTTTAGCTCAGGTACAGGATACCAGAGGGCCAAGTGGCAACGTCTTCAAAGGGTTAATATAATCTCTGCATCATTTTTCTTGGCTCTTCACTTAAACAGGGTGAGCCAAAAGTAGGTGGACATTAATTGATAATGTTTATAAGTGCGTACATTTATTTTGTGTACAATAATGCAAGAGACTGCTGTCCGGCTACATTTGGCTCACCTGGTATTTTCACATTTTCTAGAAGCCAATATTTCATTCAATTGATCTTATAATTTTTCTTTTCTTTTTTTTTTTTTTTTTTTTTTTTTTTTTTTTTAATTCTATAGAACTATTTTTTATATCCTTGTATTTTCCTGATCTTGTGTTGTATTTTTTATTGATATCTTTTTCTGTGATAAAAAAAAAAAAAAATCTTCATATTAGCTAAACCTATTTAGAGTGTTTAGTCTATGAAGGAGACACTCTACTTGATATACTGAAAGCACAAAATCTCACTAATATTTACCTCTTTTTGTAAATCTATTGTCTATAACTTTGAAAAGAGATATTGACATTCTAAATATTTCTTTTTATTTCCCAGTTTAATCTCTTTCTGTCTTTGATATTGTCAATACAACATTTTGTCTGATCTGTCCTATGGCCTACCAGCCACCCCACCAGCCACCCCACCAAGGACTCTTTTCTTGTCAGGCAGTGTAAAAACTGAGGCTATATGAAATTTAAGTCACTTCTCTAAAAAGATCTTGGTAAAAAAATATTTTTTTGTATTAATTAATGTATTTAATAAAGAAAAAGAATATATATATATATATATATATATATATATATATATATATAAAGAAAATGTCCATAGGTGTTTTTATTTTTGGTATCTTCTATTTATTTTGTATATGCATTTCGGTATCTCAAGGCTCTCCTTAAGCTTGAAGAGTGACTTGAGATCCTTGAAAATTTGTGGCAAATATATATATATATATATATATATATATATATATATATAATGAAGTTAAATAAACAAACAAATGTGTTATTTTTATATGGCTTTAAGTCGACAATGTTTGGAGGATATGTGCTTAATTGAAGTCATACCTAATTTTGAGAATTAATTAGTTAATAATTAATGATTTGTTTAGCCTTACATTTGAACATATATGCCCACCTAAATTCATTAATTATTAACTAATTAATTCTCAAAATTAGGTATGACTTCAATTAAGCACATATCCTCCAAATATATATATATATATATATATATATTATATATATATACACACACACAAAATAAATAGTAAAAAAAAAAAACTAAAATTGAAAACTCTTGCAGAATTTTTTTCTTTATAAGATATATATATATATATATATATATATATATATTAAGGTCCAGTTTAGCTGGTAGAACATCTGCCTAGGAATCACAACATTTCTGGGTTTGATATCGGCCTTATCAATTCAGCACATCAGTAGCACAACTTGTATCAGTACAGTAAAGTGGGGAGCTCCACTTCAGATGTAAAAAACAATCTTCATTTTTTAGCGGTAGTGAAAAGGGGATAGACTTCCTTCCTATCCGGTTGATACCAACAATAGACCACTCTAACCACTTTTTGATTATCTATTTTGCTTTTGCTTCAGCCTTTGTGCTAATTTCCTTATGTCATGGTCCAAGTGGTAGAGGAGGTGCCCCATATTTTGCTCCCAAGCACTTTCAATCATGTCCATGATCGTCTTTGAGGTGTTATAATTTTTTTTTTTTTTTTTAGATTTTTTTTTTTTTTTTGTTTTTTTTTGGGGGGCTATTATAAGTATATATAATTTTTTTTAAATTAGTGAGAGACTAAAAAATATATTTTAAAAAAAAAATGGGACCTTGCGGGTGCGTGGCCCTAAACTATAGTTTATTTAACTAAATCTATCTAGATGTAAAACAAAAGAAAAATGGTTGCAAACAGAAATTTCAAAATCTATCTAGCCCTCCTCCCCCTTTTACTGTAAACACCAGTTAACATGGATTGGCTAAGATCACCAAACTCAATCAGCCATATAAGCGGTTGCAAGGGGTGGTTAGGTGATGCTACACATGCAAGGCAGAAGTGGGGTTCGGTGTTCTCTGAACCCCAATAAAAGAAGCTGGGGTTTCTTGATTCTCTCTCTTTGGTGTTTGGAATCATGAGGAGACCAGCGATAGTGTGGACAGAGAGTGATTGAACCATTTAAAGCTATGAGAAGAGCTGGTTCCAACTAGAACAAAGAATTTCCCCTGTACATTGTGTCTGTTATCCATTCCTCATACTACAACAGCCTCAGAAATTAAACAGAAGAAATAAAATCAACAAGTCCTGAAACTTAAGACATGTTGTGTTTTTTGTGTTTGACCTCTCCCTCCCTGTTCAATGATTAGTCATCAACAAAACAGCATTTGTCAGTTTGTTGTTTATCAACCTTTTTGGGGTCATTTTGGTTTAGATCAGTCACTAAGCATCTGCCTAAGAACCACAAGGTTCCTGGTTCGATACCAGCCCACACCAACTCAGCGCATGAGTAGCACAGGGACCTGTGCTGTAAAGGTGAGGACCGGTATTGAACCAGGAACTGACTGAGCTAAAAACCATGATTGCATTATTTTTTTTTTTTTTTTTTTTTTTTTTTTTTTTTTTTTTTGGCTGATCCATATACAAGTTACCTCAGGTAGGTTGTCTATATAGAAAGTTTTTTTCTACCTTTTTACACAAATTGCAAAGTTCCAGGTTTGATACTGGTCCTTGCTAACTCAATGCATGAGTAGTACAACTTGGATAATCTGATTTGTGCAGTAAAGTGGGGAGCTGATGGTAGGTGTGGCACTCCATCTCAGATGCAAAAACAATCTCCCTCATCTAGCACTAATGAAAAGGGGATAGACTCTCTCGCTATCCCACTGATACTGACAATAGGCCACTCTGCCAACTTTACAACAACTTTTTTATACTTGAGGAAAGCTGCAGAGTGGACCAGCCAAAATGATGTGTTGGTAATAGCAAAGACAAAGAGATTCAATTATCTCAGAAAAAAAAAATATTCAGAATGTTTCCTCTGTTCTCTTCTATATTCTATATTTTTTCTCCTCTTGCCTGTAACTATTTTTCTAAGATTAAAAAAAAAAAAAAATAATAATTTTATATATTTTAGTATTGTAAAGTAGAAGCTTGTATTTTTTAATAGAGCCAAGAACATTGAGAAAAAAAAAAAAAAAAAAAAAACAGCAATCAATTTACAAAAAAAGAAAAAGAAAAAAAGTTTGCTGTTTCTAAACAAGTTAAGACTCAGGAAACGAGAATTTTATCCTCACCAGAATTTTATTTATCATTCTTTTTTTTTTTCAATGGGTTCCGTGCAAGTGTTGTAACCCCCCACCCCTCATCCCCATTACCCTGAAGCGAAATTGTTTGATTATCTTATTGGTATAGTTATTTACTAAGCTTAAATTTAGATGTTGTACAAGGCCAAAAGTATGGGGTACCCAATAAGAATCAAACTCATTATCAATGGTTTGCAAATCTAGCTTGCTAACCATTACACCACATGAGGTGCCCTTATCTAGGTATAGTTATTTACTAAGCATAGCTTAAATGTGGCACAAGGCCACAAGCATAGGGCACCCAATGAGAATCAAACTCACTAACAATGATCTGTAAATCTAGCTTGCTAACCATTACACCATGTGAGATGCCCTTATCTTAATGGTATAAGCCATAAACAATTTCCTCTCTAGCAATTTGATGTTGCATTCTGGGAAAAATAAATATTCTAATTATTATAAATGCCTAACACATGTCGGCCATTTAATTTGAAATTTGTCTGCAGGAAGGGTCCATCTTATAACTGTAAATTGGTGAAAACTGGATTTGAGTCATCTTTACTGACTGGGGAACAGATACCAACCATTTGTGAGTTTACAAGTTTTATTCTCTGTATTGCTGTTTAATATGTCAAATCATTTAACAGTTTGGCATGGCATTTCAAACATGCATAAAAATTACCAACCCCTCAGTATGAGTAGGATGTGATACAAGGTCAATTTCTTAAGTGGAATTTAACAGGTTTTTAATTCAGTGTTTTCCTTCTTCTAGACTGGTTGCCTAACTATGGTTAAATAACCCTGTTTGCCCTACTATTTACCCTTAGCTGGAGAGAGAATAGTTGGATTTATGCCTTTCCTAAGGATATTAGTGCAATGTGAAATGCAAATAGCCTTGTCCAGGATTTGAACTCATCTCACTGTGTCCATTTCCTACAATGGTAACCATTACACCACACACCTCCACCATATAGGTAATAAGAAACTCCCATCTATTTATGCAAATATACATCTCAATATATTCAAATATTTATATTTCTATTAATAGAATTCAATGAGAATTTCATTTATTTTTTTCCCTTGATTTTTATGCAAGTGTTGCAGCCCAGTACAACTTGTTAAATGTTACTTGTGGAGAGAAGATGAGCACTGTCAATTAATCGCCCCCCCCACACACACTTTCCTTGAGAGATGCCGGAGGAATTATTTGGTATTATTGTATATTGATAATAGACCGTTGTTTTTTGGGTGGTTAGTGTAGATCTTGAATTCAAAATTGTTGAAATTCAAAATCAGAGGAGGGTTAGATGATTGACATGAAATAACCTTTGAGTACCCTTCTTTCTGGTTACACAGACTGTGGGAAAGAAATGCTCAAAGTTTAGTTAGCTTAGTTAGTTAAGTGAGAGACAACATGATTAAACCATTGTTTTTTGGGTAGTTAGTGTAGATTTTGAATTCAAAGTCGTTGAAATTCAAAATCGGTGGAGGGTTAGATGATTGACATGAAATAACCTTTGAGTACCCTTCTTTCTGGTTACACAGATTGTGGGAAAAAATGCTAGAAGTTTAGTTAGTTAAGTGAGAGATGTCATGATGTAAGAATTGGCTCTGCTTCACTCTGCTGCAGTTGAGAAAGTCTGGTTCTGTATAAAAAAAAATGTGATCACTAAAATATAAGCCTTGTGTTTTCTCTGAGTGAACTAATGGCAACCTTGGTGACACTAAGTCAGACCAGCATCTTAAAGACACAGAGCCAGACCAATTAGATGAAATGTCTCAGCTACTCAAGTAAGTAAAATAAAGATTTAGATGTGGGAACATAACAACGAATGCCTCTCATCTCCTCACAAGAACTCTCTCACCCTCTATATACCCAGTAGAGTAAGGGATATATAACAGCATGGTACCCCCCCCAAATATCTATATAGATTATGAGAGACATCCATCCTTCCAGTTTAGCTCAGTCAGTAGAGCATCTGACTAGGAACACAAGATTCTGGGTTTGATATCGGCCCTCACCAACTCAGTGCATGAGTAGCACAGGGATTTGTGCGGTAAAGTTGAGAAGCTGCACTCCATCTCAAATGCAAATAACAATCTCCTTGGTCTAGCACTAGTTAAAAGGGATAGACTCCCTCACTGTCTAGCTGATACTGACTTTAGGCTACCCTGACAACTTTACTTCCTTTTTTTTTTATACCTTTCAATGTATTTAATTGAAGGGGGTCAATCTATAATCACCATCAAGGTATGCCGACAGCACAGATTCTCTTGACTCTCTTTCTCTCTCACCATCCACCTCTATTGGCCATTGCACTTGGAAAGTCTTCTAGACGGCATCCAGTGTTAGCACAGAGCCGAAGAATGTAAGTCTTTGCTAATCAGCCAACACTGGTATGTCCATGTGTAGGAGTCCATACTGGAATGTTTCTTTTGAGTTTGTCCTTCCTTCTCCAACAGTGCCCAGCATGTCTTGCTTACCTTACTTTGATAGTTTGTGAGATGGGAGGTAAGTGGCCATACAGCTGCTGTTTTTATAGGGTGCTGCTTCCAGGATTTGTTGAAAAGAGCACACAGAATTCTTAGTAGTTCCCACCTAGTTTTTACTCTAGGTGTTTCATTAGAGTCCAAAAATTATTTTTTTTTAAATACACTCCCTCCACCAATAGCATCACTACATTCAATTTGTTTCAGGATAAAATACATTGAATAATTTTTCTATTTGTTAGCTGTATAGGAGTCTTTTGTTTTTAGTTTTATTATTATTCATTTAGATCATTATCATCTTATAAAACTTTAGATAATTTTTTTCACATTTTTCATAAGTGTTTGTTTGGAAAAATAATTAATTTTATTACACATTTAAATGTAAAATTGGACATTATTTTCTAAATAACCTAATATGATGACCACAAAATATTATTCCATTTACTATGTAATATATTTTTTCTTGATTCTCAAAATGTTGTCACTTTTTTAGGTAAGTGTATTGTGTATATAAATATAATATATATATATATATATAGAATTGTAGAAAAAAGTTTTTCTCTCTACCATGGTTTCGGTGTTTAAGGTACAAGGTGTTTAAGATAAACATTTTTTAGTTCTCCTGAAGAAGGTTTATCTTGAATACCAAAACCATGATAGAAAGAAAAACTTTTTTTCTACAACTGTAAATGCTCTATATTTATGAAATATATTGAGCACTTTTGGATTAACTACTAATGCTACTACAATGAAAACATTGTAGTAACTTTTGATGAAATATATATATATATATATATTCATCAAAAGTTACTACAATGTTTTCATTGTAGTAGCATTAGTAGTTAATCCAAAAGTGCTCAATATATTTCATACATATATATATATATACACAATGATATTATTACTACTACAAATCATCCACCAACTCCAACAATGTTAGTTTTTTAATAGTTTGAGTATTTCAGCAAAAACTGGACATTTGTATTTGTATATTTTTTTTTAAACATTTTAATCATCAAAGATTTTGTCCCAGTGATTTTTTTTTTTTTGATTTTATTTTCTTTTTCATAAATCTCTATTTGATATTCTTATTAAAACTGGAAGTGTTACCCTAATTATTTGTGTATAACATTCACTCATACATAACATTGCACACCTTTTGGACTTTGGACTCTGAAATTCTGGAAAAAGAATAATTTTTGTGTATAATACGCACTGACTTTTTACAATTTGTAGTTGGTACATTTAACCTAAATTTAACATTTGTTCAACTTCTTTTTGGTACACACTGACTTAAAATAAAGTTACCATTATGTTTTAAAAAAAAAAAAAATTTACACAGCAATTACAGCAATTATGTTCATGGAATATATCAATTAATAAATGATGGTAATTCAATTTCTTTGCAATATCACAAAGTGACAGTCTACAAAATCATTATATGCCACTATTTGAACTTTTTCATACTCAAACAATTGTTTCAAAATAATTCATATAGTTTCCATTATGTCTTAAAACACAAAATTTACACAGTATTTAGAGCAATTACACGGACATGTTCACACAAAAATGCAACACACTTATGGCAAAAATAATCTCATATCAGGAGAAACAAAATTAGCAAAGGACTAATCACAATTTGGGATATCTAATCAAAGAAAAGAAAATTCTAAGAAATTTCCTATTTTTTAGTATTTCTGAGAATTTTCTTTTTAGAAAATTATGACTGTTTACTACAACTAAGAAAACTAATCACTTCCTATGTGTGTCTAAGACATTGGAGTTTCTTTAAAATTTTTCGCAATAATAAAAAATGGTTCAGTTTTCTCATTATCTCTTTTTTTTTTTTTGTCCAATACTTTAGATATGAGTTACTTTTAGTCATCCCGTCCCGAATATGGTGATGCATGTAGCAAAAAAGAAGATTAATTATATAGTTCTCATGTATAATACGCCCCCCCCCACGAACTTTTGGGCTGAAAAATCTGGAAAATTTAGTGCATCTTATACACAAATAATTATGGTAACTTTCAATATTTGATGGCCAAGAAACAGCATTTTAACAACTGTTGAGTTTTGTGGGATTTCTTTTTCTTTTTCACCATCATCTCTAATGTAACCCCCCCCCCATCATTTCTAATGTAACCCCCCCCCCATCATTTCTAATGCCCCCTATCATCTTTAATGTAACCCCCATCATCTCTAATGTAACCCCCCATCAAACAGATATTACAGGGTCTCCCTAAAGTCTTGACACATAGGCAAAATGCATATTTTTCATAAATAAATGTTTCAACAATTTATTTAATTGGAATATTGATCAATAACATCTTCAATGTGATCTCCACCATTTGTGATGCAAAGTTCAATGTATTTTGCAAGATTCATGTGAACCCAATGCATTAGCGCTACATTAAACTTTTCACCATGTTATAAAGCTAATTAGAACCCCTCCCCCTGGGATTGACGTGAATTAAAAAAAAACATTAAATCTTTTGATTTAAAAAGTCCTTCACGTCTACTGAGAAGAATCAGTTCAATTCTTTTGACTTTCAACAAACTCATATTTAATCTGTGTGTGGGGGGGGGGGGGTAAAAATAATTGTTGTTGTTGTTGGCACCTTTCCGTCCATTAAGGACGATGGCGTAGTGTCCAAAAAGAAATAATGATCTGCCTCTGCACAAATGGCTAAGTAGGCCAACCCTTGAGTGACAGTCTTTGGTGCACTTGACTGCATACAAACTGTGATGGTTGCTAGGGCTGCTGTTTTCTCTCCTTTTTCTGTCTCTCTTTGCTGTAACAAACAACAACAACAACAAAATTATAGTTATTTATAATTAGTGATATTTCCTATGTGTCCAAACTTTCGGAACATCCTGTAGTTTGTCTTGGAATTGGCTTCATCTTGCACAAATATCTATGTAAATTATTTCTTTTTCTCCCTCCTCCTCCCTCCCTCCCTCTCTACCAGTGCCATCTTACCATAAACTGCTGGTGGTTAGTTCATTATAATTGAGCAGGATTTCATGTGAATGGGGATTTTTTTGTAATTTAACTCTCTTTCTTTCTCTCTCTCTCTCTCCCCTCTTTCTCCCTCTCTTTCTCTTATAACCTCCCATGTTCCAGCTATCATAAATAATAACAATAACAACAAAAAACAAAACTCATCTGTTATAAAAAATTGAATTCCAGTTTTTCTTGTTGATTGAAACTTTTAACACTTCACAGTTTATTGCTATTTGCTAGAAAAATAAAAACAGACGAAATGAACAATTTCTTTTTCTTTTACTTCCACTTCTCTTTGGTTGTTGTTTCTTAAACCCTTTTGCAGAACAAGCTACATTTTTGTCTTTTACAAGTAGCTCAATGTAAGGCATTTTCCTATTGGCAGCTCATTGACCAATAGGGTAGGTCGATTTTGGAACTGTAATGTCTCGCATATGGTTAAAGTTGCTGATTAATATAAAGAATTACCACACAAAACATTTTTCTTTAAAACTTTGCCTTTGTTTGAGGAAATAGATTTCAATCTTTTAAAATGTTATCACTGTTACAGCTTAATTATTAGGTAAAGACTAGCACATCAGAAGTGTAGATGTTGAAGGGGGTATATATAGTTATGATATTTGTTTCCTTTGAAATGACAACCTTTTCTGTTTTAAATATTGAAATTGCTAAATTTTCTAATCAATTTCAAGGCTAAATGTTTGAAAACAAGGAATTTTGGTGCATTTTAGCAGACAATCTTTGATTCTATTTCCTCAAACAATCGTGCAAATAAGAGATCTAGTTTTTGGTATCAGTATTTATTATACCAATACACTAAATACCTTCTACCTTCACTGCCTTAGACATGTACTGGGCATCACCTGGAGGGACAGGATCACTAACACAGCAGTCCTAGAGAGAGCTCAACTCCCCAGCCTGTACTCTCTACTGAGACAACGTCGTCTCCGATAGTTGGGTCATGTACGTCAGATGGATGATGGACGAATCCCGAAAGACATCCTGTATGGAGAGCTAACATCTGGTAAAAGACAGATTGGTCGCCCCCTACTGCGATTCAAGGATGTCTGCAAAAATGATCTCGGGTGCTTTGGCATTGTCCCTTCCAGCTGGGAAAATTTGGCTCAAGACTGCCCTCGATGGCGGCAGAATCTCCATAGAGGCCTGTACACATCAGAATTCACCCTGATACAACATCATGAAGCTAAGAGGTCCATAAGAAAGCAACGGCAACAAAGCATCGGAACATCATCATCTACAGGGACAACCTACAAATGCAAAATCTGTGGTCGAGAATGTTTCTCAAACATAGGACTTCATAGTCACAGGAGGCGCTGCAACCTCAGGGGCACACAAAAACTTTTATCATAGTCTTTCGAGACTGAATTGCCAATGATGACACAACTTTCACTGTTTGAGAGAATTTGATATTTTTTAAAAAGTGAAAAATCAACCTACCCTATTCTTGCAATCCGAGTGGATTTTTAGTGCATTTTAGCAGACAATCTTTGATGCTATTTCCTCAAACAATGGTGCAAGTAAAAGATCTAGTTATTGGTGTCAGTATTCATTATACCAACACAGGCTAATGTCCATTTACCAAACTTTTCTCGTTCCCCAATGATACTTACATTGGAAAAATAAGGTCTAAAAAGTTTCGGCTTTGGGTTATCCTTACTGCAACTTGAACTACTATCCATTTTTTTTTTCTTGTGTTTCAGAAAGTTTTCACATCAAGAAAAACAAGTTCACACAATGGGATCCACCTATTCAGGGTTTTTCTTTTGTGGTAGAAAAAAAAGGTTTAAGAAAATGTTTATTTTAAAAATATATTTTATTAACATGTTTTAAAATTTTATAATAAAAACAAATCAGACACATTTAAGTAAGATAATTTTTTTTTTTTTTTTGAAAAATACAAAAAAGATTTAATTTTCATAATTTTGGATATTAAATTTGTTATCCAAGGGAGCAGAGTCCTAATACGTTAGTAAACACAATGTCAAGTCAGAAAATGTGACAAAATATAAAACCAATTTTTTATATCTACTTTCCAAATTGGCATTTAGATTTTTTAATAGGAAATTCACAACAAATAAAATTATTTAGTAGTAGTAGTCAACCAAATTTGTCTCTCCCTGGATCAGCCACCAATATATATACTAAAAAAAAGCTCCACCCTAACTGACCACAGTTATATTTCAATAAAGCTTCAACTTATTACTTCATTTATTTTTCATTATAAATAATAATAATTATGTAATGTTGTTAACCTTAACATTAGTCAAGTTTAGTTTATCTCATTCCAAGTTTTTATTTGCAAAAATAATTTTGTTTAAAATAATCCTATAAACTGCGCAGAAAAGTTCTAAACCTCACCAAGATGGGATTTAGGGATTTATTCATCTAACAGTTCAACACACTTGTAAAATTGTTTCTCAAGTTTCTTTAACTTTTCTGTGCTGAAGTCAACCATAGTTGTCTCCCTTGGATCATATATTTTTTTAAAAAAGCTCCACCCTAACTGACCACAGTTGTGTCATATTTCAGCAAAGCTTCAAAGTCAACTTATTACCTCATTTATTTTCTTTATTATATTCTCAAAAAAATTGAATTTAATGAAAATTTAAAAGAAAAGTCATTCTCTTCTTAGTTGAACCAAGAAATTTTCGACAACGCCTTGAAGATCAAAATGAATTAAAACATTTTATTGCCACTAAAAATGTTTAGTTTATATCATTAGTGTTGAGAAAATGGAGTTACATGGATTGTATGATAGAGGCACTCATGGCGTAATGGTTATCATCATAGGAAATGGACATGGCAACCCAAGTTCAAATCCTGAACAAGGCTGGTTGAATTTCACATAGCATTAATTCTTTGGGATAAGGTATGAATCTAACTATTCTCCCTCCAGCCATGGGTAAATAGTAGCGCAGACTGGGCTTTTTAACCTCGGTATGGCAACTGGTCTAGGAGAAGGCAAACTCTGAATTCAAAATCAAATTCAAAATTACTAAACTTTAAAAAAATTGATCTTGTGTCGCATCCTGCTCATGTGGAAGGGTTGGGTAAATACATACATGGTGTTGTAAATTAAACAGTTATCTCCCTTTAATTAACCATAACCTTAACTCCAAATTATCTCCTCTGCCTGCTAGGGAACATTGTATATATATGTATATATATATATATATATATATACGAACGCTAGCATTTTGTTTTGAGATTGAATTGTTAAAACTGGTGCATCTGTTTTGGTATTAAAACCTATCTTAACGCTTTCTCAGTCGTATTATCTTTTTACTCTTTACTTCACATAGATTTCATATTCTATACAAATTATTAAATTTTAATCGATGTAGTAAATTTCTAAAAGTTTTTTGTATTACAGAAAAGGAATGTTAGTAAAATGGCCACAAGATTAAATATTCATTAAATTTGAATTTATTTAAGAAGGAAACCAAGAAAGTATCTTCTGAAAATGACTGAGTTTATATTCATATCCAAATGAAAAGCTAAGAAATCTTTTAAAGCTCTTCTTTTATTAAACTCTTTATTTACATATCCTATCTTCTCTCTACACGGTTCCATTCCATTTCATTTGCTGCTTAAAACCTAATTTTATGTAAATTACCCTCAATATGAAATGAGTTCACTTGATTGTTCTAGTTTATTTTTTTAAACCAATAATATATTATTCAAATTTGATATTTTAATTAATAAACAGAATATCTAGACTTTTAATAGATTTCTAAAATGTTTTATTGTATTTTCTCTTGGTCATTCTCTTTTTTCAGGTGGTGCATATGTAATGGGGTGACTTTTTCAATCTGTGCATGGAAACCACTGAATACCTTTAAAAAAACAAGAAAATATGATATTTTAATTCATATATGAACATCAAATCTTATTTGTTGTCATCAAATTGGAAATTTTTAAAAAAAATCACAAGACTTTGATACTAGGGTGAGTCAAAAGTTTTGCAATATTTTGATAATGTAAAGCACAATTTAGCAACTGCGGATTCTTTTGTTGATATAGTGAAAATGATGAATCACATTCAACTATTAAATATTGAGCTCACCTGATACTCTTAGAATGCTACTCAGCCCTGACAGCTGGGGCTTTAAAATACACTGACTACACTCTGCAGAGAGGTAAGATCCCCCTAACGGGGCCACCTGTTAGCCGTAGGTGGCAGCCGTAATGCTTAAGTATGGAACCCTGGTGGCTGAGCAGTCCATGACATGCAACACTCCTCTTTGGTCTTTACCTAGGCTAGACAGACGGTCGGAGAGGGCCCTTCAATCAATCGGCTGGTCACATCAAGCCCTAGCACCTAAATGATTGTCCCAACTCTAATGCCTTTATGCAAGCCCTAAAACTTTTTTTTATCATATATGTGCTAGAAGGCGGTTGCTGAGGGTCTTCTTGTCCTGGGTATGATATTAAACTGTATCTGATGGTGAGGTTCCAGTTCTGGAGGTCTGGGGAATGTGGAGCACCCCTTGATCACCATTACTCCCAGGTCCACTCTGACCTGGAATGGTAGTACCTGTTAGGTTCCCACCTATTAGTTAAATAGAAACAAATGTGTTTGAAAAAAATTGAGTACTCATCAAGAATGAATAAAACAAAAACATCTTTGGCATTAAATGACCCAATAAGGGTTGACATGCCGTAAAACCCCAACCAACCAGAATGCTACTCATCGGATTTGTCTCTATGCCTTGGAATCCATCGTGTTTAACTTACCTGACTTTGCCTGATCATTGGGGTTTCTTGAAACCTGAGTAAAACAATTTTTTAACCATTTAGTTACTCTACTCTGATCAATTGCTCCTTCACTTTTTGCACAATATTTATTTTGGTGGCTTCCACAGAATTGTGGCCCAATTCAAATTCATAAGTTCCTGAATTAGACTACATTGCACGTTCATCTGTGTGGCTTTCAGATCGCACACAGAGTTAAGCAATGCACAACATGTCAGAGCACCAACCACCACAATACTAACAACCATAGTGGCTACCTTCTACAACTTGAACTACTTTGGTCACATGATATACGCACCACAAACTAGCACATACCAAAATATTGCAAAACTTTTTACTCACCCCTGTATTTAAAGCTGTTAGTCAGAATGAACACTAGTATACATTGTAGCAGTACCTACCTTGACTTATAGATGAGACCAACTTAACCTATTATTTTAATCAATATAACAATTAAGCCTTTAATTCAGAAGAACACACTGAAAAGAAACTATAAACATTTCTTTCCTTGATTTAAGGAGTTAAAAAAAAAAACAAGTTTTGTCTCTATAAATTCAATTACTAAAAAATTAAACATGATTTATTCTGTAACTCTTGAATATTTTCTTACTCATTTTTACAATATTGATGGATTAATGAAAAATATTGTTTTTTGTTAGTTAAATTTATGCCCCAAAGAATTGAAAGTCAAGGAAAATGTAACAAAAATACTGAACTGATGAGGTTGGCTATTAAATAAAATAGGTTTTTTCTATTTCTCTGAATTTATCAGATGAGGCTTGCTAATTTGTATTATTCGAACTATTGTCCTTAGCTTTATTATCTACACAACATTACGGCCGATGTACCCTCCAACCCTCTTCAGGTGTTTCTTGTTAAACTCAGGAACCTTCTCTTCGAACTTGAGAGTCTTGATGGAACTTCGAACCAAACCCTTTATTCAATCCACATTCCGTTAACCATGACTGAGTACAAGTATTAAGCTCTGTTAAGTATTCTATATCATTATTGCCTTTGACCAGGATTGAACCTGCAACCTACAGATGACTGTCACTTAGAACTGTTTTAACTCAACCCTTATATCCATTGCGCCATGTGTCTAACTGAATACTTAACACAGCTTAACACTTGTACCCAGTCATGGTTAACAGGATGAGAACAGACTACCCCCCGTGGATTGAATAAAGGGTTCAGTTCAAAGTTCCGTGAAGGCTTTTGAGTTATTCTACACTCAATGAACCTTTCATGGATTTTGTATGTACTACCCTTCACTTAGGTTATTAATGATGTTTTTTGTTTTGTTTTGTTTTGTAACTTAAAATAGTTGACATTTGAAATTCAGAATATTAACATTTTGAAAATATTACAAAATAATCAGATTTTACATTATTTTTTTCCAAGAATAATTTGAATAAAAAATGTTTAGAATGATATATAAAAATTACTTATATAATGCAAAATGGATTTCTTTTTCATTGTTTTACTTACTGTTACTCCCAATTGTGACATCGTTATGTTGTGGAAGAAACATCTGTAAAAAAATTTAAAAAAGAGAAAGTAATGTATTTTGATTAAATTTGTTTTAGATTTAATTTTCCATCAATTTCTTTTCTTTAAACATTTTTTAATTGTAAAAAAAATATGAATTAATTAATGGAGGGAGCTTTGAAAATATATTGGCCCACTGGATGGAATGCTGAATATTGAGAATATCAATACTTTAAAAATATTGCAAATTAATTCAACTCTAGATAATTTTTTATCAACAAAAAATGTGAAATGCAAAGTTTGTATTATCATATTTTTACCATCATTCACAAATGTTGAGACAATTTTTTTTTTTTTTTTTTTTTAATGTAAGACGTAAAAATATTCAATAGCCAAATTTGTATTTGATTTTGATCCAATTCTGAAATCCATGCAAGACCAAAAAAAAAAAAATAAAAAAATAATCCATTCTAAAATATTTGGAATTTTCTTACTCGTCACGATATCCTGTCAGTAATCTTGAAACATCAATCGACAAATCCTGGCGGAGTTTTGCAGCCTGGAAAATTTTAAAAAATTTTTAATTTCAAAATCAGCAAAATATTTTTTCTTAACAGTTCCTCAAGTTATAAGCTAAGATCATCTTATGATGGATTGATTAATTGATTTTAATGGCATGTTAACTCATTTAGGGTTATTTATGCCTAGAGGTTAGGGAATTGCATTCATTGTACATTTATATAGGATTGGAACAAAAGACTTGTCCAATACAAAATAGTATTTATTTAACCAATAAAAATGTAAATTGAAAATATTCTTCAGTGTCTCTAAAATCTTTCAATGATAATTTGTTTATATTTCTCAATTTACATGTTGTTTTTATTGGTTAAATAAATGCTATTTTGTATCGGACAAGACTTTCATTCCAATCCTATATTTATATTTTTTGTGTAGTTGTTTCTTAAGAGATTTCTTGCCCACAGTTATATGGTATCAAATATTCCAATCTGATATAAATAATTTATGCACAGTTGTATGGTTTTAAGTATTGTTATCTAATACTAATAATTATATGGTTTCAAGTAATTATTTCTATTGATCAAGTCATTTGTTTGCACACACACTTACATGGTTTCAAGTAACTAATAATAATAATCCTTAGTAAACAATCATAGCTTCAAGTAACTATTCTTAATACAAATAATTTACAGTTGAATATAAGGTATTCTTATCTAATACAAATAATTTGCACACAGTTGTATGGTTTTACATACTAATTTTTTAAACAGATATATAGATGGGGCCCTAACAGGTACTATCAGTTTGAGTCAGAGTGGACCTGGGAGTAATGTCAATGAAGACCAATTTCATACCCAGGGCAGCCCTTTTTTGGGGGGTCATCTTACCCATTCTGCAGGGGATACACTTAGCATATTCTAAGCCCTACCGATAGTCAGTATTTGCCTAAACTCCCCTGGGTGGGGGGGGGGTAGTAATGGACATATGGTTAATTTAATGAGGGGAGAAGTATGTATGTACATGTGGGCAAGGCCAAAAATAATTGCTGGACTATTGTCACAAAGGCATCACTCAGACCCACCTGCCCCCACCCCTCTTTTTGATGCAATAGGAATGCTAGAACAGGATTAGAATCCATGGGAACAGACATGCCTGAAACACAACTGGGGGTTTTGCATCTGAGGTGGAGTGCCACACCTACCGTCAGCTCCCAATTTTACCACACAGATCCAAGCTAAGCTGAGCAACTCATGCACTAAGTTGGCAATGGTCGGTATTGAACCTGGAACTTTGTGGTTCCTAGGCGGATGCTCTACCAATTGAGCTAAACCATAATACAAGATTAAAAGTCATGAATATTTGATGATAAATAATGAAATATAAAAATGTCAATAAAATGACAAATTGTATTGGCCATACTCAAGAGATTCCAAATTTGAATCCTATTCTTCAATTTAGCTTAGTCTGGTATAAGGTCACAATAATGGCTCACACAATGAACTTCACACTCATAGTAGCAGTAATAGGTTGCTAGGCTGGTTTTGATTGTTTTTTGATAATTAGAGTTTAATCTTGTTAAGAGATTTCATATTTTTATGTAAGTGCAATTAGAAAAATTAGTTTTTAGATAATTATGGGGAACTCACTGTGGAGCAATGGTTAGCAAGCTAGACTAGCAAAGCAAACCCTTTACTAATATAATGACAGGGTGCTCCATATTGTGTTCTCATGCCAGACTATGCTAAATTGAATAATCTAATGAACCCTAGAAAAAAGTTGTGGATAAATATGTTCAAAGGTTATATCAGTGACATGTCAAAATAAAGACAAACACAAAAGCAAAAAAGTAAACTAGTAAAAAATAACTGAGTTATAGTCACCAAAGTTAAGCAATGATGAGTCTATTCATTTCTCGGATGGGTGACTACTTAGGAATAGTAAGTATTTAAGCAACCTGTGTGTCAGACTAAGCAAAGCTTAGTAAATAACAATAAATATTTCTATAGACTATTTGGATTATTCGGACTATTGTCCTCATCTTTATTATTATCAGGTATTTCTTGTTAGACTCTGGAACATTCTCTTCGAACTTGGGAACCTTCTTGTTGTAATTGGGAGTCTTCATGGAACTTCAAACCAAACCCTTTATTCAATCCACAGGGGTATTCTGTTAGCCCAGTTTAAACTTGTAAAGCATAAGTTCCTTAATTAGACTATGTTGCACATGTCAGCATACCAACTACCATGATACTACTAACCACGTACTTTTATCATCTGATAAATATGCTGCAAACTAGCATATATATAATAATTATTCTTATTCCTTAATCTTCTGACCATTATCATCCTGCAACATCCTCTGATTAAAAATGAGACCATTCAAATCATCCAAGATGAAATGCAAAAATGTAAATCCTGATTATTATGGTGTTGCTTAATCGTCGAATTCTTATTTCTTATGAGCGTCATCAACTCAGCTAATAATAGACCTTTCCCTTTTTATTATAAAGAAAGAAAGGTAAGAAAAACGACATGCTACACAGAAAATATATAATAAGAAGAAAAGAAAAGAATGAAAGAGAGGGGGTAAGATTGAGAGAGGGGGTGAGCACACAGAAGTGATAACGCTAATCTTTTTCAATCAAACATAATGAAAAGATAAAAAGAAGGAAAGAAAGAAAAATGTGAGAGAGAGTAAAATCAAGATTATTATACTTTTTACATATTAAACTATTTGCACTAGCTCTTAAGTAAACATATCAAATGTTGTACGGTTAAATTATCATACTGTGGTATATCCACAGTTCGTGCTAGTACCAAAATATTTCAAACTTTTTAAATCTGGTGAGATAAAAAGTGAAAAGAAAAAAAAAAAAGAAAATCCAACTTACTTTCAATAAATGAGAATTAGAAGTTCTGGATACAAATTCAACCCAAGAATTTTGGTTTAATTCTTTCTGTCGATTATTTGCTCTTATCTGAAGAGAAGAAAAAAAAAAGGGAACATTTCAAACCAAAAATATCAATTTTAGAATTACAACATTTAACCTTTCTTAAAAAAATTAAATCTTTATATGCCAATACGCACCCCCTCCACCCCAACACAATGCATAAAACAAGGAAATTGGTTCATCCAGAACAATTTTCGTTTGATTTATTTAACAGTATATCAACTTTTTATGGGTTATTTAAGACATCAACCAAAATGGTGATTATAAAAAAATAGATACATGTTGAAACTTTAAAATGATGTAAACATAATTAACAATAAACAAACATTTCTGTGATTTCTAAATATTTTGGAGACCTTACTTTTGGGATTACCCTCGTATTTGAATGATTTTGTAATAAAGCAATCTGAGTAACTTATATATAAATTATTAAATGTCTTGAAAAACTGAATTATTTCATCTTATTTAACCTTGTCAAGGTTAACTATGGGAGCAACAGCTTTTTGCTGCTCATTTCTACCCAGGTGAATTAGTTGTAAAAAAAAGTAAGACGTCGGGATGGCCTAAAGTCGATATCAGCCTGAAAGCGAGGGATTCTATCCCCTTTTCACTAGTGCTAAACCAAGGAGATTGTTTTTTTGCATCTGAGATGGAGCGCCACACCTACTACCAGCTCCTTACTTTACCGTACAGATGCCTGTGCTACTCATACACTGAGTTGGCAAGGGCCAGTATCGAACCAGGAACCTTGTGGTTAGTCGAATATCTTGCTTAAATTCTTACTTCACCAAAACTTTTTCATCAGTATAAAAGTTATTATGTTAAAAAAATTTTTAAAATAAGAATGATTATAAAGTCAATAAAAGCCCACCCCTCATATTGATATCCGTAATGTGGCATCTGTAGAGTAGTTCTTATGGTCTTTAAGAGTTAACTTCAAATATTTAGATTCAATTCAGAAAAGTCCTGAGTTTTTTGGGAGTTTTTTTGTCTCATCTCAGTATCAGAGAATCGTCTGGTTTTGTTTCTTTAGTATCAAAATACTAAATAAGTTCAGGGTCTAATTTTCAGGAAACTTTGTCGTCAAAGGGTGCTGCTTGCTCTGTCGATCTTCTGCCATTCTCTGTTCCGCTGTTTGCGTCAGAATCTGGGGTTTAAGTAAAATCTTTCTCAACTGGGATGGGTCTGTCGATCAGTGGAGATTATTCCAATAATTACTTTTCGTTGGTTCAATCCCCGTTTACTCTGAGTGCCAACTGAACATAATATTAATTCTGATGTAATTGAGGCACATGGTGTAATTGTTACTGTCATTAGAAATGGATTCGGCGACACAAGTTCAAATCCTGGACATGGCTGTTTGCATTTCACATTGCACTAATAAACTTAGCAAAGATGGGAATCCAACTATTCTCCCCCCCCCCCAGCTATGGAAAATAGTAGGGCAGACTGGGATATTTAACTTAGTATAGCAACCAGTTTAGGAGAAGGAAAATTCTGAATTCAAAACAAAAGGCTTTCTTCTCATTAATCAAAAAGGGCCTCTCCTCCTATGAAAACAATAAAATAAAAATGAAACTTTTCTTTTACCTCTGCATATAATTCCTGTTCATCTAAAGTATCCATATTCTTTTGTGAATCAATCAGTTTCAATTGAAGTTGCATATTTTGTTCACCACATTGTTTTACTCTTTGCAGAATGGCATCACACACCATTTTGTCATCTTTGAGAGGCTCAACATTTTCCAATTCCAATTCTTTTACTATTTCTATCCACACTTCACCCATCTGAAAAAATAGATGTGAACAGATTGATATTATACCTCTAACAATTTTTTATAAAAATATCTTTTTTATAAACCAAGATTTTATTATTTCTAGTAAAACATCATACAAGCAAAATGGATATTATTAGGCATTATTTATTACCAAACTCTACAGCATTAAAACTCTGTAAATAAAATTGCATAAATATATATGTGATTTTATTATTTTGGGGCTGTTACATATTCATATTTTTGGTTATAGAGATTCAATACCGTAGAGTTTGGTTATAAATAACACCTAATAAAATCCGTTTTGATTGTATAATATTCCACTGAAAATAATTAAATCTAGGTATCTTTGGTTTAGAATAAAGTGAGTGTTTTATTTAATTTTTTTTTTAACTGAGAAGGGTATATTTATTTATAAGTAATACTGTAGATTAGGGTTTCTCAAATTGGTCTACATAAACCCCTGGGGTCTATACAACAACTCAGGTGGTCTATAAGTATTAAGGGGTCTATGGAAACTAGTAAGCCTTCTTAGTAATTAGAAGAAATTAATTCTACAAGAATCTTGGAGAACATACTCATGTTGATATATTTTCAAAAGTTTAAGCCCAATATTCCTGAACTTATCAAAAGTCAATCAGCATCACCCATCATATTAGAAAATGTGATTCCTTGGTAAGTTATTAAGTTAGTATTAAATATTTGCAGCTCTTTTTTACATGTTATGCTTACTTTACTGTTTATTTTATGGTTATTTTACAATTAACAGTTTTATATGAACGTTTGTGCAGAATTCATTAATTACATAATTGGTTGCAACAAAAAAACTGTAAGGTGAACTAGGGTATATAAGGATAAATTTGATTGACTTATCATGACCAAGATAAGTCAATCAAATTTTTGTATGTGTATACAAACTTAAAACTGGTGTAGATATAAGTAGACTGAGATAGTTTGATAGAATCTTACCTTGAAAGTTAGATATTTTTCAATAATAATTAAAGTAACATGGTCAGTGACTCTGAGTCCAGGAATATCGTCAAAACCTAAAAAAAAAAAAAAATACATAAAAGAAATCTTATCAAGCAATAATTGCTCTGCTTCATTTGTATTTTTATCAATCAATTTTTTAAAAACATTTTGGACCAAAAATAACAATATTAGTTTATCTTTGTGCAAAATTAATTTTTTCACATATGCTAACAACATGAAATAACTAAATTTTTTTAATTAAAATCAAAAACTATTTTAGTATAAAAACATGTCTTTGGTTTGTATGAAATTCTAATGTCAAAAAATCGTCTGTTGATTTTGTTTACTAATAACCAGAAGTTTGCGATGAAAGGCAAAATTCTGTTCTTTTGAAAACTGCTCGCAGCTGGGGTACCTATTGGTAACTTGGTCCAGCCTTTTTTGTCACCCAAAATATTTGTAAGGAAATACAATTAATGAACCTTAAGGACAAGGTGGTGACACCAACAAGAAGATAATAATAATAATGACATACTGACAGCACAAATTCCCTTGATTTGCTCTTGCCATTCATCACTATCAGTCCTTCATACAGCATTCAGAATCCACACAAAACTGATGAATGTAAGTTTCTGCTGGTCAGCCAATACTGGTAAGAGTCTATAAGAGAACTCCAATTATGAATTTATTCTTACTTTTCCAGCAGTGCCAACTTGTTTTACTTGAATGGTTTATGAGATGGGAGGTAAGTGGCCATACAGCTGCTGTTTTGTAAGGGGATACTTCCAAATTAGTGTAGTACCCATTTAGCTTTTTCTTCAGATTTTCCTTAAAGTCCATATGGTACATTAGTACTGATACAGCTTTGAAGAATTCCATTTCATTTTATCAGAAAGATAAGATTTCCATATGTTCATTAATCTGTCAATAGCAGTCCATGCCTTACCTATGTATATGTTGACATCGCTTTCAGTAGATGAGATATTGCTACCAAAGTAACAAGAAGATAATCAGATAATTTTTTGCTTCACCTTAAAACACAGACCATAATGCATGTTTGCCTTTTTAAAATACTCTACACCTACTACTACTACTACTACTACTATCACCACAACCAATCAGAGTGTCTTATTGTTGGTATCAGCTGAACAGCAAGAATATTTTTTCTGAGGTGGAGTGCCATATTCTGATGCTTTACTGCACAGATCAAATTACCAAAGTAGTGCTAATGCTTTGAGTTAGTGAGGACTGGTATTGAACCCAAAACCTTGCGATTCCTAGGTGGATGTTCTACTGACTGAGGTAAACACAACAAGGTTGTTTAGCAGTAAATAAACTAATAACAGATAAGACACAAAACATTTTTTTATTTAATGACATTCTGGCTTCATAAAGTATTCCTTAAACAAACTAGACTAAATTTTTTGAATTAATGATATCATTTTTTCCCAAACAATACAGAGGAAAATATTAAAGAATAACCCAATGTTGAGGAAAATATAATGGAATGTTCTTGTAATTTGCCTTTCTAAAAAGAATACCATCAGAAGCCTAGATATGCAAATCAGTCTACAGTTAAAAGACAGTTCTTGCAAGACCTCAACAAGTAGTTTGATATATGTAATTGAGAAAATGTTTATTATCTTAATTGTTATTAGTTTATTTACTGCTAAAAAAAACCCTAAGTGAACATCCTCTAAATGAGCAAATTCCATTTTGTTTTTTCAGAGAGTTGTAAAAGATCCTCTTCTTAGTTTGAACTTGAACCCCAACAAATAGTTCTCATAAAAAATGCAACTGTTTCAACCACTAAGTATATGTCATAATTATTTATTTTAAAAATATCTAAAATATATAAATAGGTTTTTGAAAACAAAATGACTTGATATTTATATACTGGCTCTCATCCCACCTCACCCCACTCCCAAAATTTCAGACACAAAAAAATATTTTTAATATTTTGGAAAAGAATTTAAAACATGTCAAAAATCTTTATTTTGGAAATGAAAAATGTTTAAATTAATTTTTTTTTTCGAAATTAATGCAGAATGTGTCAATGAATGTGGATGAACAATATAAAAATAATGCAGTCATGTGTGTCTCTATGAATATTCTTATGTATGTGTCTCTGTATGAGTGTATTTTTCTTTGCATGTCTTTTTCTCTGTGTATCTGTGAGTGTGTCTATCCATGTGTCTCTATATGCCTATATATGTTTCTATGCCCCTCTGTGTGTCTCTATATGCCTATATATGTTTCTATGCCCTCTGTGTGTCTCTATATGCCTATATATGTTTCTATGCCCTCTGTGTGTCTCTATATGCCTATATATGTTTCTATGCTCCTCTGTGTGTCTCTATATGCCTATATATGTTTCTATGCTCCTCTGTGTGTCTCTATATGCCTATATATGTTTCTATGCTCCTCTGTGTGTCTCTATATGCCTATATATGTTTCTATGCCCCTCTGTGTGTCTCTATATGCCTATATATGTTTCTATGCCTCTGTGTGTCTGCATATATCGTAATTTTTTTAAAAAAACTTGTGTATAGTATACACTGACTTTTTAGAATTTGTACCAGCTAAATTTAAACTAAATTTAGCATTTGTTCAACTTCGTATTGACGAAAAATAAGAATTTAGTGTACATCGTCTTAAAACACAAAATTTACACCATATTCAAAGCAAACACATGAACAGGTTGTGGGGATTGATTAATAAATAAAACTAAATAAAATAAAAAATGAAAATAAAAAAAACACAAAATAAAATAAATAAATACAAAAAAAACAATCTCCCAGGAAGCCTCTGACAGGAAGAACCATGCTCGGAAAAGAGAGGCTTCCTGGCACCAAAAAGAAACTCTGGTCGTTCTTCTAAAACCTTGACTGGGAACACAGCTATTAATGGCTCAGGAAGAAAATTCCTCTCCAAAAGATAGCTGTGAACCAGGAAATAAAAGTTGAACTCTGAAAGTATCTCTCATCTCTTTTTCCTTCCTTTATTCCTTTTCAACCTAAAGACCAACAAAAAGGAGACAACATGTTTTTGGACGACTAAAAGAAAAACAAGTAACCACCCAAATAATCACCTAACCTCATAAGCTAAACATAAATTTGCTGCAAAAATAAGTTCACTTTAAGAGAAACAAAATTATAAACAGACACACATTCCAGTTGATATTTCTCTGTAATGGTATAAAACACATTAGTTTGGACTATAGATATAATTTACTTATGGTCATTCTATCCCAAATATGGTGAGGCATGTAGCCGGAAAGAAAATATTAATTATATTATTTTTACTAGTACAAAATAAAAAACACCCTCCGGGCGATGTAAAAATAGATTTTTGAAATATATTGCCTGTGGGGTGGGTGTAAAAAATTCAATATCAGCGAGTTTGTACCCTAAGTAAGTAAAATCATCAAATTCATTAAAGGATTAAAAAATAAAACAATTTGAAATTTAAACTTTAAATATGTATTAAAATAAAACAAACTATATATAGATATATAACACCCAGTCATGTATTTATTAAAACTTGTTTTAAAAAACAGTGAGCACTGTTTAATGTTGCATGTTCAAATTTTGAGTGTATTCTATGTTATGACGATTTTGGGTAATGTGACGTAAGCAGTGACATAATTTTTGTTACAGACAAAATCCGGAAGCCAATCTCCATTATTAATAGATGTATAATACACACCTCCCAACTTTTGGGCTGAAAAAAATAGTGCATCTTATACAAAATAATTATGGTAAGTAGGTGTGTACCTGTACATAGATAAGTGTATCTACGTGTGTCTAATTTTCGTCATACAACGTGTGATAGCACGTGTGATACCCTGCCCTCATCAGTTGCCAACTAGGAGTAATAACACAGTTTCGGTAGCTAAGGTAGGACTGCCACTTCCTAGCGCTACCAAGCAGTTTTCGCCACTGGACAGGGTATTAAAAAACAAAATGTAATACTACAGAGAAGAGATTATATGATCCGTTCATCGGAAATGTTTTGTTATCAGTGCAGTTCGTTATTTGAAAACGCATTTGTTTTTGGCCGTAGAGTTGATTATGCGATTGCAGATGTTACGTAATAACACGGGAATGATGATTCCACGCGCATATCATTCGTGTTGAAGACTTTTAATCCTCGACCAGATCCAGCTAGATGCATTTTGCACCGTGAGTTGAAGACAATGTGAGGCAATTTTCAAACAGCGGCCAGTGATTCCTATTTTTAAAAGAAACGAAATGACTGAGTGTCCTAGAAATCCACGACACCCAACCTCAATAGGAATAACATGGCATGTGCAACCCTTTTCCACGCAGTCAGCATAATTATGGTAAGTAGGTGTGTACCTGTACATAGATAAGTGTATCTATGTGTGTCTACATAATTGTGTCTGTGTGTCTGCATTAGTCCATCATTTCTTACTCACCCAATTTACAGAAAAGACAGTAGATTTTTCCTCTCATATTTTCAGCCACATCAACAATTGCTTGACTTGCACAACAGGCCAATTGTGGACAAAATCCGGAATCCATTTGGATTTGACCCATCAGTGGATAATCTGGATCTACAGAAAATAAACAACAACAGTTTCACATTTTAGCACAAAATACTTAAAAGTGATAAAAACAACAATTTGAAATATACTATTAACAGTCTGTAAGAGTAGCTTGTTAATCATTGATCCATGGCAAGTCTAGCTTACTTTTACTCAACTGCAATGGCCCCCTTCAACACCTGTCATGCTGAATCATGTTCATTTTTCTCACCTGCAATGGCCCCTGATGGCTGTCTACTGACTCCCATTTGTCTTTCTTCTTCTCGCCACATTTCACAAAAAAAATGAGGAGCCGAAATGTTTTCAGTTGTTCCTTTCCACGTCAGAATGTGTTTCACAGTTTGTGGATTTTCACAACACAAATCCAAAAGACAACCCAAAATATTCTGTTGCATGTCTTGTGGACACATCTACAATAAAATAAAACAGAGAGAGAGTAACATCTGTTGAATTTTAATGGTTTGAAGACCTTTCTTTTTACTATAGTGCAGTATCCCCCATATATAAGTTCACCCTAAGAATTTTTTTATTGTTAATTTTCTTCTAAACCAAAGATATCAGGTTTTATCCTTTTTTTGGAACATTATACAATAAAAGCAGATGTTATATGATATGATTTGATAGAAGTAATAAAATCCTGGTATTTGTGTTTTAGAAGAAAATCAATTTTTATTGAAAGTTATTGGCATAACTTAAAAGGGAGCAGAAGGGCAGTCATTCTCCTTGAGCATTATATTCAAGGGCAGTGGCTTTTAACTCTTCTGTGATTCAAATCAAACTAAGACAATCCAAATGATTCAATAATCCCTTAAACAAATTGGAAGATGAAGTTTCCAAGTTCCTCAAAGAGATATTTAGTCATTTGACTTGTATGAGGATTTGTGATGGAGAATGACTCCCTTCCTGTTGATTGACAAGAGATGGGTTTTTTGTCCAAGACTTTTTTTCAAAACATTGTGTAGATAACAATAAAGATGAAAACAATAGTCGGAATAATACAAATAATACAAATTATCAAGATTCATTAAAAAAAATCAGAGAAAATGGTGAATCTGTAATTTCTACATAGAGAGCCTTTTGTGCTCATTTCATGTTATGACAGAATGATGCTGTTCCGTATAGAAAATCAATACTGCTATAGGTTGAAAATTCTATCCGAAACAGCATCATTCTGGCATAACATGAAATGAGCACAAAAAGCTCTCTGTGTAGCAATTACAGATTCACCAGTCTTAACCCTTTATCTACCACTGCCATCTACAATAGCCAATGTCCCAAATGGTTGACAAGCTTGTATCATATCACTGGTCTTTACTACTGAATAGAAGTCGATTCATTTAATTCCTCTTTTTTTTAACTTTAAACCATTTTCTAAGAGCTGACAATCTTGGGCGTTTTTGGGTGGTCCGGAATTTTGATCGTAGGGTGGTTTGGGGCACTCTAGTAGATAAAAGGGTTAAAAAAAAACATTCAATAGCAAACATATGGTGTGAACCAATCTAAGTTATGATCCTAACTGAAAAAAATAGTAAGATATTAGATAGATGGAGCTACCATTGGCATTTGTCTAATTTCACTTGCACCCCACAGGTGAGGGGGGGGTATTTCTGCCCTACCCTGTGTATATATATATATATATATTATATATATATATGATTTCTAGTTCAATATTTCAACCAGAAAGCCATTTTTTCAATGATCAATTCCTTACCCCAAGAAGATCCAAGAGCAAAAAGCAACCCTCATTCTCCAAGAAATAATTCTCAGATAAAGTACAGCCAATCACTGAACACCTGAAAGAAAATATTGAAAGTAGAATTTTTAGAGGAAAATGCAACAATTTACAATTAATTTAACAAAAAGATGAAAGAAAATTTAGCAAAAATAATTTACAGATAATAAAGTTCTATTAAAACTCTCAACATCCTGTTGAGAATTTCCTAGAGCCCCATTCCTATAAGGATTTATAAAAAAAAAAAAAATGGCTAAAAATTAACCTTTAATTTAAAATATCGAGTTATTTCCCTTGAATTAAAGACTTCGAAATATGTTTAATATTACATTAAAACAAAGGCTATCGTTTGAGGCTGATTAGTTAAAACGAATGTGACTTCTAGCCGGGCGGAATGAGATGGTATAGGACATTAAGAGTTAAATATTAAAGGGCCAGTTGATAGAGCCTTGGACTAGGAACCACAAGATTCCAGGCTCAATACCGGCCCTCGCTAACTCAGCGTATGAGTAGCATAGGGATCTAATGGTAGGTATGGCGCTCCAGCTCAGATGCCAAAAACAATCTCCTTGGTCTAGCACTAGTGAAAAGGGGATAGACTCCCTTGCTAACTAGCTGATACCGACTTTAGGGCCACCCTGAAACTTTACTTTTACTTACTTAAATATTTTGTAATGAATAGTACAGTTAAAACAATCTTAATTTTAATCTGCCTTATTAGCAGAGTTTAGAATACACTGACTATATCCTCTGCAAAGGGGTAAGAATCCCCCACTCCAAAAAAAGGGATGTCCTGACACCAAAATGCATCTTATGGTGAGGCTCCACTTCTGGAGATCTAAGAAGTATCAAGTACCCCTTCATTACCATTACACCCACATCCATTCTGACCCAGAGTGGTAGTACCTTTTAGGGTTCCATCTATCAGTCCAATAGATCTCTTTAAAAACTATTTGTATTCGATAGGACCGTGTGCAAAAAAAAAACTTATGTTAATAAGTTCACAAAAAACAGTTGAGTTTCTAAATTCATGTCAAAGAAAAATATTTATAAAAAAAATAAACATCAAAACATACTACAGTGCATAATTCATTACATTCTATTTTATTATGTTTTTATAAAACACAGTGCTATTTTTTCTTATTTAAAAGATTAATGGTATTTCAGTTTATTTCAATGAGAAAATTGATTTAATAAATGAGAAAATTGATTTACAAACAGAACAAATTAAATTTTAGTAAGTCAAGATACCAATGTACTGGTCAAAATTAATTATAATAATAGTAATAGAAATATTGATGATATATTCTTTTGTAATTTTTTATAACATGAAACATAAGCAAATTTTTTTTCTTTTAATAAAAATAGCCTGAAAAAAAGAAAGAAAATCTGATAATTAGATTTGTGTATTTCAATTTTTCAAATAAAATTTCCTCACCAAATGCAATCGATTGTAGCTAAAACCAAACTGTGAAAACCTTGTCCACTGTTAATCACTTTTGTGTCTGTCTTCAAAAAATGAGTCAGCATGTCAACACCAGGAGTACCAAAAAGTTCCTAAAAATATTTACAAAAAAAAATCTCAACAATAAAAAATTAAATTTAGTTACTTTTATCTACTCTAATATTGTAAGATTATATTTTTGGATTCATTTGCATTTTTATTGATTGGTTAATTCTAATGGTATGTCAACCTGTCTAGGACTATTTTATGCCTAGAGATTAGGGAATCACATTCATTGTATGTTTATATTTACATATGTTGTGCAGTTGTTTCTTAAGTGTTTTTCTTCTTTTTTTTTTTGTACATGGTTCTATCAAATACAAATAATTTTCAAACAGATGTATTTGACCCATAGATGGAACCCTAACAAGTACAATCACTCTGAGTCAGGTAGACTTGGGTGTAATAGCAATAAAGGAGTACCCGATCCTCACTCACCAGATGGAGTTTAGAGTCATGTCCAAAGTGGGGTCTTATAAAAAAAAAGGTCAACATATTCTAAGCCCTGCAGACAGAGTGGCCAATGGATTCAAATTTGTTGTAGAAACTATTATATTCTTGTATTACCATAAACACGGTAGGAGATAGAGTGGAAGATGGACAATTAAGTTGGTTGGATTTTATGGCATCTCAACCCATTGGGTTATTTTATGCTGAAGATGTTTTTGTTTTATTTATTTTTGTTGAGTAATCAATTTTTTTAATACTTTTTTTAAAACTCATTTTTATATATTTAACCGATAGATATGACCCTAACAGGTACTACCACTCCAGTTCAGAGTGGATCTGGGAGTAATGATGAAGGGGTATTTCAGTTTATTTCCACATTCCTCAGAGATGCAGTTTTATATCATACCCAGGAAACTAGGACCCTCAGTCACCACCTTTTAGCACATATATAATAAAAAGGTTAGTGGTTGACATAAGGGCAATACGGTCAGGACAATCATAGGTGATAGGGCTTGACATGACCAGCCAATTGATCAAAGGAAGCCTCTCCAACCACCTGTCTAGCCTAAGTAAAGGCCAAAGTGGAGTTTTGCATGAACTGTTCAGCCACCAGGATTCCATCCTTAAGCATCACAGGTCATAACCCACAGCCAACAGGTGGCCCCATTGGGGATGGGGGTCTTACCCCTCAACAGAGGTGAAGTCAGCATATTCTACAACCCCAGCTGAGAGGATGGAGGGGCAATTTACTCACCAAGAATGTCATACTGCCTGCTTGATAGCAGAAGTAGAAGAAATAGTAAAATACAACAATAGAATCAACAAATGAGGTGGAATTTATAGACAGAAAAAGAAGTTAAGTTGTTGAATGACTGTTCTATGGTGTTGAGTTATTGGAAAATTCATGGATAACTTGTTTTGGGATTTCCCTTAATGTATGTGTAAGTACAATTGGTTGGTCTGAAAAAGATATGTTCTAAATGTTTATATATCCATACATAGCCATCGAGGCAAACAAAGGAAGAAGTGTGTCTGTGAAAGTCACAGAGAATGCAAGAGATCTGCCTGAAATTATTTGTGTGAAGTGATTGAAGGACACCGGTAGGAAAGCACCGGCAACTCGGACGATCCTATAAATCGTAGCAGATCCCTTGTGCAGACCCCTCATGCATAATGGGCTCTTTCTGGCCAACAATATAGTGACGACCGAAAGCAACCACTGTAATCAATTTCCCCAACCGCAAAAGTTCCCTGACACATTCTTTCACCTGCAACACTATCACAGTAGTCCTTGCTCAATCTGTCAAAAGTTCACTCGTTCAACGCACATTAAGAAGATAAAATCTAGGAGAAGGAAAACTCTGAATTGAAACCATCTGTACTCTACTTAACAAGAACACATTTTAAGAAGATAAAAACACAACTGTCCGTGGTGTGGGAAGGTAAGTCTTAAATAATAAGTAACTGACTTCCCAAGATCTTACATCTGGACTAATCACACTCAGCACTGACCGACCCATGCAAAATTTGAATATTCAACAGGGGTGACAGTAGTCTGACTATGAGCCACTCCTCACAATGAGGGGACTGTGAGTTCAATATCTGTAGTCACCCGCTACACTACCCCCCCCCTATGCAGGCCAGACATATACGTATGCGCTTAGTTCTTGGAGGTGGGGAATTTTCTAGTCCACACTGCCCATTGTAGAATGTCGGATATTATTTATGTGGTTTTTGATGGGATCATGAAAGCATCTACAGTGCTTCAGTCTGCAGTGCCTTTTGATTGGTCAAAAAAGGCTTTAATTCCTTGTCATGTGATTGCTGACCACTATGTCCACCAATCAGACACAGTGACCTCAAATGACCTACAGTCTCATTTTTTTTTATCCCAATGAAGAATTTCTGAATGAAAATAAGATTTGAGTTCAAGTGTAACAAAACTTTTACCTTGTGATGTGTATTTCCTTCACATAAATGAGAAAGAATAAGAAGCATTGTAGATTTCATTTCATTTTCAATGGCACAATTCCCAACTGTACAATTCAAAGACGAACTGAGAATGGCTGATAAAAAGAAAAAAAGAAACATTAGATATTAAAGACAAGGTAGACACAAGGAAATTCTATGGGTGTTGACTAAGATTATTTGTTCTTCAACTAACCTTTTGCACTGCAAAGGGATTGTCAGTGGTCAGGAATTAATACAAGTGTTACTAACAGAATAGGGCTATTATATGTATAATGTATAAATATGCATTGGAAATGAGCAAAACATCAAGAAGATTGTTTAATAGAAAGAAAAAAAGAAACTTTCTCTTACAGATGATAAGATTCATTGCTCCTTGATCGACCAAATCTTTTATGATAAGTTCATTTTTTGTGGCCACAACACTGAAGAGTAAACGAAGACAAAGTCTCTTCTGGGCATTTTTGGTTCCTCGGCTGTTATCTCCATAGAAACTGTTGCCATGGCCTTTAAATCCATCTGGAAAAAAAACAAAACATTATTGTTTCGAATATATATGCAGACACAGCAGCAGCAGCAGCAACCAATCTAGGAGAAGGAAAACTCTGAATTGAAACCATCTGTACTCTACTTAACAATTGTGTCAATAATGAAATTGACAAAAATTAGAATGAATATTCCATCTTTTATGACAATCTTAATTCTTTCAATTAATGGATTTCACTCATTTAAAGAAATATTCTTTATTAAAATGGTTTCAGTTTTCCCAAATGACAATATCTTTTTAATTTCATCTTTGTGCGCATTATATTGTGTTGGCATTTTAAATGAAATTGTTTTGTTTTCTTTTGTGTTAAGCTGAATTTTTGTTTAAAATTTTAAGATTTGTTTTTGGGTTTTGAAATGGTTTTTTGTTTCAAGTGAAGTTAAAATTTATTTATTATGAACTTAATTGTTATTTTTTTGTTTTTTGTTTGATTTTTTTTTGAAAAATTTCTAAAATTTGTTTATTTCGCAAAGGAGACTTTCAAAATAGATACCGGCTTGGTTCAAAGTGAAAGTCAAGGGAGGTTACTCTAATTGCCTTATTTGCTAGGAATTTTAACAACTAAAGGTGAAAATTACCTATCTTTTTTAGTGGACTGAACCTTTGCATTGGATGATTTTACAATCCTTTCCATTGTTTCAATTGACAATTTTTGTTTCCTTTCAATTAGGTGTGTCCAACGTCTCGTTGAGGTCTGCAAGAATTGTCTTAACTTTAGACCATGAGAGTCGAAAAATCATTACACAACTAAATGACCATAAAAGATTGTTGGTTGGTTGTTTATGTTTTACAGCAAATTAACCAATTTCAGGTAATTTAAACCAAATCAACTTCAAGGAGTGTGAAAATTTCTGTGCGTGTTTCCCCTCCCAAAGGATTTAGTTTGAACAAGATAAAGTCAATTTGTAATTAAGTTGATAATAAAATAAAAAACGTTACACATTAAAATATTTATAAATGATCATAGCACCAACCTTTTTTTGTACACCATTCCAAGAGAAGAAGAATTCGAGTGCCTCCTTGGCATTCCATGAAGTCTTCCAACAAAAGTGGACATAAAATACACAAACACGAAAGTGCATGAAGTTGAAGTTCTTCATATTCTGCTACAGACCATTCTCGCCTGGCACTCATACTTGGATTGTGACGTACAAAGGAAAATAAAGCCAACAAGAGACGACCTTCCGACAGAATCTGAGGATAAATTAAAAATATTTCACCACATTAGATGATGAGGATGATAACCACCACATCTTCCTCTTTTTATCCAAGCATCCAAAAGTCAGAAAAATAAATAAAATAAAAAGCTTCTGGGAAACAACTTCATTAAATCTTTCAAATTAGTTAAATCATCAACGTTTTTACATTACTGACCATTCACAATGCATTTCTATAATGAATGTTTATATCTATATATATATATATATATATATATAGATAGATAGATAGATAAAAAGGATATGAAAACACACAATGTTGTTAAAATGAATATATTTTTATATCATTTTCATTGCTAATATTGCGAGAGAAAGCAGAAAATAATTTAAATTCAAACCGGAAATATTGTTTTTCCCAAAAAGTGTGTAAGCCATTCAATCGCTTTGTCTTTGTCCCTTCGCTGTGTGTTTTGCTAACGTCATGTATATTTCGTTACATCATGTTTACATCTAAAAACGGACCTAATTATCATTATACTCTGATGATGATTTTTTATAAATCAAAATATTAGCAATATTAGCTATGAAAATGATATAAAAATATTTTCATTTTAACAACATTGTGTGGTTTCATATCCTTTTTATCTATACATATACCATCGGATTCATTTCCTTACTCTTAACTTTACTTATATATATATATATATATATATATATATATATATATACACACACACACACACACACACACATATATATATATATGTGTGTGTGTGTGTGTAACACTAGCATTAATTCTTGACCACTGACAAACCCTTTCTTCCCCATCTGTAATACATTTTTATAGTAAATGTTTATCTATTATGTGTATATATATATATATATATATATATATATATATATGTCAGTAACACTTGCATTAATTCTTGACCATTGACAATCCCTTTCTTTCTCATTTGCAATGTATTTCTACAATAAATGTTGGCATTCCTGATATAAACAAATTCAGACAGACAGATAGATAGATAGATAGATTTTAATAAATTGAGATAGACAGATATTAACAAACTGATACACATAGATATTAAAACTTTGCCTACTTTAAATTGCTCACAGCATCTTCCCTACCACTGTGATCCTACCGTAAACTGCCGTACAAAAACTGATGGTTAGTTCATTATAATTGAGCAGAAGGACTCAGCTTACAATAATGATAGGACTTTATTTGAATAGAATGACTTCTGAGGTGAATAGATAGTGAACTTTGAAAAATTCCCATCATACAGGTAAAAAATACCAGGGAAATTTGGTTGGCAAAGAATTAAGAAACTCAAATAAATAGATAGATAGATATTAACAAACTTAGATAGATCAATTTTAACAAACTGAGATACATAGATACTAAAAATCTGAGATTGATATTAATAGACTGAGACAGATAGATAGATAGATAGATAGATAGATATTAATAAACTGAGATAGATAACACATAACTCAATAAGTCCCAAGACTGACATATATGCTACTAATAAAAAATCCATATGATTTTCATAAAGTACTAACCTTCAAATGGTACATGTCAAAATTTGAACCCAATCAGATTATTAGTTTACAAACTACCTGTTATTTAAGTGAAGCTACTGTTGCAAATTTTCAAAACAATGGAACAATCTGAATTTCGTGCGTTGATAAAGCATTGCTTTCTGGTGGGAAAAAATACTGTTCAAGCAAGGCAATGGCTTGATAAGTGATATTTGGACTCTGCTTCATCGGAAAGAATGGTTAAGAGGTGGTTTGCTGACTTTAAACATAGTTGTATAGACACAAATGATGCTGAACACTCGGCAGATGTTCCAGAAAACACCAAAACACTCCACAAACTCGTATTGGTTGATCGTAAATTGAAGGTGCATGAAATAGCAGAGGAGTTGAGGATATTAAAAGGCAGTGTATTCACCATTTTGCATGAACATTTGTCAATGAGAAAGTGGGTGCCCGTTGCTCACAGTCAATCAAAAACAACAATGCGTTGATGATTCAGACCGTTGTTTGCAACTGTTTCAATGCAACAAAAAGGAGTTTTTGCATACATATGTGACAATTGATGTAACATGGATCCACCACTTCACTTCAGAGTCAAATTGGCAGTCAGCTGAGTGGACAGCAGGTGAAAGCCGTCCAAAGTGACCAAAGATGCATACATCAACAGGCTTGGTTTTGGCCTCTGTATTTTGGAATGCGCAAGGTATTTGTTCATCGATTACGTTGAGAAATTAAGAACCATCAATAGTGAATATCATATAGCATTATAGGTGCATTTCAAGGAAGAAAATGAAAAAAAACCAGCCACAAATGAAGAAGAAAAAAAGTGCTCTTTCACCAAAACAATGCACCGTGTTACAAGACAATCATAAACTACATGAATTGCACTTCAAATTGTTTCTGCATCCACCCTATTCTCCAGATCTGCAGACCTCAAAAGAATGCTCCAGGGAAAGAGATTTGGTTCCAATGAAGAAGTGATATCAGAAACTGAGGCGTATCTTGAGGTCAAAGACAAACGTTCTACAAAAAGGCATCAAATTGTTAGAGAAGCGTTGGAATCAGTGTATCACCCTAGAAGGAGACGATGTTGATGAATAAAGTCGAATTTTGCCTAAAAGTTGTTGTTAGGCCCGGGACTTATTGAGTGATGTGTTATTAACAAACCGAGATAGATAGATATAAACAAACTGAGACAGGTAGATAAATAGATAAACAATTAGAAACTATGATAGATAAATAGATGTGATTTTGTTTACTTACAGGTAAAACTGCAGTTTCTTTACTAAGAGAACAAAGAATCATATAAAGAAGTTTCTTCATCTCGAAATCTTCATGGCAGGTTGTGAGTTTTAAATGTTTCAATAAAACACTGTGGCATTTTACTGCAAAAAAAGATCAATATATATATATATTCTTGTTGAAGAAAATAATTAAAAGTGAAAATTCTACATGGGTGAGGATGAATTTATTGCGGTGTGTACCTAAGGGTTAGGGAATTGTATTCATTGTACATTTATATTTACATTTTCTGTGTATTTATTTCTGAAGAGTTTTTTGCACACAATTTTATTGTTTAGTACAACCACTCCAGATTAGAGTGGACCTGGAAGTAATGCCAATGAAGGGGTACTTCACACTCCCCAGAACTGAAACCTCACCATCAGATCACCCTGTTGGCTGGGGCATTAGAATGCACCTCTGCAGAGGGTAAGACCCCCCCCCCCAATGTGGCCACCTGTTGGCTGTGGGTGGCAACCCGTGATGCTTAAGGATAGAACCCAGGTGGTTGAGCAGTCCATGACTTGCAATACTCCACTTTGGTCCTTAGTTAGGCTAAATGGGTGGTCGGGGAGGCCCTCTCTGATCAATCGAGTATCCATTAAGAATGACTTTATTTCAAAACTTTATCCATATTAATTGACCCACAGAGGTTGATATGCCATAAAACAAAATAAACCAAATCACCATCATATGCGGTTTAATGTCATACCCACCACTCTTTTGGGGGGGAGGTCTTATCCCCTCTGCAGATGAAGAAAATACTGGTCAAAAATTAATTAATAATAATAATTGACAATGCTTAATCTAAAGATTAAAAAACAAACAAGTGGAAGGAAAAAACTAAACTGTCTACAAGTTTGTCATGGCAACATAACTAGGAACGCCAATCATTCTGGATCTTTAACCCTTAGAATCTGAATTACAATTTATATCAAGCAACCCTTTAGATAACACAGGACAACAAATTTTTTGAAAGTCAGTTACAGGAGGGTTTTTTTAATTGTTTTTTTACTATTTTTGATCTGTTGATTTCAAATATGGAAACAATTTTGTTCTTATGATCTAGTTTTCATGCAATTTGAGGTATTACATTTTATCCTTTTGTGGCTAAATAATTTACTTACGCATTTATGGTATCAATAGGGATATCTAATTTTGTGAGACAAAGATAAAATTTTGATATTTTTAAATACCTCAATAGCAACAAAATGAGAGCGTTCAGGAAAAAAACAACTTCATATTTGAAATCAGTATATTAAAAATATTTAATAACAGTTGTTGATATCAATGCAACAAAAAATTTTGTTGGCCAGTGTAATCCATCTTCCTTGAAGCAAGGGCAGATAATCCAACAGTAGTAACCAAGATGAGAACATTCGTTGGAATACATCAGTGTATAATAATAACTTCTTTTTTAGGAAAATTTTTTTGTTGGTCTAACAAAAACTACTTTTTAATATTTACAGTGAATGATAAATTTAAAGAAATCAAAAGAATTCACCTTCTTGGAAAGTAGCAAATAAAACAAGATGTCTGACGAGTCCACTTTCCACAAATGGCGCTTGTTGTGTAGTGGCAGCAACAAGGTTTATAATGACAAGAATATCATTTCGAAGTTGACTATCATAATTGCTGTAACCCTGGGTCAGTTGATACATGAAAGCGTTTTGTAATTGGCTAGAAACAGAACAAAAATCAAATATTTACAAATATGAATGAATAGAATAAAATAGGAATGAAGAAAATAAAATAGGAATGAATATAATAAAATAGTTGGAGCTTAAAACTTAAATTAAATCATGTGACTAATATCTTTTTTTTTACATTATCTTCAAAAATGCTAAAGACTAAATTATTATATTATGAATAGTTATGAAGAGTTACAACCCAGGGTCTGGTTTAGCTCAGTCAGTAGAGTATCCATCTAAGAACAACAAGGTTCCGTCCCTCACCAACTAAATACATGAGTAGTACAGCTTAGATCTGTGTGATAAAGTTGGGAGCTGATGGTAGGTATGGCACTTCACCTCAGATACAAAAAGAATCTCCCTGGTCTAGTGGTAGTGAAAAGGAGATAGACTCCTTTGCTGTCTGGTTCATACTGACTATAGACCACTCCACCAACTTTACTCCTGCAACCCAGGAAATAAAAACTGAAGATTTTAAGATACACAATTAACCCTTAATATTCAAGTGGGACTTGTATGCCTAATCTCCAGTAACGGCCTATAAATACCCCCCCTGCCACCATTACATAGCAGTTTGTAAATAAGTACACCTATTTATGCAATTTAATTCTGGTCACAATGTTTCAGTTATGTAGATTTTAGTATTAAATAATACTTAATAATATCTGCTTTCATTGTAAAATGTTCCACTATAAATAAATAAATTTTGTTATCAATGAATTAACTTATTTACCAAGACAGAAATGAACAATGAATGGAACAATAATTTTCTCAATGAACAGATATAGTAGAATTTTATAGTAGAATTTTATTAAATCACATATTGATTTTCTAGGCTAGCAATATATTGTTACTGATTGTTCTATACTTCTGGCTTTGTGCTAAGCTTGATAAATAACAACAGTGTTACACTGTTAATAGACTACAATATAAACATAACCTTAAGATTTGTATTTTACTTTATAGCAATATTTACTATAAAGACAATATCTCCAAGGTTTTTTTGTATTCTATATTACTAATTATGTCCTATAATAATTGTTAAATTTAGTATAAGAAATATAGATGATTTTTGGATGCTGTCATCCCGGCCTCCTGCCCTAAAATACGCTAGGTGGCACCCACTGAAAAAGTGAACCGTACTAAGTATGAACCGTGTAGCAGTTTGAAGGCATTTTTAAGTTAATGCAATATGAAAGTGATATTTTACAGCTCCCACCTCAAAGTTTTTTATCGACACAAGTAATTGTAAATATTCTAACATCCCTCTCTTTAAAATATATATTTTTTAGTGGTTTGAAGGCGTTTTTATCAACAATTTAATGCAATAAGAAAGTGATACTTTACAGCCCCCTCTCCGGGTTTTTTAAAATATCTACAATTACTTGTCATGTCGATAAAAACTTATGGGGGGCTGTAAAATATCACTTTCTTATTGCATTAACTTCAAACCGCTTCATGGTTCATAACTAGCACGGTTCACTTTTTCAGCAGGCACCGCCTAGTGTATTTTAGGGCGGGAGACCGGGATGACAGCATCCGAAAACCATCGAAATATATATACTACTGTAATAATTGTCAGTGGATAGATATAGTAGAAATATTAAAATTTATAGTTGAATTTTATGGCAAATTGTAATTGAAATTGCAAAGTTATCTCCCTTTAATCAGTTGACAATCAAAGGGAAGTAACTCATTATTGGTTGATAAACGTTAAGTACAAACCAAATGCATTCCAAATTGTTGAGCTGTTCGGAAATCATTGACAAATCTATTGTGTTTTCCATGAGATTCCACATAATTTCCACTGATCGGAAAAGAAGTTGTCCACTTGGATCCGGATCCAATAATTGAGAACACAGGATGTAAGCGAGATTTTCACTCAACATTTGAGCACAGCAGTTGGCTGAGAGAGAGAGAAAAAGCCAGAAAAACAAGAAGTAAATTATTTGCAGAATAAAGAGATTCTTGTATTCGTTAATTCTAATAATGCTAAACAAAAAAACATTATTAATAATTAAACTATTTTTGTCCCATAATACTTGGTACATTTCTATATACATTTCTTATAATAAATGTAACATCCATTATGGGACATTATGCAAGGTTTGTTAAAAAAAGTATTGAGACTGAAGGTGTATTTACCAAGACAGAAATGAACAATGAATGAAACGTTAATTTTCTTCAAATTATTCCCTTAGACATTCAAAACACTTATTGTCATTCCACAATGAAACTATTTTTGTCCCATAATACTTGATACATTTCTATATATATTTCTTATATTAAATGTGCAATCCAATGTAGGACAGAAGTTGTATTATGTGAGGTTTATTCAAAAAGTATCAAGATTGAAACTGTATATACCAAAACAGAAATGAACAATGAATGAAACATTAATTTTCTTCCAAAATAATCCCCTTGGCATTCAGCACATTTATTCCAGTGAGTTTCCCATGGGTCAAAGCACCAGAGAAACTCTTCTTTTTCCATAATATTTCTTATTTATGTACCCTGTATCCTCAAATCTTCTACCCTTGAGATTCAGTTTAGGAAACAAGAAAAAAAATCACTCAGACCAAGGTATGATGAATATGGAATAAGTTGCACTCGCACAACCCTGTGTTTCACAAAAGAATTCATTCATAAAAGTAGCAAGACTGGCTTTATAATTATTTTTTCAAATTGACACTTACTCATCAAGTCATCAACATTTTATGTTATCATTCATCAAGTCATGTTAACAGCATGGATTCCCATGACACTTCTCACCACCTGTCCCTATAGGCCATTGCTTCTGACAAGTCCTCCACACAGAATCCAGTGTCCTCACAGAGCTGATCAATGTAAGTTTTGCGGGTTGGCAAACACTGGTGTGTCTATGTGTAGCTGTCCACAGAAGAGTGTCACTTATGAGTTCATCCTTACTTCTCTAGCATGTCTTGTTTGTCTTACTTGGATGGTTTATATGATAGGTGGTAAGTGGCCATACAGCTGCTTTTTGTAGGATGCTGCTTTCCAGATTTGTTCAAAACAGCACGCAGCATCCTTGTGTAGTTCCCATCTAGCTTTTTCTCCAAGCATTTCATTGAAGTCCAAGTGATGCAGCCATACATATACTAACATGGCTACAGCTTGAAGAATTTTCACTTTATCTTATCAGAGATCAGATAAATGTTTTCAATTAATTTTTTTTTAAATTCAAAGCTTCCTTTTTCATCAACCTCGAATATGCAAATGTAATAAGTATTATGGGATAGTAGTAGACCATATTAAAATATAGATATATATATCATGCTAATTTAGATATAAAATAATCTTCTAAATATTAAATGTCATTTTAAAAGAATTGTCTTAGCATCAGTAAAAATTTATCAGAAGGAAATATTCAACAATTCAATTTTGTCTTTTTGTTACTATCAGATGCAAGATGTTTTTTTTGAAAACTGTTTTCTGATTGGATAAACTTTAGCTAATTCTTAAACAATAATTAATCAGTGACAGTTAAATAGAAACTAATTATTCTTACCGGAATGTCTTGAGAGTTTTTGAAGAACTTCCAACACCAAAAGTTTATTGCCAAGATCATTTTCTACAAGTTGGATTGCCTAGAGAAAAAAAAAAATTTGTCTGATATATATATATATATATATATATATATATATGTGTGTGTGTGTGTGTATATATAAGGAAAAAATAACAAAGAAGATTTAGGTTGAAAGCATTATAGACTATTACAGGGAACCTAGAGGAATTATCTTTCAGTTACCATCATCAGACACAAAATGAGGATTCCTTTATTATTAAGTCACTTTAAAACAGATTTTTTTTTTCTTATAATATAACTATTTATTAAGTCAATTGAAAACAGATTTTTTTTATGTCAATCAGCTGGTTAAGAATTTAATTTATGATTGGCTGTTAAATTACCTTCAGTAGTGGCCAAACAGAAGGACCCTGACATTAAAAATAAAAATTGTTAAAGTGACTTAAGAATAATAAAGGAATCCTCATTTTGTGTCTGATGATGGGAACCAAAACATAATTCCTCTAAGTTCCCTGAAATAATCTATAAAGCTGTGAGTGAATGGCAAAAGGTACATGGTTGATTCTATTTTCAAGTCTCTGGTTAATATACCCAATATAATGAATATCACATTCACATGTATATTGATAAATTAGGAAACTATTATGAAATTATTGATGTAGTTGTTTATTGCCTGCTTTTGTGTAAATACATTGAAAACACAAGAGTGCAGATAATTTTTGACTCTTCCTCATATATATATACATATATAAGTTGATTGATTTTATTGATTGATTTTAATGACACATCAATCTATCTGAGGTTATTTTATGCCAAGAGATTAGGGATTTGCATATATTGTATATCTATATTTACATTTGTTATGTAAATTTTTAACAGTTTTTTTTTTGCTCAGTTATATATTAAGTATTCCTATCTAATACAAATAATTTTTAATCTATTTGAGTCATAGAGGAGATCCTAATATTCAGGATCAGAGTGGAATAATATCAATGAAGGAATACTCCACACTCCCTAGAACTCCAGTAATGGACCCTCACCATCAGATGCATTTTTGGGGGGAGGTCTTACTCCCACTACAAGGGATACAGTCAGTATATTCTAAGCCCTTTCCACAGGGCAGTAATATTTTTGGTAAAGTTTCAATGCTGTAGAGTTTGGTAATAAATAATACCTAATAATATCCATTTTGATTATTCCACTAGAAATAATAACATCCTGACATGTTTGGTTTAAATTTTCATTAAAAAAAAAAATTGTGAAGGGAGTACTTATTTAGGGGCGATACCGTGGGCCGGGGGTACTTACTTTTACCAGAGTTACAGCAACATCACTTTCTTCGATTATTTTCCTGAGAAACTGCACATTGCAAGGATCATGTTCTGAGGATTAAAATAAATAAATTTTTGTTATTTTACAATTTGACCAAAGCTCTCATTACTGGCATGACACAATGACTGAAAAACAAAAGAATGGATAAGTGAGCCTTTGGGCAGAACACTTTTTTTATAACTATGTAAAAATATATAAGAGACAAAATAACAAAAAGGAAAGATATTGTGTACAGAAGACAATGTAATAAACACATACATGAGGCAATGTAATAAATGTAAAAATACATAAGACACAAAAACAAATTCATACAAAAGACATTTGTTGGGAAATTACTAGCTAGTTTTGAATTCAGAATTTTTCCTTCTCCTGGGCAGGTTAATTCATAGATGGAGAAGAAAGAGACAGACTGATGCCTTTCCCAAAGGGCATTAGCACAAAGTTGTGGTGAAAGATAAGAAAACTAAAAGTTTGTTCCCTGGGTGAAATCTGCTGAAGAAAAAGGTACATTTTTGATACTTACTAATCACTAGACTTAGAGAGAATAACTTTAAATAAGGGAATTTTTGTTTCCTCATCCCCACCCCCATCACAAATGTCTGTTTCCACAATAAAATCTATTGCATTTTTAACAGTTGGCAGTTGATGTTTTGGTTTGTGAGTAAGTATGAGGTCGCTCTGTTGGGAATAGTTGTGGACTCTTGTTGCATGATGAATAAGGTGGCCTATTCATTTTGTAATGAAGAGTAGAATTTAGGAATAATGTTAATTGTAAGAACTCAGCAGCAAATTCATATGGATGTGATAGACAAGTACTTGATCCCTGATTAACCTGGGAGCAGTTCTCTCATTGGTTGGTTTGGTCATGTGACTACCCAGTCAGTGAGAATGATTTAATTAGTTAATCAGATTAGTCCCAGGCATCAAGGCAAACAGACACATAATAGTTATTCTCTTAAGTGAGGTTAGGGGTCTTGGGGTAAATAAAAGACGTTCAAGATAAACTGATACCTTGTGTTCATCAATAAGAATAAGAAATGGACGTAGGGATTCAGCAACCCCCAACAACACCAAACCAACCAAAGTTAGTCCAGGAAGATGAGGAGGAGACCAGAGAAGATAGAAGATATATATATTCTATCTTCTATCTTCTAAGTATAAGAAGAATAATAAAGAGCCTATGCAACACTCTTAACGTTGACTTTAGATTTGTGAATCTGGATTTACATTACAGACTTTTTTGACTGACCTTATTTTTGGTACATTAACAGAAAACAGCTTCACTCAGAATGTTGAACATGGCTCATTAACTTTATTTTCCACAATAATAACACTTACGTTACTCATACTTCCATTTGATGAATTATAATGAGATATTAATTAGCAATAGTTTAATGAAATTTGCAGTGAAGAATTTCATTTGGATTTTCCATAAAGTCTAACCATGTGGTTTTTTGTCTTCCATTTTTTTATTCCTAAATTTTTTCCCTTTATCAGATTCTTAAGAGGACATTTTCAAGTTACTCATAAGACAACTTTCTTCAGATTATTTAGCACTTTGAATATACACTCTTTAATACATTTGCAGCACTGGTAGGTGTTGTCAGTGATGTAATATGCATGGGTCACTGGGAAGTTTTGGGTATTTCAACATCATACTCCCCTCGCCAGGCTGTCCCTATCAGAGATGATCAAACTGATTCACCTACTGAGATGCTAACAAATGCTTTGGACAATTGTAAAACTCTCTACCAAGCATCTGATTGGCTGATGCGAACAACCAGTAAATATACAACGGAGTAAAAAGTTAAAATTTTTCTTACCTGATTCTTTAAATGTTACCAATATTTTGAGATATTTTAGATAATTTAAGTAGTTAAAAATTACAGCTTTTACTTGTATCACCATGTCCATTTCCTTTGACAGTGACCATTGCACTACGGGCACCTCTCTGACTCTTTGTATATTCATAAATAAAATGTTCTTATCTCAAAAGAAAGTATCAACAATTCATACTTACTGAAGATGTCTTGCGTTGGATGATGTTCTGAATACAAAGACAATAAACTAGAACAGACTTGAGCTTGAATCGCAGCAGAAGGAGCACGTAATAAATAACCTGCCAATACAAAAAGAAAAAACAAAACTTTTGAGGATGCCAACTTAAAAGAATTCTAATTTATAAGAGGATGCTGAAAAGTTCTGAGTCTAACTAAGAAAGAAATGACTTTTCCTTTTTTAATCTTTGTCCTATTTTTTTTTTTTTTTGAGAAAGGATGTGTGATGTGATTAATTTTGAGAGGGTTTGGTTTCTTTGTTTAATGGCATATCAACTTTCATGGGTTATTTAATATCAAAGCCATCCTTGTAGTAGAACAGTAGTAGTACTATATAACCCATAATGGGTTATTTATTGCCAACAAAAGTAATAGTAATAGCATGACTGGAGGATTGAACTCGCTTACTAGGAAGTTGCAATCCATCAGGTTAGTGAGTACACCATGGGGATTCATCCACTCTGAGATGAATATACAGATATATAGAATCATCATCAAGGCATACTAACAGCACAGATTTCTTTGACTCTCTCTTGCCATCTCTTCCTATCAGCCATCACTTTTGACAAGTCCTCTAGATAGGACACAGATTGTACTTCATAGTCCATAATCATTTGTTTGGAACATTGAAAATATAATCATGATTACAATCAAACATTTAGAATTCAATCAAATTTCAGTATTAAATAAGCCATTAGGAGTTGATATGCCATTAAACAAATAAACCAAACCAAATCAATTCTATAATAATAACTAAAGCTGTTCATTTTTGTCATGTGAGTAAACTTGAAAATTATGAAAACAAAATGGAATCGGTTAAGAAGAATTCCTGTTTTGAAAATGGAAGCACTTACCAATTTGACAGACTGATTCTACGGCCACTTCAGCATAAATGATTTCGTCCGACGCTTTTTCTTTTAAAAATGGTAGGGAACACAGGAACAACAAATTTTTCATTTGTTCTTCATAAATTTGAATTTCTTGAATTCGATAACAACAAATGTTCAAGATGTTTATGACATCAACCAAATCTTTTAATAAATAAAATTACGTCAAGGAAAACAAAACAGAAAGAATTCAAAAAATGATCATCTTAAAAACATTCTTAGATAAAATAAATAAACAGGGAATATTCAATAGGAAATTTTTGCTTCAGTGGTTTATGAAAAGTTTAATAGAAATAAAAGTAAGTAAAGTCGGCAGGGCGGCCTAATGTCAGTATCAGTCAGACAGTGAGGGAGTCTATCCCCTTTTCACTAGTGCTAGGCCAAGGAGAGATTGTTTTTTGGGTGTCTGAGGTTGAGTACCACACCTACCATCATTTCCTCACTTTACTACACAGGTCCTGTGCTACTCATATGCTGAGTTGGCGAGGGCTGGTATCGAAGGCGGAACCTTGTGATTCCTAGGCTGACACTCTACCGACTGAGCTAAACCCTATTTTGATAGAAATAATACAGGGGGGTTATTTTGCCTTCTCACTTGTGTAAAGGAATTGGGCAGTAGTGTAACTAAATGGCAATAAAATGCAATAAAAATAAAGTATAAAATATAATGCAATAAAAATAAGATTGCATTATATTTACTCAAGAGAGTAAATATAATGCAAAATTTAAATATTATTAAACAAATACAAACATTTCAAAAAGAAGAAAAGGAAAAAGGAAAATTCAGTGTTCTTTGTCAGATTCAGGATAAAAAAAGATTGTGGGAATGTCTTTTTGTAGTGTTAAGATTCTTGTGGCCATTTTTATGCTGCAGGTGAGAGCACTTTACAATGGAGATCCCTTGTGGCATTAAGTTTGATCCATTTTCAGTGGAATCCTTGTGTTCCTCAGTGTTAAGCAGAATCCTTGTGTGTTGGTCTATTCATTCGTTCGTCCGTGTTAAACACAAACAACTGAATGCCTTTCCACCAAGGCTATTAAATAGTTAACCGACCATGTATTCGAGTGTGTTGATTGGCCGATTGAATTCACACAGCCACACCCCTTATATACAGAATCATTCCAACAATCATAACATTACATCTTATTATTATAATGGAGATTCGATGTCTGTAACCAAAACTATGTCACTGCTTACCCACAATACACTCAGGAATTGCATAAGTTTATCAATGAGTATTTAATTATTGTCAAAATCATTAATATCAATACATCGAATAAATCTTATTTATTAACACAATGTCTCTATGTAAATCTGAGTTAAATTTGACTCAAAGTAGCCCATGTTATTTGTGCATTTAAAATCCTGCTATGTGTCTTATATATTACTAAGAAATAAAGGTTTACATAATATATGGTGTGGTTAATTTGGATACTGGTTTTAACAAATCCAGGTTTAATAATTAATTACTTGGCGTTATTGATCTCTAATATTATTGTTTTATTCTCCAATGTATTTAAATCAATCTATGAATGATTTTATATGAAACCAATTAAAATATAATCAAAATAAGAGTAATATTTTTATATGTGTTCTTATTTATATTTGTTTGTTCTTTCTAATCTAATATATTTCATTACATTAAAACTTAAATACTTGCGCCTGGTGTATATTCTTGCTAGTGTACATCATAGAAGAACATATTAAAAATATAATATGTATTTAATTACAACTGAATTAGATTTAAAAAAGAAACAGAAAATGAAATAAATGAAAAAGATTGTTACTTATCCATAACACATGTTCTTGCCTAGAAAAATATGTAATCGCTTGAACACCAGTGTGCACTGGTCAATCTATAATTGTAAGTCCTTCCATCTAAGCAGCACGGTACCTCTATTTATACAGGATGGAGGTTAACTATTTTCATTCTCTGGCGATCTGTGTTCAAACTCTAGAGTCAGCAGCAACATTTTATTCATAAGTGACAGTTTTTTTCAAGAGTCTGGTTCTTGCAACAAACTTGAGACAACTGAAAAAGACTTGAATTAACCGCCAAAGTTTGGTGCCGAATTAGTGGTTTAAGGATTGTCCAAGGTATGTCCCTATGTTGCTAAGCTGGATTCAACCTATGAGTCAGTGGTCATGACCTTAGACTGACTGGGATGGGTCTAAACAGAGAGATGTGTGTGTGGGAGAAGAGGAGTTTTTGATGAAGGTGAAACAAGTGTTTCAGAAAAATTGACATCATTTCATTTTGAAAAGCCCGCTATCATTTGAGATATCTGTGTAACTACATAGTCCATGCTATGATTCATAAATGGTACTGCAAATGCATTATAGATGTGAAAGAAGAGGATATCAGCTGTGGTAGAAAAACTTAAAGACAATCAAAGATTTAGAAACAGTTTTTTAAAAATCCATATGCCAAAATAAATATGATTTTAAAATTCCACATATTATTATGGATTACTTGTAATTTGTATGCATGAGTCCCAGTATAAATAATTATAAATAATTATTGACTGATTTTATCTTTTCACGTCTATTTATCTATCTATTTCAGTATGTTATATCTTTCTATATCTGTCTGTTCATATCAATGTATCTATTTATCCATCTCACTCAGTTTGATGTCCTGGGAATGACGTTAAACTATCTGATGGTGAGCTTCCAGTTTTGGAGGTTTGGGGAATGTGGAGCACCCCTTCATCACCATTGCTCCCTGGTCCACTCTGACCTGGAGTGGTAGTACCTGTTAGGGTCCCATCTATGGGTTAAATAGAAAAATGTATTTATAAAAAAAAAAGCATTATCATTAGGAATTGAATTTATTTCAAAACTTTATCGGCATTAAATGACCCACTGAGGTTGATATGCCATAAAACAAACCAAATCAAAATCAAAATCAAATCACTCAGTTTGTTCATATCTATCTATCTATCTATCTATCTATCTCAGTATGTTCATTTATATCTGTTTCACTCTATTCTTATCTATATATCCAGTCTGTTCATATCTATCTATCTATCTATCTATCTCAGTATGTTCATTTATATCGGTTTCAGTCTATTCTTATCTATATATCCCAGTCTGTTCATATCTATCTATCTATCTATCTATCTCAGTATGTTCATTTATATCTGTTTCGCTCTATTCTTATCTATATATCCCAGTCTGTTCATATCTATATATCTATCTATCTATTCCAGTATGTCATATCTACCTATATCAGTCTGTTCATATGTAAGTTTTTTTTCATACTTATCTGTCTATCTATCAATCTTTCAAAAATCCATATATCATTATGGATTACTTGTAATTGTATGCATGAGTCCTAATATAAATAATTATAAATAATTATTGACCGATTTTAACATTGTCATATTTTTGCATTATATCAACTATTATGATTAGTCATTTTTTTTATTTTTAAATGTACTTTTATCACATAAAATTTGGTGAGTTGCCAGCAAATTTTAATTCCCAAAAAGTTTGGAAACCATTGGTCTAGGCAAATAAAATTAAACAGGTTTAATGTTAAGCAAAATAAAATTTATTCATCAAAATTTGAATGAGAAATTCAACATTATGTGGATTGCAAGAACGATTTCACAAGTTTTCAATATTCACACCACCTGTGACACACGGCACATGTGGTGGCTATTTCAAAAGTAATTTGCATATAAAATATAATTTATCCACAACAAATGAATTATACAGGAGATAAGTTTAGTTTAGAACAAAGCCAGAAGTATGGACACTCAGTGAGAATCAAATTCATGAGAAACAGACTGCTAGCCCATTATAATGCATAAGTTGCTCTGTGATAGTAATTGTTATAGTTAGTATATGAGTAATTCCATGTCAAATCATTTAGGCCATATCACCCATCTCTTTTGATGTTTCTGAAATTTTGTCCAAGTGTGGATTATGTTAAAGTTAGACAATCCCCAAATTTGAGGGGGTTAAGATTCCAATTAAAAAAAAAATTGGCGGAGTTCTGTCGATTCTTAGCTCTCCAAATTTAACCCCCTCAAATTTGGAGAGCTAAGGATCGACATAACAGCAAAAAATGGTGACTTTTTGTAACCTATTTTTGTCTGTAAAATGAGTTCTAGAGCTTTCCTACTTCTGAAATGTGTTTATAAAAGCATTTTTGCCCAAGGAATCCAAAAATGCAATAAAAAAAGTCTGAAAGTTAACCAATTTTAAGGTATTGATGATTTCTGATTTTTTCATAGCAAGATCAATATCCCGATGTGGCACTGCATCTATGACAAAAAATTTTTCTATTATTATTTCACATATATTGAACATTATTTGTACCAAAAAGATAGTTTGATTTTTGCTCAGAACCGAAAAATTGAAGTGGATGGGAGACAATTTTACTTTTTTCTGGATGATTTGACCTGGAATTACTCATATAGATTCTCTGAGGGGCTAAGTAGTATAGCAGTAACAGCCAGTTTTAAAGAAAATCCTAATGTTGTAGTGAGATTTGTTGATGATGTAAGTATTTATAAGTAAAACATGTTATCAGTATATTACCAATACTAGATCAATATATTGCATGAGTCTATCTATCACACTTCCACATAGACATTCTTATCTTTCTCAAAGTGTCAGAATCATTTTTATGATATGTAATTAACTCTTTCCAACAGCAAAAGACTCTGAAGATAACTTGTTATTTATCCACAGGTTTATTTACCGTAGAAAAGTGTAAAAACTGAAATGAAGAAATACATTTTACAAATAACATTGAAAAGGAAACCATACAACAAATAAATTAGTCCGCAATGAGTTTACAAACCAACAAGTAAATAAAACAATGGTTGTTGGGTGGGGAGGGGTGACCAAGTTATATAAAGAAATTAGACCAAATGGCCAGTACAAATGTAGCATGAATATTTTAACATATTTTCTTTAAAGAAACAAACATTTATGCTGGATTAATCACTGCATGATACAAGGAAAAAGGTCTAAAGTTTTATAAAGGAAAAGAATAACTTTAAATTATGAAACAAATTGCGGTGAGGTTAATTTAAAATAACTAAAATAAGAAACTAAGCCGAATGGCCAGTACAAATGTAGCATGAATGATTTAACACATTTTGTCTGTTTTATTGATAAAGGATATAAATCCTTGATGATAATGTCGAACAATCTTTCGCAACGCAAATACATGTCGCTCATAAAGCTCAGCCTAAAAAAGAGAATATGATAAATTATTAATTGGAAATGTTGTATAAGATATTAAATATTAAACATTTAATGTCTGATGATAAAACCATAACAAATAAAAATGACAAATTGAAAAGTTAATTTTGTTGCAGATATAAAAAATATATCTAAGGTAGATGGGTTATCTCCCTTGGTCCTATTCAATCCAACCAATCACAAGCCCGCAATTTTCAGCGGGATCAATTGAAGATAGAAATCTTTCTCTTTACAACTGGCATCTCTTGAAGTCACACATAAATTACAACGCTCCCCATATTCAGCAGAGAGTGACAGAGATAGGAAAATGGCTGTCATAGGTACAATAACTTACTGTACACTTTACAAGGACTCAGTTAAGTGGAATTGTATTCATAATATTTATATAATTGACATTTCCCGCAGACACTATTATTGTTTGTAACAACAATTATTACAAGTGTATTTTCTTGTTTGTGTAAATGTATTAATACAATGTTATTTGAAATTCCATGTTGTGTTCATGTGTTTCCTGTTTCTTGTCTATTCAACATTCACTGCATAAATCAGAATGCAAATGGTGCACAAAAATCTTTTTTTTTACATTGAGAAAATAACATTTTAAATATTCTATTCTCCCTTACAAATATTTTTATTTTTCATGCTAATGATTTGATTATTAAAGAATCCAGTGCCTGCCATTATACTATATACTAAAAAACTTTTATTAATTCAAATTTCATAAAAAGTATGTGGGTAATTCAATAAACACAGTGAATTTTGTCTAAGGAGTTGGTAATAAAAAGTATCATTTACAACTGCCCCTTTTTCAAAGAAATCAATAATGATGAGTCCTTTTATGTCCCAGAAGACTGTCAGCATCACCTTCTTTACTGACTGCTGTGCCCAGAACTTTTTCTTTACAGGAGTGTCAGTGCATTTCTACTCCATTGACTGTCTTTTCCACTCACTGTCTTTTCCACTACTCGTACTGGCAAAACCTTCTTAAGTACATTTATAATCATCTTTTTGATTAAAACATGCTTTTTCATACACATTACACATTCTTCTATAAATTTCTCATTGTTTGCACTTCTCAGCCACCAAAGATTTGATGACAGACCTCTGTTCAGATCTGAAGTACTCTGTTTGATTTGCTGCCATTTTGAATAGCCTCAAAAAAATATTTTGGGATCTTAATATAAGTTTTGCTATAAACCAATTCTAAACAATGCAGAGATTACATTTATAGAAAAAAATTCTGAAAAAATGAATTTTGCTTTTTTCAAAAAAATTCTCTTATGCATTGAATAACCCTTGTACATTTGGCAATAGTTGAACCTTTAACTTTAAGTTTGAAAGCACTTACCACTAAGCCATGTTTATATCCAATAAAACCCTTTCAAAGATTAGATATTGGGGAATACAATGAAGATGTAATGTGCATGATCAAGTGCGATGAAATAGTATCAAAACTGAACCTTTAAGTTTTGTTTATTTTAAAATCTATTGATAATAGAAATTCAGTTTCTATTTGTCTGTAACCAAAACTATGTCTGCTTACATCAGTCATTTCAGGAATTAAGTAAGTAAATGAGTATTTAATTTATAGTCAGTGTCCTTACTACATAAAAATATTAAAATTATATGAAAAATCAATTAAGAGTCAAATTTTCATGAAAATGTTGATACTTATTCACCTTTAGATGAATTTATGTTTAAAATATTTTTTCCTAAAATATATTGGGGGAAATATTTTTTTTACTAGGTTGATCCCGCTCCCCTTTATTTGATTAATTAAATCAGAAATTCTTGGAAAACTTTTGGAGGTGTCTACAGTCGTAAAACAAAACAAATATATCAGTGGAATGGAATGAATATGATGCTTTTTAAGTAAGTAATTAATTTTCAAAAAATATTAAACGTTTTATTTTATTTATTAAATTTTCCTACACCCCCCCCCCCGGCAATATCTTTCAAAAATTATTTTTTATACTGCCTGGGGGCGTTTTTTTTTTTCTTTTTTTGCTAGTTTAAGTAAAGAAATATAAGTGTAATCCTTATATATATTATACACATTAATTTTTCATTGCAGTGATATTACAATTCAAGAGTTTGGGTTTCATCTGCAATTACCTTTTCAATGATAAAGGATGAATTCATCTATTGTATATAAATGTCAATAAATATATTATACTGAAACATCACTTTCTATTTAATTAATAAAAAAACAACAACAACAACAACAACCACCAAACAATATACTTACTGAGAAAGGATCTTTTAATAATTTGATGATTTTTTTCAGATTTATAGGTTCCAACTTGAAGCCCTGAAAAATAAAAATTGTCAAGTTGTATAGAATTGTTTCATTGAACCTTTATAATTTAAAATAGAGTGACACCTGACTTACAATTGTCCCAAATTATAAGTTTTCCAAATTACACGTTTTCACTCAGACGATTTTTTGCTTTGAATTAAAATCTAAAATTTGAGGTATGAGTGAACTTCAGATACACTTTATGTAATAAGTTCACTAAAAACATTTAAGTTTCCAACTTTATTACACCAAAGAAAAATATTATTTATAAAAAAATTTATTACAGCACATAATTCATTACATTCTATGTTATTATGTTTTTATAGAATACAGTGCCATTTTTCTTATTTAAAAAAAATATAACAAAAATTAGGGTGTTCCTTTGGGGGGGGCTGAAATTGATTAATGGAGAATATTGATTTGATATATGAAGAAATTGAATTATGAGTGAAATGAATTAAACTCGTAAGTCAAGGTACCACTGTATATTGAATATAAAAAATGAATTTGGAAAGAACAATAACATATCTTATTATAATGGAGATTCACTGTCTGTCTGTAATCGAAACTATGTCACTGCTTACATCACAATACCCTCAGGAATTATGTAAGTTTATCAATGTGTATTTAATTTACAGTCAAAATCATTAATACATAGAATAAATCTTATATTTACTAACAATGTCTCTATGAAAATCTGAGTTAGATTTGCCTCAAAACAGCCCATGTTATTAGTGCGTTTAAAATCCTGCAATATGTCTTATATACAACTAAGAAATAAAGGTTTATATAATATATGGTGTAGTTAATTTGCATATCGGTTTTAACAAAACTGAGTTTAATAAATGATTACTCTGTGTTATTGATCTCTAATATTATTGTATTCTCCAATGTATTAAAATCAATCCTATAAATGATTTTATATAGAAACCAATTAAGATGTAATTAAAATAAGTGTAATCTTTTTATATACATTCTTATTTACTTTCATTAGTCTTTCTAATTTAATATATTTCATTACATTAAAACTGAAATACTTATGCCCGGAAGGCTCATATTCTTACTAGTTTCATTAAAAATTGAGTCAAAAGTTTTGCAATATTTTGGTATATGCAAATTTGTAGTGCATGTGACTGAAGCAGTTCAAGCTATGGTAGGTACCCACTGTGGTTAGTTATATCATGTTAGTTGATGCATTGATATCACATGACCTTCAATTTGCAACACAGTTTAATTCGAGAAGTTATATTTTACAGGTTTAATCTGGGCCATAATGGTGCAGAAGCAACCAAAAACATTTATTGTGCAAAAAGTGAAGGTACAGCTGATCCCAGTAATCAGATGGTTAGAAATTTTGTTTGATTTGCAAGAACTTTGACGATTAGGCAAGGTCTAAAACTGTGGATTCCAAGGTTGTGCTCATAGAGGCAAATCTGGTGAGTAGCACTTAAGGAGTATCAGGTGGGCTCAGGATCTCACAGTCCAGTGCGGTATGTTTACCTTAATGACCTCAGCAAAAGCATCTGGAGCAATTGAATTGTGCCTCATGTTACCTCAGGTGTGGTGCTCCACCTCAGACGCAAAGACAATCTCCTTGGTCTAGCACAAGTGAAAAGACATAGACTCCCTCGTTGTTTGGCAGATACCAACTTTAGGCCACCCCGTAATTAGATAACATTCAGAGGTGCCTGATGAGGTATGTTGTAAGAAATTTTTCTAATTTTGATAGTGATACAAGACAGTTCATAGATGGAGATGAAAGCTGATTGTTGGTTGGTTTTATGGCATGTCAACCCTTGGGTTATTTAATTGGAGTAATTAATGATAATTATCATTAATTGCTCCAAAGCATATAATTGCTTAAAAATGAAATAAAATAAAAACTGACTAGCATTAAATAACCCAACAAGGGTTGACATGCCATAAAACCAACTGGCAATCAGCTTTCATTTCCATCTATAAACTGTCTTGTATTACTATCAAAATTGATTGTTACATAATCTCCATTATAATAAGATTAAATAGGAAACTATAAATTTTACGAATGATTATAATCATTCATAAACATTTATAGCTTCCTATTTAATTACTGTCACCACTGACATCACAATTTCCTTAGTTATTTAAGTTATATTCTCAATGATTATGAAATAGTCATTATTTAATCTTATTTAGCATCTTATTTATTAACAATGTCTCTATTAAAATATAGCTGAGTTAGATTTGTCACAAAACTGTCCATATTATTAATGGGTATTTACCTCACATCCCTCATATGTGGGTCAGGCACAAGGCCCTATTAATGTGGGACCACTCATGAACCGAAGCTCATGAAATGGCAAGCACAAAATATGCGTGGATCCCGTTGGCATTCACCCTCGGGGGGTGGGGGGGTCTCAGTCACTGGGCAATAAACCCAGCCCTGTCCTTTTAAATCAAGTAATTAAGTTTTCAAGTTTTCAAGTAATTATTCCTAATTAATAATTGTAGTGAACCAGAAGTTAACACTCTGAAAGCAAAAATAAAGGCTTTGTGCATGGCTCTCCACAGATAGAAAGAGAGAAAAATAGAAATATTAAAAATGATAATTTTAACTAATCAAAACGCCTTGTTCGCGCCTAAAAGAAGTTTATCAAAAGACCCTTTTTGGAGCCTATCTAGACTCTATATAAGAAAGGCTTTTGAAGAACAAGTCAGAAAGATCAAGCATGCCTGAATGAGTCCACGTCTCTCATTTTAAGAACATTTTACCTACTGTTGAAAGTACTACAAACTATATCTTTCTCTCTCTTTCTAAATAACCTGACTGCTGATTTGATTCTGAACAAAACTCTTTCTTTCTCAGTTTGAGTCAACTCAACAACTCTACTTATCTCATTACATGAACATTTAAAAAAGTATTTCTGCAGGACTTCGATCAGTATTCTTGATTATTGTAATTTTTATTTTAATACACATTTTATTTGTTGAATTTATGAGTTCTTTGTTTTTCTGCCTTTACACATGTGTCCTTATGGTGTGATGAGTAAATTATCTAGTTATATATAACTCTTTACTACTCACCCACCATATAATAATCATTTGTTTGCACACAGTTGTTTTCAAGTATTCCTATCTAATACTAATAATTTACACATAATGATATTGTTTAAAGTAATTATTCCTATCTAATTATAATAACCATTTGTTTGCACAGTTATATGGTATCAAATATTCCTATCAAATACTAATAATTTTATGGTTTCAAATAAATATTTTATTTAATGGTAATTGTTTCCACACAGTTTTATGGTTTCAAATATTCCTATCAAATATCAATCATTGCTCAGAATATTAACCTCCTAGAAACTGTACAGAGACGTGCAACCAAACGAATACCCTCCATCAGGCATCTACCATACTCTGAACGTCTCGCTGCCCTGGAAATGGATTCGCTGAAACTTCGGCGTCTGGCAGCTGATCTGGTAAACGCTCATAAGGTCATTAATCATCTTACAACAGCAACCTTGAGCACCTTTTTGATCTCCATCTTTCTAACACACGTGGGCATGCCTACAAAGTCAGAAAACAGCACTGTTGACATGACTTTCGGAAACATTTTTTCACGCTCAGAATTGTGGAGACATGGAATAAACTGCCCGTGTCTGTTGTAGGCTGCCGAAGCACTGAATCTTTCAAAGCCTCCATGCTTCCTGTAATCCGCCGACACTATATCTGATGCCACTCTCCACATACATATGCACACACGCGCACACATACATGCATATTACTACTGTAAACTGTTCATGTTCCTGACACTAATACATTATTCTGTGTACTTGACATGAGACTTTGATGAGTTGTGGTGCACCTGAGCACTGTACTCAATAAATTTCATTATCATTATTATATACAATTATATGGTTTCAAGTTATTTATTTTTTATTTAGTAATAATAATTTGTTTTCACACAGTTATATGGTTTCAAGTATTCTTATCTAATATTAATAATTTGTACACAATTTTATGGTTTCAAGTAACTATTCTTATTTGATAATTGTTTTCATACACTTATATTAGGTAAACCCAATTTTACAAAACAAATTTACCCCCCACCCCGTTTGAAAAAATTACCAAAAAATCAGGGAATTATCCGAGTTTAATGAAATTTTCAGTGTTGATTTATCAATGAATGAACTTTATAATGCATCAATTATTTTATTTCAAAACTTTCTGATTTTTTTAGGTCACTTAACTTTGACCCCCCCTTATTTTTTTTTTGGGGGGGCGGGGGGATTATTGGTGGTGTTATATAAATTCGAAACCATTTTATTTATACTTTAATTAGTTTCGAATTCAGAATGCCCAACTGGGAAAGCTTAAAAACGTATTTTTGGGGTGTATAACCGTAAATAAAATTAAGAAAATCACTGATATTTATTCTTATCTGTGTGGTGAATATAAGTATTACATTCATACTATATAGGGTAACGTACAAAAATATTATCTATATTATATAGATAATATTTTTGTACATTACCCTAAATATTTTAGCTGGACAAACAGCAATAAGCACGAAATTCGGAAGTTTTTTTTAATTTTTATTATCAATTATTACAAAAATGAAAAAGGCTTAAAGTTTTTTAGGGAATATTTTGGGAAATTTGAATTCAATAAAGTGCTAAAATCTTGGTTTTAAGAAAAGGTAAGAAAGGAATAAAAATAAAAAGAATATTGTAACGTAACAGAACGATGACAACTGTTTTTAATTAAGGTGCCCCGGGTATAGGTTAAATAATAGTAATACCAATAATGTTCTTCTCCAAGAATAGTTTAGGCATTAAATAACCCACGAAGGTTGATATGTTGTTAAACAAAGAAACCAACCGTATACAAAATTAAGGTACTGATAGTAGGCACTGCCAATTCTTCACCCATTTTCATTTTAAAAACGAATTAAAATTAATTAAATCGATTAAGGTCAAACTTTTCTTTTAGTCGAAAAGTAGTAACATAATGAGCATCAATAAAAAAAAAATTAAGAATTAAAAAAAAAACAACAAAAACAATTAAATTTTGTCTAAAAAAAATACCTAAGTGAAGATTGATACAGTGCTCTAAACATTATTATAGACATTTTATATATATTTTTAGAATAATTTCAATTTATCAATAAGCCTTAATTTAATTAATTCTTGATTTGATCAGTATTATTGTGTTACTTACTTCTGTCAAACCAGCAGCTTCATCAGTTAAAATATGATCAATAACTGGAATTTTCTTGATGGTCGGAAACTTGGAACTTTCCGTTCGATGTAATGTCGACATTTTCCTTGCAATTTACTTAACGCTGAGTCCAGATTTTATTGGTGATTTTTAATTAAAACATGTAAAATAAAATAAAAACACGGAGTAAACAGTTTCTTTCATTTTTTTGATTATCACCCACAGCTTTAAAAACAAATAAAGCACCAAGTTTTGTTTTCAACGTTGCTAGGCAACTAAGATCGGCCAACCACGTGACATCGGTTTCTACTTCCGAAAATATTCTATGAATAAATAAATATCTGGAATATTTTATAAATAAAAATGAATAAATGTTTGTAAATATTTTATGAATAAAGATAAGTAAATAGGTTTTGTTTTGTTTTTAATAAAATGACATAACTTAACTTATAATATTTTTTAAAGTTATAAGTTCGTTTTTCGTTTTAATAAATCTAAAATATCGCGTTAAATTCTATTTTAATAAAAACTTTTTTTTAAATTAAAAGTTATATAACTTAACTTATAACGTTTTAAATTTTATTTTTGAATTTATATTAAAATAGAATTTAACGTGAGAATTTTAGGTTAAAAATACACAAGAATTACCATCTTTAAAAAGGTCACCCATTTGTAGTGCAAGAGAACTCGTCTTTTAAATCTAATGTTAGCGTGTTCGATTCCTTCTGATTGCTTCATGTTAACCTTTTAGTTAAAACCTAGTTTATTTGTAGAAATTATATAATTTGTACTAAATCAAAATCATTCAATTTAGTATACCTTCATGTTTCAACTTTTCAATAATTGATACACACAAAATTTAAAGTAAAGAAAAATGTTTTTTTCATTTTTTTTATTTTTTTATGTAGTCGTAGTTGTTGATTCCTATTTATTCTGTGGTGAACCGGAAGTTAATGCTTTGAAAGCAGAAATAAAATGACAAAAATAAGAAGTCTGCACATAGGATCAGCACAGGTAGAAAGAAAAAAAATAGAAATATTAAAAATTATAATGTTCAACCAATCAGAAGTGTTTGCACCTAAAAAAGGAAGTTTTTCAAAAAGACCGATTTCGAGCCAAGGGAGTCCTATAAAAGCGAATGTTTTCGAAGAACAGTTCAGAAGACAAACTTCTGCCTGGATATTCCTTGTCGCTCAATTCAGAAATATTTGCCTACCGCTAAAGGTATTACAAGTTATATCTTTCTCTCTCTATAAGTTACTTCATTGCTGATATATAAGAGCATTACCCTTTCTTTCTTTATTGGAGAGAAGTCAACACTTTATTCTTCTAATTACATGAACTTTTAAAAAAGCATATTCTGCAGGACTTGGATCAGTATTTTTGACAATTTATGGGGTATCTCACAAGCCAGAACCCATTTTTGATTGGTGGAGATTATAATATGGGGGTGGGGGTCCTTGCTCATTTAATCCTCCTTCTAAACTGGACAAGTACAATAATCCTGAGATTTAAATTGTTAAATTATTTTTTTAAATTCTTAATCATAAAATAATAATTACAAAAATAGTAAATGATTTGGATAACCTATTAACGCCTTTCAAAGTAACATTTTAAAAAATTCAGAAAACTTGAAAGAAAAAAGAAAGAACTTGAAAATAACAAGGATTCTATGTTAAATCAAATTCATTTGAATGAAAAGATGTTGGCCAAATATACCTATTTCAAATATATATACACATTTATATATACACACATACATATACACACACACGTATATTTTGGCAGCATTTTTTTTTTAAACATGTTTTGTTAAATTCTACAGACAATTCTTGTCGGACAAGTTTTTGTTCGATCCTTTTTAACTGTCTGGCCATCTTTTTAACATCCAGGTGGAATTGGTGTAGCAATCCACCAAAGGTTTTTTCACGAGCGCTTTCTGTACGTCTTTGTGCCATCATCAGGTGTGAAACTGGTGGAATGTTTCCGTGTCTCACTTTTAAAACAAGCAGAAGCAGTAGGAATTAGTAGTAAGAGTGGCTCACAAGTTCCGTTAAAACGAACAGTGGCAGTAGAAATTTGTAGGAGGGGGGGGGCTCACAAGTTTGTAAGAAAACTTATGAGGCCCCCCCCCCACCTCCTACAAATTTCTATGGAGACCTTTGCCAGAATCTTCAGCTAGCTATTTTTGGGGCAAAATTTAATGGTTTAAAATATATTAAAAATAAATTACATATGTAATATTATTTACCTTTTCTTTTATGTCAGTAATTTACTTTTATGTTACTATTTTTTAATATAACAAACATTTGACCTTATATCGTTGATTTAATTAATTTCAATTCGTTTTTAATATGAAAATGATTGAAGAAATTGTCAGTGGCTTGACTATACAAAAATCTGAAAAACCTGCAGCAAAAATGAAATAAAACGTTTTTTGAAAAAAAAAAAAAAAAAATGGAACCATTTTGAGGACCAAAGTAGGGTGAAGTTAATGATAATGATGGTGATGATGATGGTTAAACAGTAAAATAAAATGAAATAAAGTACGCTTATGGTTGGAGAAATGGAGTAATATTTGGTGGAATTTTAATTTTAATATTTGGGTGGAATTTTAAAAATTTTGTGAAAGAATATTATGGACTTATGCAAGAAAATTTAAGTGGAAATTTGGGATTATGTTTTTAAACATATTATTAAAATTTGTTTATTAAATTAATGAATATGTGTATTTGTATGGGTAATTTATTTATTTATTTGTCATTGATATCATCTTAGTGATCATTGTTGAAAATATTTTAGTCACAATAAAGTAAAACATGTTGGTATTTTTCATTAGGGAGTAAAAAGATCAGGAAATATAAAGAGACTTGCTGTCACATGTTTTTTAGTGAGTAAATAGCTTAGGCAAGTGTAGAAAGTTTGGGGGTTTTTTTGGGGTTTTTTTTAGTGGGGTAAAGTTGATGATAATGATGATGGTAAGACAAATAAAATAAAATAAATTTAATCCAAATTTAATTTATATAAGTTATATAAGATTTCAGCCATAGAGAAAAGGAAACTAGAGGTCTATAGGAATGTGGAAGTGTTTTGTTTTAATATAGTTTAGAGGTGATTTTAAATTTTAGTTTAAATTTTGAATTTTAATGTTTTATATTGAAGTCTTTTAATATAATTTTAGCAAGAAAAAGACACACACACGTGTATTTGGGCAGCATTCTTTCATTTATACATGTAGAATTAAACTTCTCCTGGACGTCTCCTGTTTACCAATTTTATTAACAATCTTTTCCAGCTTTCTGGCCAACTTTTTTACATTTGGATAGAATCCGTAGTCCAAAGTTTTTATCCCAAGTACTTTCAGCACATCAAAATGCCATCATCAGGGGTGATGTGTTTGTGTTCCAGTTTTTTCAAGTTAGTAGTAGTGAGAATAACTAGGAGAACTTGTAAAAATTATATTAAGGGATGATCTGCTGTCTTAAAGATGAATATTGCAGACAGTGACAAAAACAACAACAAAAAAACAGCCAAAAAGCAAAGCTCTCATCAAAAATAAGTAAGCCAAATTTTCACCTACACAAGAACTTTATTACAAAAATATACACACATAATCTTTAAATTTACTTTCAGGAACTCTACATAAACAAGAACAAACGAATTACATTTTCTGAAAAAAAACAAAAAAAAAAAAAAAAAAAAAAACAATGAATAATCTTATCATTTCCACAAACTCACTTATGACTGTACAATTTCTAAGAAATTTAGAAAATTGATAAAAAGGTATTGTAATTTTTTAAAATTATTTTTTATTGTAACGAAAAAAAATAGTCATATATATATATATATATATATAATATAGACTTGTTCACTAATAAAACCTTCTTTTTTTTTGGTAAATTCCTATAAGTCTAACATGATCAAAGGGGAACCACTCTTGATTGATAAATTATTTATTTATTTTCCCATTAAACTAACCCTAAACACTAACCCTGTCTTTTTTCCTAGTAGATCAATAAATAAATACATAGATTTATTATCAGTCAAGAGTGGTTCCCCTTTGATCATGTTAGACTTATACGAAATAACCCTTCTTTTTTTTCTAGAATTAGCATGTTTGTTTATTTCTCCTCCGAAAAAGGTTTCTAGAATCTTAAAACTGATTTTCATTGCATTGAAATTTACTTAAATCAATTATTTAAGATAAAATTTTTGTTTTATTCAAAAAGTAGTAACATAATGAGCATTAGTAAAAAAGCAAAATATATTACATATGTAATCTAATCAATAACAAAATAAAATAAAACACTATGTACAGAAAATACCTAATTTATAGATAAAATTCATTTAAAATATAAAGTAACTAATTCTAAGTTTTAAATTTCATATTTTTAGATTCTACAAACAAAAATATATTTAATAACAAGCTTTTCTTTCTTTCTATTCACACCTTTGGTCTTTTGTATTATTATGTATCTTTAAATATTATGTTAGTTTTTCACACCAGCATTAGTTGATGTTATTTCACCGGAGTCTAAGTGACAAGTCTCCTTGGGTCTCCAGGACTCTTCTGAATATTCTAGCCGATTGCAGGAATCTGGAGAGTTCCAATTATTCCACTGATTTCCAGTTCCTCCAGTCTTTTTTCCAAGCTTTTTGGAACCGTTCCAAGTGCACCAACTACAATTGGTATCACTTTCACACCCTTTTTCAATTCTCTGGCATGGTCCAGGTATTTGTCTATCTTTCCGTTTTCCTTAATGTTCACCCTGTGATCTGCTGGAACTGCAAATTCTACCAGTTGACAAGTTCTTTTTTCTTCTTTTTTTTGTTGTTAATAATCAATACTAGGTCTGGTCTCCTGGCTGAGATAAGATGATCTGTCTATATCTCAAAGTCCCAGAGAATTTTATGCATTTTTGTTGTAGGGTCAAAATTAAATTTTTTGCATAATTCCCACTGGATCACTTTCCCAACCCAGCCATGCCTAGCTTTGTATTCCCATTTTAAGAATGTCTCGGGTATTTATTCCTTTGATGAGATTTCTACTGCCGAGTTTGGTTTCTATGAATTTCTTGTTCTCCTGAGGTATTCTTTTTTAACTTTTCCTTTCATATGTTTGCTTGATATTGTCTGCTTCCTAAAATTTCTAAATATTTGTAATTTTCTTTTTCTCCCAGTGATTTTATAGTTATATTCCATCCATTATTTTTCTTTTCCCCTGTTTTATTACTAGCATAGCACATTTTTTTTCATTCCGAATTCCATTCCTATTTCTTGGTTATATATTCTCATAGTTTGTACCAGGGTCTCTATCACTTTTATGTACATAAGGTGGTTTATTTTTTCCTGCAAGTTAGTGAAATTTATGTTAATATTATTCTTATTATTATCGTTATTATGTATCTTTAAGGGTGTGTTGATCTATAATATGGTAATTTATGAGGAAGTGCGTCCCGGTCTCCTGCCTCAGAAATTGCTACACGGTGACTATTAAAATAACGTCCCCAGCTATGTCGTCTCGGTGGTGTTACTTGAAAGAAAACAACCAACTTAGGGCGTTAAATGTATTTGGGGGGGGCTTCTTTTTTGTCGTAATTCTTGTTTAGATATGAAGATGGATATATAGTTTGGAATAGGTTGAGATAGATAGATAAACAAACAAAATAATATAGATAGATATTAACAAATGGAGATAAATAGATAGATAGATATTTTCGACAAGTAAATGGATTTGGAGGGGGGGTGTCACTTCTTTTTTGTCGTAATTCTTGTTTATTTAAACTAAAAACAACACATTAAACAAACATGAATAAAAGAAAATCTTAGTATTTAAAGTAATATAGATAAATATGAACAAATTGAGATAGATAGATATGAAGTTGGACATGGCTCGGAACGTTATTTTAATAGTCACCGGGTAGCAATTTCTGAGGCAGGAGACAGGGACGCACTTCCTCATAAATTACCGTCTTAGTAATCAATAACAAAAAAAAAAAAAAAAAAAAAAAACACTACAGAAAATACCAAATTAATAGCTAAAATTCGCTTAAAATAAATTAAATTTCCTATTTTTAGAATCGAAAAACATTATTTTCATTTCACAGTAAATCTACACTGAAAATACGAATTTGTTCGAATCAATACAACTGCATGTTTTGTTTTAACACGAAAATATCATACAATGGTAATCTGAACATTAGTTTCATAAGTTCCTACCATAAAATTGTGCTTGCGCATTATTTGAAATGAACTTAATTGTTAAGAACACATTTTATGGGTAATCTAAACATTAAATGTTTGAAACCAAAAGTAATTTAAGAAGAAATAAGTAATTGCTTACTTTTGTCACGTTTCTAAAACTTATAGTTTCTAAAAACTTATTTAATTAAAATATCTTGTAAAGTTAGTGAATGCGAAAAAATACTGTTAGTTTAGCCAGCCGAATCTATGGCAAAGTACATTTCAACGAGACTAGACATTTAATTGTATAGAAACTCAGTGCTTAAAAAACAAAAGTCTAAACCTTTAATCAATTCCCACAAAAAAAATCATAACAGGCTACGAGTATTTGCCAAAGATTTTCTGGCTTTTTCAACAAGAACAAATATTTACAATTAGTACGTTTAGTTTGCATTAACGTCTTTTTAAGAAAGACATCGATAAATAAATAGGGTTACAAGTACTTGAAAACGAATAAATACTTATCCTCTAACTTATCAGATACTGCAATTAACTATTAAACAAGGAAATAGATATACTAAAGTATAGTTTCACGTGAATTTATATGATTAGATATAAGAAAACAAAAATTGATGTTTTGAAAATAAATTCACAAAGCACGTGTTCCACTGAGTAAATCCGGCAGAGTTATCTGCCCTTACTTACAAATTTGAAAAAAATTTTTTTGTTTGCTGAAGAATTATGGGATACTGTGTCCGCCATTTGTTCGGAACTGCTACGGATTGACTATTATTTTTATAGAATCTGATAAAATTGCACCAGGTGAGTAAATCTCTTCTTGCAAAATGAGCTACTTTCCCATGTTTAATGCAAAACTACAGCGTATGCCTTGAAAATTTAAATTCACTCTTTTATATTGTCTAATAACCTGTTCAGATTACATTCCGCGCTTACTTCATTTGCATAAAGGGTTGATAAATTGGAGGGCGAAAAGATAACAGATTTGTTTAAAAAATTATTTTCCTAGCTTTATTCTTGTTCTATCGTAGATTATTGCATTTGCAATCATATCCAATTGCTATGGTAATTTTGAAGGATTTTTTTTTGCTGGCATTCCTTTTTTTTCTAAAATCATTTGGAAGAGAGAATTGAAAGAACAGGCTCGCAGTCATCGCCATCATGGCCGTCTTGTAGATGTGGATTGTTTTTTTAGCTCTCAGATCAAAAACTGCCGGGTTGGTGATGTTACCTGCTACAAATTTACTTCACACAAGGAAAAATTCTAACTTTCAACGGAAAAAATGCCTTTACCCTTGCGATTAATATTGTAAAATTTGTCTTATATTATGTATTTAGTGTTACATTTTCATTGTTGAAGGCTTCCTTTTACGAACAATATGTTTTCTATATACCAATGGCCATAAATTCTACCGTAGAAAAGCCGATTTCTCTCTAAATTGTCTTGTATAATTTAAAATATTTACACAGTCCCTTTTTCTTTATTTATTTAACAACGTATGTATATTAATTTGTAAACGAGTTAAATTCTTTTGGTTTTGATGTTTTATAAAATTTGTCTTCCTCATTTGAAAAAAAAAATGTAATATTTGTTGTTTTTTCTCTTAAATTATAATATATATTATATATTTAAAAACCTTTCAAATTATGTTCCTGATATAAATGGTCATTCTAAATTCCTTATCATATTCTTATAAATTATTTTATTTAATGCTTTTCATTTTCCAATCTAAAAAATAAGTTTTTATTTCCACGTGAAGTATAAATTTTGTATGTACTTAGTAAAATGTTTGGTATTTTTTGTTTATCTACACAAAAGAATCCAAAACAAAAACATTTTTTCAGATTAAAACAAAACTTGCATTTTGAAAATATATTTTAATGTTTTTGATAAATAAAAAAAAAAACAACAAAAACATTTTTATATTCTCAATCTTTATTTTTTTTTTAAGGTTAATTTTAGTTGACTTTTTGATGTTTTGCTTTTAATTTTATTTTATTTTATTTACTTTTTTTATATAATAGTTTATTTTGTGATTTAAAAAGAATAAAGGTTTAACTTTATTTTTATATATATATATATATATATATATATATATATATCTTCCCTCCTGCTAAATTGAAGATTCAACAAAATTGAGTAAAAAAAATTTTCAGATTAATCGGTGACTTTGTCTAAAATGCTCAGTCTTATAAGTATTTTTAAAAACTTGCAATTATAGCTGTTTAACTTTAGTTGTCTATGTAAAAATTAAAACAAACGATTGCCTCTTTAAAAAACAGTTTAAAATGTAGAGTATTTGGGTGATTTTTTTTTCTTAAATTTCATATTAATTTTTTAATATATATATATATAGAAGCAATGTTTATTATAATTTACCAATATTGAATAATTCTCCCTATTGTTAAGCCATAGTTAGTAATGACGTATTTCTTCATCTCTTAAAAGAAAATGAATACATTCCATCTTTGATTTGTAAACATTACTCTGGTAAATAAATATGATGCAGCTTCTTTTTTTCTTTTTTAAGCTACAAATTTTCTGAGAGAAAATATTTTTTAAAGTTTCCTTATTAGTAAAGTCATTAAAATATAATAAAAGACTATGGTTATTTCATACGTTTACAAACTCTAATAATCCACAAATTACAAGGAAACTGATTTTTTTTTTTAATTACTTGAAGATGCTTCATACAAGGCAAGTGCCTTGATGTTGATGAGACTTTAGTTAAATACAGTTTATTTAGCAACGTGCATAAATTTTGCATTGAAATTTGCTTACAAGAGATTTTTTAATGAGATGGAACTCTTGAAGTAGTTTAACGAAAAGAAAGATTCCTTAAAGTTCAAAGAAACATTTTTAATAGTATTAAAATTAACAAGAAATATCAATTTAATTCAATGATGTGTAATATTACAAATTTCAAAAATGTTCAATAAATAAATATATACGTACAATGTACATACATATATACATAAGTACGCATAAACATAATATAAAAGTACATAGTACACCTCTGCATACATATGCTCATCAAGTCATATTCACGTACGAAAAAGGAGAATTTCTTAAATTTCCTTTAACATTTAGGGGATATTTATACAGTGTATAATTAAAGACGTCTTTAAAAAATACTGTTATGCCATGCAGTATTTTTTAAAGACATGACGAAATGCTGAATTTTCTAATTGTAAACAAATAATTTTGATATCTGGCTTTTCTAAAAATGCTTTTTGTTAATGATTTTTTTTTTTTAAATAAAGGACTATTTGCTCGTAAATTCCTACCATAAAATAAACTGAACCCCATTTTATGTCCGTGTTTTTGTATTAAATGTTTTATTTTACAATACAAAATATATTTTATTTATTTATTTTAATATTCATTTCAATGTGCATATTCTAAAAGTTTTTATTTTGTGATAATGTTTAGTTTTAAAGTGGGGGCTCGTTTTACAATTTAGGCATAAATTGGATCCTCCTTTTATGACCGTAATTTTGTTTTTTCGTCGACGATGATTAAAATCTGACGTTTTTATTTTAGAGTACCAAACCCAAAAAGATAGGAAATAACAACAGAAAGTAATATTCAACTTTTTACTCGTAAATTCCTGCCATAAAATTAGGCTTGGGCATTTTATCGTAGGAATTTACGAGTAAAAAGTTGAAGTGTAAAAACGAACCCCCACTTTAAAACTAACCATTCTCACAAAATAAAAAACACATTGAAGTGAATATTAAAATAAATAAAGGAAATATATTTAGTATTGTAACATAACGGGTGCAAGAAAAATAAAACATTTATTGCAAAAAAACACGGACATAAAATGGGGGTTCAGTTTATTTTATGGTAGGAATTTACGAGCAAATAGTCCTTGATTACCAAAAAAAAATTTATAGAAGAAAAATGAAATTTAAACAAATTAATATTTTCTCTTTTTGGGGGGGGGGCGTCAAATTGGTTTCATACCTCCTACTTAAGCATTTTGGACTAAAAATTGCAACTTCCTTTAAAAGTCATGTGGAAGGAAAAGATATCAACAATCATTTTTATTTTTTAATCCTGTTGACAATGCATTATTTTCTTTTTGAATCATCGAAATCTTAAACACTGAAGGAAACACTTAGCATTTTTTTCTCATTCAGATTTTATATTCACTTAAAACAAAAAAAACAAAAAAAAAACAGGGTAATATTAAATTTAGTGATATCTATAAGAATATTCAAACAGTTTTATCCCAGAAACAATATACAGTGTCCACAAAGTCTGGGTACATTAACACATACTTTTGAAACAAAACAATTTTATTTAATTATAATAAATAATATTTTTGATATGATTTCCAATACATAACTTGATGCGCCTATCATATCTGCCTTCTCGGAAAAATAACAAATACAATAGTGAAATCTCCATGTACCCAGACTTTGTGGACACCCTGTAGGTTATAAAGTATGACAAATATAAAATATTACATTTGTAAAATGTTATAATAAAAAAACTTGAAGAAAATTAGAGTAGATAAAATGTTATAAAAAATATTTTAAAAAATAGTATAAAATGACATTGACTTGTAAAGAATTGTCCAAAATAAAGCATTAATAATGTAAGCTGTACAATTTTAGCATACCTTCACATTTCTGTGCTTGGATAAATATACCCTTTTTTTGGGGGGGGGTGCATATTGATAACCTTTTTAATTTCTGAGATAATGATGAGTTATTGTCAAAGTGTTTATGAATTAATGGACAGAAGTATTTACCCCCATCCCTCTCTGCCATGGACAGGATGTGACACAGGGTCAGTTTTTAAGTGTAGTTTGAATTCAGGATGTGATACAGGGTCAGTTTTTAAGTGTAGTTTGAATTCAGTTTCTTCTACACTTGGTTGGTGAACCAAGGCTAGAGAATCCCGTCTGCCCTACTACTTATCAATAGCTGGAGGAAAAAGGGTTGGATTCATGCCTTTCTCAAAGCATTTAGCACAAAGTGAAACACAGCCTTTTCCAGAATATGAACTGTGTCACTGATTTCTTTTCTCACTACAATAACCATTGCACTAAGCACACATCATGAAAGAAGCAGACTAATTAATAGAATGTGTAGAATTAATGAAATCAGAAATTGTTATAAATTATTAGATATACATATCTACCAACCTTCTGCACAAGCAGTATGTAACACTAGGTCAATTTCTTAAGCAGTTTACCAGGTTTTTAAATCAGTTTTCCTTCCAGACCAGTTGCCATACCATGGTTAAAGAGTCTGTCCTATTTACCCATAGCTGGAGGAGAATAGTTGGATTCATACCTTTCCAAAGGCTATGGGAAATGCAAACAGCCTCATCCAGGATTTGAACATGTCTTGTGTCCATTTCGTATGACATTAACCATTACACCATGTGCATCAGATAAATTTATAGACTTTTTGTTTCTTTTAAACAAATATTTAAGTATGAAGTTTATGTAGAAATAGTTTGAAAATACACATGTCTAAAAAGAAGCAGACATTTCCATTTAAATAAATTTATTGCTTTACCTTCAACTTAATCATTTATGAGAATTTTCTTCTTCAAAATAATCCCCTTTCCATTGTTGATATAACCATTCCAAATGTTTTTGTTTTGGAATATCTTGAAAGGTAATATGTAGCTCTCTGTTGCCTCTCTCTTTCTATCACTGTTTGTTCATAAACCAAATAACATATATATATATATATATATATATATATATATATATATATATATACCAGCCTCTCTGCAAAGATCCCATTGGCGAGAAACTCTCAGTTACCATGCACTGTTGACTATCCTAAAATTATCTATCTCAGAAGTCTGTTCTTCGATCTATCTATATTCATCTATGTAGTATATTAAGAAAAATGAAAAAAACACAGATTTAAATGGGTTAAGTGGTGAGTTTATTGGTTGATGCTGCAGTGTTTCGATCTATTAATTAGATCATCTTCAGGGCATTTGTTGGTATATGGAAGGTGATAAGAAATTTTTTATCACAGAATGACGAGAAAAGCGAGTGCTAGTTTACCACTCACTTTCTCGTCATTCTGTGATATTTCTTTCACCTTCCATATACCAACAAATGCCCTGAAGATGATCTAATTAATAGATCGAAACACTGCAGCGTCGGCCAATAAACTCACCACTTAACCCATTTAAAACCTGTGTTTTTTCATTTTTCTTAATATACTACATACTGTCGGATTCACTTCTTTCTTCACATATTCATCTATATACATATCGGTATACCTATCTCAGTCTGTTCTTTTCTCTTCTTTATACTTATCTATCTTCTAAACATACACATAGATATACAGGTAGTCATTGATATATACAGCCATAAACATAGATATATAGTCGTTCAGAAAAGATGGTTATTACCGAGTAATAACCATGTTTTTGTTGGCGTCTGATGATGTTGCATTTATGCAGTTGAAATGAATTATTACAATGAAGCAAATTTAAATTTTTTCCCTCATTTGAAAAAACAAATTCATAGTTCATAAACCAAATAACATATATTTACCACCCTCTCTGCACAGTTAGGATATGACATACAGTCTATTTCTTGAGCGGAATTTTACAGGTTTGAATTCAGTTTTCCTTCTCCTAGACTGGTTGCCTAATCAAGGTTAAAGAGCACAGTCTGTCCTACAAGAAATAAGTCTTTATTTAATATTTTATCATGTTAAAATCTGCTGACCTCCCTAAATTGTTTGACTATACTGTTTGATACTTAAGAAATTGACATACTACTACTATGCACAAACATCCATATACATACATACATATCTGATGTTTAAGCCTATGTGCATATATAATCCTATAGACACACTTAGACTCACTAAAATATGTGCACCCAGGGGCAGAAGAGCTTACAGTGTCACATTGATTTTACTAATGAAAAACATTATTCGGTAATCTGAACATTAGCTATAAATGAGAGTAACCTCCCCTTGTTTCTTTCACTTTGAGGAAGCCGTCTGTTTTGGTTGACCATTTACATTTCACCATAATCAATACAGCTGCATTTTTTAACACAAAAATATAAAATGTGTTCTTAATAATAATAATAATAATAATAAAGTTCATTTCAAATAATGCACAAGCACAATTAAGAACACATTTTATGATATTTTTGTGTTAAAACATTCAGTTGTATTGATTCAAACAAATTCATATTTACAGTGTAGATTTACAGTGAAATGAAAATGGCCAACCAAAACAGACGGCTTCCTCAAAGTGAAAGAAACAAGGGGAGGTTACTCATTTATGTAGCTAATGTTCAGATTACCCATTATTCTTGCTCATAAGTTGAGAAGATCAACCTTCATTTTTTTAAAGTTTCATCCATAAATGTTCAATTGAATTGTAATCTGGATTGTTTGATGACCATGACATTGAGGTATTCTTTTTTTCCTCAAGAAAATCTTTAGTATTTTTAGCTCTTTTTTCTCTCTGAAACAATTCACATACCTAGGTAGTAATATCTTATCAACAGAAAGCGACGTTAATGCACACAGGAAAGGCATGGGCTGCTTTAAGCAAATTGTCAGTGATATGGAAATCCAATCTCACTGACAAGTTAAAGCGAAAATTCTTCCAAGCCATAGTTGTATCAGTGCTACTGTACGGCTGCACTACTTGGACCCTAACGAAGCGCCTAGAGAATAAGCTGGATGGGAGCTGCACAAGAGTGCTGCACGCAATGTTAAACAAGACGTGGAAACAACACCCCACGAGAAAACAGCTGTATGGCCACCTGCCCCATATCACAAACCATCCATGAGGCAAACAAGACACGCTTGGCACTGCTGGAGAAGCAAGGATGAACTCATGTGATGTTCTTCTGTGGAAGCCATCACATGGGCACACCAGAGTAGGTCGTCCAGCAAAAATGTACATAGACCAGCTCTGCACAGATACTGTATGCTTTGAGTTTTCTATTCTGATGCTCTCTCATCTTCTATGATCTACCTATCTGTTTTCTTTTTTATATTCTTCACATTTTATTTATACGTGTACAGAGATGCTGATAGGTAAGCGTCTTGCATCCCTGACGCATAACAATCTAAAAGGACACAGTAAAATCATATCCATGCTTCCCAGTTTTTTGTTTTTTTTGTTTTTTTTATTCACCATTTCAAGCTAACTGCAGATACATTTCAATAGTTTCTTAGAAAGAAATTACACAGGATAGGTTACAAGGTAGGAGTTAGACAGCTTTTATTGGTTACACAGATCATAAATAAAACCCCTACAATCCATTAAGACATTTTAGTTGGGACCCATTAATTTTCCTGGGGACTCATTCAAAGCAAATATGTGCGTCCCAGGATGCACTAAATCAAAAAGCTATCAGCATCACTGACTTGTTTGAAACTTGGACAAAATTCACTGGGAACAATCAACATCTTTTGCCATACACAATGTTAAATTTCTTTCTCTAAGGAGTTTTATAATCCTTTTCATTGTTGATACCTTGTTTCATTTCAATTAGCCAATATTGGTAATGCTTAAGTGACAGGGGAAGATATTTAGTCAAGTCTCCACAAAACAAGGACCAAATTAGCATTAGTGTATCTATATACTAACACTGAACACAATGAAAGGAAAGACAAGATAAATTCATTTGTAGATACAAGAACATTTAATCTTTCCATATACATAATATACATACCAATGGTATTAAAAGATAGAATACACAAATGTGCCCCAACAGATAAAAATATACACATTTTTTTATGAACAAGCAGTATGTGGAAGGGGGTACAAAATGGAAAAATGCATACTTTATGAGGGAAAGTAAAATAGCCATGTGACTACTATTCCCAGGTAGAATCAGAAACAATTTTCCTTTTCAAAGAACAGGCAAAAGAAGCCAAGAATGGATTTCTGAAACTGTCGTGTGATACCTCATGAGGCCCCCCCCCCAATGGAAATTGTCCCTATACACTTAAGTTTCTATCATAACTGCATAGTAATTTTTATATCTAGCCTTTGCTGGTATTTTTTTTTTTTTTAGAATTGCAAATTACAAGATTGTTCCAGAAGTTTTACCTCCTCATTTACCTAAATTATTCTATTTTTTTTTGGGGGGGGGGGTCATGCTAAGTATGAACAAAAAAAAATAGGCAAGAAATGGCACAACTTTAAAAAAAATATATTTTAAGATGTTAATAAAAAATGGAAAGTTTTCTTTTTACTGTTTTCTTTTATGGTTGATATAAAGAAGAATTCCAAGTTTATGTGTTAAAAAAAAAAAAAAAACAGACTTCTGTTACACATAACGTAGATTTTTTTGTTTTAAATCATTTTTTGTTTTTGCTTATGTTTTCAAAACTTTCCTAGCACTTTAGCGACCATAAATGTAATTTGTGTACCCACTGTAATGGGTTAGTAGAGGCTCTTTAGCCTTGGTTGGCAACCCATCTAAGTCAAGGAAAAGTCCGACATAAAACCTCCACTGCCTAGCTGCTTTGCCCCATCCCAAGGAAAGGCTAGGGGAGTAAACCCCCGAAAATAAATCATGAGCCGGAGTGCCTAAGGTGGTGTGATGCTGAAATCCAGTGCTACCCATCAACTCCTGCGACACCACCGTTGCCAAACTGCATTGGTTCAGATGTGCTAGAACCCACCATTTATAAAAAAAAATATTTCTGTAAATGAATGATTTTGTAATCATAAATCAAAGGTCAAATTCTCTTGGGTTGAACTATTCACAAGATTGCCATAAGTATATATTTGGTAATTTGAATCATTTCAATCTACACAAAAGATCAACTTAGACACATCTATATATGGTCACAATTTAGAAAGAAACAACATGTAAACACCTCTATAGCAAGATTTTAATGGAACAACACACTTCATTATCATCAGGTCACACTACTGACAACACAGATTTCTATCTATTGCTTCTTGGGATGGTCAGTGCCCCTGGCAGGTCTTCTGCATGTCATCCAGAATCTACAGAGCTGATTGATGTAGGTATTTATTGGTTGGCCTATACTGGTAAGTCCATGTGTAAGTGTCCATAGCTGATTGTCAATTATGAGGTCATCCTTGCTTCTCCAGCAATATCCAGCGTGTCTTATATGGATGGTTTGTGTAAAGCTATACAACTACTTTTCTATGGAGTGCTGCTTCCAAGATTTGTTTAAGACAGCATACTGCATCTTTGAGTAGTAACCGTTTAGAATCTGATAAAATAAAATGAGAATTCTTTCAAGCTGTAGCCATGTCAGTGCTACTGTATGGCTGCATCACTTGGAAAAATTCTTCAATTTAGAGAATAAAGCAATTTTCAGTCCAATTTGTAATTGATTGATAATTTTGGGGGGTCTATTCATGCTGAATAATGTTTTAATCATTCAAATTCTCAATACAGAGAGATCCCTCCACTTTGAAATTAAAATCCTTCATTTATCTGAATTTTTGAGATGAGGCATAATTTGGATTTTAGGGACTGTTGTCTTATCTTTGTTGTTATATACTCAACCTTTCAGCTGATTTACCCTCCAGCCTTCTTCAGGTGTTTCTTGTCGAACTTGGGAACCTTCTAGTTGAACTCAGGAGCCTTCAAAGAACTTTGAGCCGAACCCTTAATTCAATCCACCAACACATGAATACATGGTGAAATGGATATAGGGGTTGATATATAAAAAGAAATGAGGTGGTTAAAAAAGAAAACATTGATAGATCATAAAAGCCACCAACTTTGAAAATAGAAAAAAATAAATGAAAAACAAACGTTGAAACGGGAGTCAATGTTTGTGAATGAACTGTAAGAAATTCTGTTAAATGAAATGTGATTTATAGAGAGAAAATCCCAATGAAAAGCATCATTAAACGCAAACAGAAGAAAGTTAGGTCATTATTGGAGGATTGTAAAGTCAGGTGACTAAAATCCTAGAAATTAGAAAATAGATTTTAACTTTGAGTTGGCGCAGAACCACTGAAGTTGACAGACCTTAGTTTGTGCTGTCCTTATTTCCATCTATGGTCCTGAAGGCTAATTCCTGTCTGTTGTATGAAGTTGTTAATATACAAGGAGATGTTTTGAAATGAATATCCTTGTAAAGAATAGAGAAACAGCGTGAGACAGTAAGCAAAATGGGGCGACATGAAAAACGACCACTGATTGGAGAAGATACAAGATGGCTTTACATCATAGCAATGATGTTGGAAATTTTATCTGATGCTGTTCAAATGAAATATATAAAAGACTAGAAGCGGCTACCCAGTGTTGTCTGTGTAGAGGGGGTAAAAGAAAGGTAGTTTCAGAGATCCATTACTGTTGAACCGCAAGTTGAACCCTCATAAGTTGCCCCATTAAAATCCCTATGTAAAAAAGACCTTGTGTTGATGCAAACAATATGAAAAGAAAAAATTCAAGTCTCCTATTTTAAAATATTTAATGCAAAAAAATTTTAAACTGTTATCATTTGAATTTTATTTTCTAATTATCTCTGCAAATATAAAACAAATCTTCATTATTTTTGTTCAAAAACCAAGATCTGGTGATACTGAATGTGTATATATATGTACTTTGTCACTAATTGTTTTATTTTTTAAGTTTCCTCCGGACATACAGATACACACAACTGCCCTTTATATATGTATAGAGATATAGATAGATAGATAGATAGTACAGCTTGAACCTTAATCCTCAGTGTCCTGGGTATGACTTTAAACTGCATCTAGTGGTGAAGTTCTAATTCTGGAGATTAGGGGAATGTGGAGTATACCTTCATCGCCATTACTCCCAGGTCCACTCTGACCTGGAGTGGTAGTACCTGTTAGGGTCCTATCTATGGATTAGATAGATCAAAATATGTGTTTAAGAAAAGAATTTGAGTTTGAAAAAAAAATGAATATCCAACAAGAATAAATAAAAAAATATCTTTGGCATAAAATAACCCAACAAGGGTTGACATGCCATAAAATCCAACCAACGAATTAAACAAGTAGACAGATATGCCATTCATGTCTGCTTAAGAGCAATGGTTCCAACCTATGGCCAAAATGAGTCACAGCAAATTTCAGGTAGGCCAAGGAAATATTATAATTCTATCTGTTTGTAGCTTGATTGAATAAATATCTTAGGTATACTGGAAATATTTTTTCTATTATAATAATTTCATGGGCCACAAAAAATTCTGGTTTCAAAGTGGGCCATGAGCTGAAAAAGGTTGGGAACCCCTGCTTAAGAGGGATACAGACAAAGTTAAAGATTCATTATTTTCAGACAATCTATTCGAGTTTATTTGTTACAGGCTCAAGACAATTGAAAAAACAACCAAAACATTGATTTGGTAAGAAATTAAACAATGAGGCATTCATACTAGTTTACTTGAGAAGAAAAGAAAAACAAAAGTAATAAAAAAACAAAACAAAAACAAAACAAAAAACACAGTTTGTTTAACATAAAGTAAGTTTCAGATATTTGAATCATTGTGTTTGTATTTCCGCAGAAGAAAAAAAATGACTACAACAAAAAATAACTTATCAAATATTAAAGAGATACAAAATTCTGAATTTCTAAGAAATGATCCTAATTATAAACTAATGCATTAAAATGAGTATCCTCATTTTGGTTGTTATGATATTTTGGTCATTGTACCCTCCTCACTCATTAGGTCAATACTTCATTGTTGTAATGAATGATCTGGAAATTTTAAACTAAAATGTAAATTGATCCACAGAATGTAGATTGTTCTCGTTCTACTGTCTATATTTACAAAGTATCTTGTATCAGTTAATCTCTCTTGTTAACTATCCGGTTGGTGGGACATAGAATATGCAGTCTTTACTAAAGGGCCAGGTTAGCTCAGTCGGTAGAGCATTCGGCTGGAAACCACAAGGTTCCTAGTTCGATACCGGCCCTTGCCAACTCAGCATATGAGTAGCACAAGGATCTGTGCGGTAAAGTAAGGAGCTGATGGTAAGCGTGGCGCTCCACCTCAGATGCAAAAACAATCTTGGTCTAGCGCTAGTGAAAAGGGGATAGACTCCCTCGCTGATTGGCTGATACCAACTTTAGGTCACCCCGACAATTTTATTCTTACTGCAGAGGTGTATGCTGCTAAAAAAAAAAATAAGAGAAGTGTTCTGGGTATGGCATTAAACTTCATCTGGAACTGAAACTCCAATTCTGGGGAGTGTGGAATACTCCTTTGTTGACCTTGAGTGGTAGTACCTGTGGGTCAAATAGATCTGTTTGCAAATTATTAGAATTAGAATACTCATAAACCATATAACTATGCAAATTATTTGTATTAAGAATAATTACTTGAAGCTATAAATGTTTACAAATGGTTATCATTAGTTGAAACAAAAAAAAAACTGATTTTGACATTAAATAATCGAACAAAGATTGACGTGTGTAATGTTGTGGTTGCCAACTACTATCAGTAACCCTGATGCTCGGCTGTGGGTCAATCATGAGAACACTCGGGTTAGGTACAAAAGATGGTTACACACAAGAGTTATTGATTTTTGAAAAAGGTCAGTGAATTAGTGTAGCGTAATTATTATGGTCTACAGGGAATTTGAAAATAAAATGGTATTCGGATTTCTGGAGAAAGAGAGGGTATTTGCCTGCTCATCCCACTTATGAGGGCTGGACACAAGGTCTCGTTTTTACGTGGGCACATAAAAATTGCAAGGATCTGGGGGGCATAGCCCCCTTGGATCGATGCCATTAATTGTACTTTACCGGTCCAGAGGCCGAAGCACACTGGACCCCCAGCCGAGGCCGGGTATAGAAAGTAAGTCTCAAAGCATAGAATCTGGAACAGATACTACACTTTGATCCTCCCTAACTTGGAGAAAGAGAGGAAAAAGAAATAAGAACAAAGGTTAAAGTTTGGAACTCAATTGATCAACCAATGACCCTGGAACTAAAGTTAAAAATAAAACCAGAAGTTCTAGTTTCTGCGGAGGAGCGAAAGTAACCCTCCCACCCCTGGGACGACAAATGGAAGAAGAGAAAAATTGGTCTTTTTTGGCTGGGCTTTCGTTGGAGGCAGACGGGGGTTCCCCCATTGATGGGTTTCGCATAGTAGTACCAAACATGATTTACCCTAGAATAATTTGACCTTACCTCTCTCTCTCTCTCTCTCTCTCTCTCTCTCTCTCTCTCTCTCTCTCTCTCTCTCTGAAAAAGAACCAACGAGCCTAGAAAGGAATAAACAACCCCCTTGTGACTAAATGGCTTGCGTATGTAGTTTCTGAACTAACAATGACTACTACTACTAATGATTACAACTCAACTTTGTCCCTATGCAGCATTAGTTACTGGGGGAGTGACAAGTAACAACCTAAATTTCAGAGCTGGTGTATGCCCCCCGTCCTCCATTGGGAGTGGGCAACAAGAATTGATCTTTGATTTACTTGAAAATAACTCTGCTTGTCTTTCTCATAAAATAAAAATAAAAAACACAGTAAGTGTAGAGCAAATATCACAAATATATGTATTTACCCAACCTCTCTAGTCAAGCCCTAGCACCTATATGATTGCCCCAACCCTATTGCCCTTATGGCAAGCCCCAACCCCGTTTTATCATATGGGTGCTAGAAGGCGGTGACTGAGGGTCTACATATCCCGGGAATGACGTTAAACTCTATCTGATGGTGAGGTTCCAGTTTTGGAGGTTTTGGGAATGTGGAGCACCCCTTCATCATCATTGCTCCCTGGTCCACTCTGACCCGGAGTGGTAGTACCTGTTAGGGTCCCATCTATGGGTTAAATAGAAAAACATGAGTTGATAAACAAAATTGTATTATCCATTAAGAATTGATTTATTTCAAAACTTTATCAGCATTAAATTACCCACTAAGGTTGATATGCCATAAAACAAACCAAATCAAACCAAACCAACCTTTCTACAAAAGCAGGATGTGACACAAGATTAATTTTTTAAGCAGAGTTTAACAGGTTTGAATTTAGATTTTTAAAAATTTTTTTTTTTTTAGACCGGTTGCCCTATCAAGGTTAAAGGCCCAGTTTGCCCTAATATTTATCCATAGCTGGAGGGAGAATAGTTGGATATATACCTTTCCCAAGGGTATTAGTGCTATGTGAAATGCAACCAGCTTTGTCCAGGATTTGAACTCGTGTCACCGTGTCTATTTCCTATGATAATAATTATTACAACATGGTCGCCTCCAAAGAGGTGAAGTAAGAGAAAATAAAAAGGAGTAAAACAGAATCAAATGAATCAGTCGATGCTGAACAGCAGGGAGTGAGTGACTCACGTTAGAGTAATGGCTAATCAGTGGGTATGATCCTCACTGAGTGGCCCACACTCAGGATCTTGTTCTAAACCTTGCTAAGCAAACCTTAGTTTAAAAATCACATAAGTGAGAAACAGTCACTTACCAAATTGTAATATCAACTATAAAGTGAGTGAGATTTTCTGTGTTTGTGTCCAACTTTTCTTCATCTTGTCTTTGTCTCTATCAACTTTTTTCAAGATGCCTATAATGTTACACATGCTATAAAAACCAACCAACCAACCAACTAATCTCTCCGGAGAGGCCCCCTCTGATCAATCGGCTGGTCACGTCAAGTCCTAGCACTTATATGATTTTCCCAACCCTATTGCCCTTATGGCAAGCCCCAACCCCTTTTTATCATATGGGTGCTAGAAGGCGGTGGCTACATGTCCTGGGAATGACGTTAAACTCTCTCTGATGGTGAGGTTCCAGTTTTGGAGGTTTGGGGAATGTGGAGCACACCTTCATCACCATTGCTCCCTGGTCCACTCTGACCTGGAGTGGTAGTACCTGTTAGGGTCCCATCTATGGGTTAAATAGAAAAATGTATTTATAAAAAAATTGTATTATCCATTAAGAATTGATTTATTTCAAAACTTTATCGGCATTAAATGACCCACTGAGGTTGATATGTCATAAAACAAAACAAAACAAACTAATCTCTCGAGTAAATTTGTCTTTGAGATATTATTTGTTTGCCTCTTCTACTGTGTTAGGATTCTCGTTGCTATTTTAGGCATTTAGGTTTAATATTGGCAAATCCAATGGTAGAAAAGGATGTAGTAGAAAGTCCAATTGTAATCCTTGAAATCCTTGGTAGAACAAGAGTGTCCAGTTGGCAGCGTTAGTAGTCCTTCTGGTATTAAGTCCAGTTAGCAACTGACTTCAGGGTAATTACTGTGTGGTTTTTGATTGGTCAATGCCTGCTCCTGATGTTGGTAAAGTTTATAAATATAAGTGGCAATTTCTTATACATCTTATACCTATATATAATAGGGCACCTCATGTGGTGTAATGGTTAGCAAGGAATGCTGGCAAACCATGACTAGTGAGTTCGAGCCTCACTGGGTGACCCTTACATTCGGCCTTGTGCCATATCTAAGCGAAGCTTAGTAAATAACTATACCTATAGATAATAGGGCACCTCACAAGGTGTAATGGTTAGCAAGCTAGATTCGCAAACCATTGTTAATGAGTTTGATTCTCACTGGGTGCCCCATACTTCTGGCCTTGTGCCACATCTAAGCTAAGCTCAGTAAATAACTATACCTATAGATAATCTAATATACTGAAGCAGAAAGTATTTGACAATCACTAATTGACTTAGTGATTGAACTCACATATACTTAAAGTAAGTAAAGTCAACAGGGTGGCCTAAAGTCGGTATCAGCTAGTCAGCGAGGGAGTCTATCCCCTTTTCAATAGCGCTAGACCAAGGAGATTGTTTTAGCATCTGATGTAGAGCGCCACACCTACCATCAGCTCCTTACTTTACCGCACAGATCCCTGTGCTACTCATACGCTGAGTTGGCGAGGACCGGTATCGAACTAGGAACCTTGTGGTTTCCAGCCGAACGCTCTACCGACTGAGCTAGCAGCACCTTTTTTTTATCCATTAGATCATGCTTCATATTGGGCATTCTTGTAGCCTTAAACATATCATTGGTCTGGGGTTGTTTTTTTTTCTTCAATTGAGCCAGAGTAGATACAAATGTCATTCAATAAATAAGGGAAATTAAAAAAAAGCTCTCCCTGAGGGGTGCACTGGGTATGACACTAAACTGAATCTGATGGCGAGGCTCCACTTGTTGAGATCTGGAGTGTGGAGTACCCCTTCATTGGTATTACTCCCAGGTCCATTCTGACTTGGAGTGGTAGTACCTGTCGTATTTAACCCGTAGTATCTATGGGTTAAATAGATCTCAATAAAATCAACTTTCAAATTTCGTCTAACATGAATTTTGATAAAATCATTAAAGGGAGATAACTCCTTTTCACTAACATATTAAATAATTTTGATTAGATTTAAATTAGAATGTCAAATATATAATTAATCCTTTTTTTTTTAAATCTTTAAAAGTATAAAAATATATTCATAAAAACCCGACTTTTTGTTTCTCTAAAATTTCTGTACGAGAAGAAATTGGTTGGCTTTACCCTTTCAAGTAGAAAATTCCTTTTGTGCTTTTTACCCTGAAGTTTCATTATATATACTAGCAAATATATGCACCCTCCGGGTGCAAGTATTTTAGTTAAATTTTATAATAAAATATCATATTAAATTAGAAAGGCTAATGAAACTGAATAAGAATTCAGATAAAAAGATTTTGAACAGAGGGGGTATGATTGAAAAATAGAACAACTTTGAAACTAACTCTTCCGTCATTTTCCGTTACTCCCGTCTTTTGTTGGTAAATTTTCCTAATTAAACTGTTTAGTTAAAATAGGAAGTAAAGAATAATATTACAGTTATTTCTTCTTGTTAAGGGATTTCTCTTAAGATTTATTGAAGAGATTTTTGCTCATATTCAATAAGATAAAACCAAACAATTAGAAATCGATAATACTAAGCATATATTTATTAAAATCAATTTTTTAAGATCAATATGTAAATTAGCCTTCCCATTCATACTGTAAACCTCTATTTTGTTGTATATATAAATACAATTGCATGCTATTAGTATGTAGATATGGTCAACAGTGTAAGTAATGTAAAACAATTTTATTAATAATTGAGGTTTAAATAAAAATAAAATCATGGAGAATATGATGTAAATGACTAAAGGAATTGTGACTTGTATAGTAATATAGTTTCGGTTACAGACAGACAAACCCACAATCTCCATTATAATAAGATATATATATATATATTATATTAGGGTAACCCTAAAAGTAAGGTCTTCAAAGTGCCCGGGATGCAGGTTTGTGCACCTATTGACATCACTGTTGTGTTCTTTAACCAAGACCTAGGGTGAGGGAAGCTACTGATTATATGTATTTGTGTTTTTGCTGTTGTCTCTTTTTAGTGTTACTTTTCAATCACATTGATAGTACTCTTCTTGAGCAGTTCGGCAAATTGCAACTTTTTGTATTTCATATAGGCTGGGAGTGCCAGGTAACTTGTTTATATATATTTACCAACCCTCCGCATGAGCAGGATGTGACACAAGGTCAATTTCTTAAGCGGAGTTCAACAGGTTTGAATTCTGGGTTTCCTTGTCCTAGACTGGTTGCCTAACCAAGGCTAAAGAGTCCAGTCTGCCCTACTATTTATCCATAGCTGGAGGGAGAGTAGGATTCATACCTTTTCCAAGAGTATTAGCACTAAGTGAAATACAATTACCTCATCCGGGATTTGAACTCGGGCTGACGAGTCCATTTCCCATGACTCTAACTATTACACCCCGCGCTTGTATAACTGAGGAGTATGGAGTACCCCTTCATTGGTATAAACTTGTTTATATGTGTGTATCTGTTCCTTTCTTGATCATACCCAGTCTTCATCAATTATACATTTTTTTCTATCTGGTATCAAATTTATTGGTATCCTTAGTTTGACACTAAACTGCATCCAATGGTAAGGCTCTAGTTGTGGAGCTCTGGGGAATGTGAAGTATCCATTCATTGCCATTACTCCCAGGTCCACTCTGACATGGAGTGGTAAGACTTATTAGAGTCCCATCTATGGGTCAAATAGATCAGTTTAAGAATTGTTTGTATTTGATAAAAATACTTGATACCATATAACTGGGTAAATTGAGAATAGTTTTTTGAAAGGATTATTATTAGTTATTTGAAACCAGATAACTGCAAACAAATAATGATTATTATTTTATAGGAATAGTTACTTGAAACCAGTAGGAATACTTGAAACCATATAATTGTGTATAAATTATTAGTATTATATAGGAATACTTGAAACATATAATTGTGTATAAATTATTAGTATTATATAGGAATACTTGAAACCTATAATTGTGTTATAAATTATTAGTATTATATAGGAATACTTGAAACCATATAATTGTGTATAATTATAGTTATATAATTATTATAGTATTATATAGAATACTTGAAACCATATAATTGTGTATAAATTATTAGTATTATATAGGAATACTTGAAACCATATAATTGTGTATAAATTATTAGTATTATATAGGAATACTTGAAACCATATAATTGTGTATAAAATTATTAGTATTATATAGGAATACTTGAAACCATATAATTGTGTATAAATTATTAGTATTATATAGGAATACTTGAAACCATATAATTGTGTATAAATTATTAGTATTATATAGGAATACTTGAAACCATATAATTGTGTATAAATCATTAGTATTTATATAGGAATACTTGAACCATATAATTGTGTGTAAAATATATTATTAGTATTATATAGGAATACTTTGAAACCATATAATTGTGTATAAATCATTAGTATTATATAGGAATACTTGAAACCATACAGACTATGTGCAAACAAATAATGATTATTATTAAATAGGAATAGTTACTTTATAATTGTATATAAATTATTAGTATTAGATAAAAATACTTGAAACCATAATAACTCTTAAACAAAATAATTATAATCAAACAAAATGACTTTATAAATGTTTCCAATAGTAATTATTTAGAAATTAAGTAAAATTTGGCTTTAAGTAACCCACAAGGAGTTGATATGCCACTAAACAAATAAATCAAGCCAAACTCTCTCCCCTCTTCTCTTCTTTCTCTCCTTTTTTATTACTCTCTCTTCTCTATTATAATCAAAAATTTAGAAATGAATCAAGTTTTGGCATTAAATAACCCATAAGGAGTTGATATGCCATTAAACAAACTAGTAAAAATATGCAGCCTCCAGACATAAATATTTAAGTTTTGATGTAATAAAATATTAAATTAAAAAGACTAATGAAATTAAATAAGAACACATATAAAATGATTACACTTATTTCAATTATATTTTAATTGGTTTCTATATAAAATCATTCACAGAATTGAAGAATAAAAAACAATAATATTAGAGATCAATAACACCAAGTAATTATTTATTAAACTCAGTTTTTTAAAACCAGAATGCAAATTAACCACACCTTTATTTCTTGGTGATATATAAGACACATTGCAGGATTTTAAATGCACTAATAACATGGGATGTTTTGAGGCAAATCTAACTCAGATTTTCATAGAGATGTTGTTAATAAAATATTTATTCTATCTATTCTATATATTAATGATTTGACTATAAATTAAATATGTTAAGATTCTTGTGGCTATTTTCAGGCTGCATGAGCACTTTACAGTGAAGATCCCTTATGGCATAAAGTTTGATCCGTGTTGTGTAGTATCCAATAATGCATGCTTTCCATTGATCCGTGTATATTGAATCCTATGACCGTTGTGTTTCCTCAGTGTTAAGCAGAATCCTTGGTTGTTGATCCGTTCGTCCGTGTTAAGCACAAGCAACTGAACGCCTTTCCATGAAGGTTTTTAAATAGTTAACCAGTAACGTAATCGAGTGTGCTGATTGGTTGATTGAGTCCACGAAGAGTCTATAAATTTAAGTTGTGACCTTATATGCCAAAATAATCTAACAAAATACTCATTGATAAACTTACACAATTCCTGAGGGTATTGTGATGTAAGCAATGACATAGTTTTGATTAGAGACAGACAGACACTGAATCTCCATTATAATAAGAGATAAACTAAATTTGTTGGTTAATTTCTTTAGTTTTTATTGCATTTAGTAGTGATAACTTTAATTGATTCTTTCATTGCTCCCTGGTTCCACTCTGACCCGGAGTGGTAGTACCTGTTAGGGTCCCATCTATGGGTTAAATAGAAAAATGTATTTATAAACAAAATTGTATTATCCATTAAGAATTGATTTATTTTTAAAACTTTATCGGCATTAAATGACCCACTGAGGTTGATATGCTGTAAACGGGCTGGTCACGTCAAGTCCTAGCACCTATATGATTGCCACAACCTTATTGCCCTTATGGCAAACCCCAACCCCTTTTTATCATATGGGTGCTAGAAGGCGGTGACTGAGGGTCTACTTGTCCTGGGAATTACATTAAACTCTATCTGATGGTGAGGTTCCAGTTTTGGAGGTCTGGGGAATATGGGAGAAACCCCTTCATCACCATTGCTCTCCTGGTCCACTCTGACCCGGAGTGATAGTACCTGTTAGGGTCCCATCTATGAGTTAAATAAAAATGTGTTTATTTTAAAAAAAATGAGTATCTATTAAGAATTGATTTATTTCAAAACTTATTCGGCATTAAATGACCCACTGAGGTTGATATGCCGTTGTAGGCGTTATTTTCGTATTCGCCTGGGGAGTTGTCTGCCCGTTTAGTTTTGCTGGTTCCCGCGAGGGCCTTTGATATTTAAGCGCGGCTGATTTGAACGTCTCTCTCTCTCTTTCCTGCTGCTCGACCTATGAGGCACCACTATGGGTTAGACTCTGTCTACCCCCTTCTCGTTGGGCTTCGCCCTTAAACACTGGCCACTCACTGCTAGTAAGTCTATATACGATATATGACCATCCTTTAGGTATGTATCCGTAACTACGTTTTTATGTACATTTAGGTATCTCTCTTTGATACCTAAATATCTTGTATTTTGCCATTCATGAATGTGTCATTATCTCTACTTTTGTATGTATGTATGTAACACCTCTATGTATATGTAACCCTGTTTATTCTGTGCTGGATATATGAAGTGTTTTGTCTATCAACCTTTGTCGGAGTTGTATCTTCAAGTTGTTTTGTAGTATGGAACTTTAATCCTTACACCGTAACCAAACCAAAACGATTAATTGATTCTTTATTTCTTTTTTTTTTTTTTTTTATTTTCATTTTTTGCTTTTTGTTTCATTTTAGTATTTTTTTAATTTTTTTTGATTTATCATTTTTTTGCTTTTTGTTTCATTAGTTATTTTTTTTTAATTTTTTTATTTAATCATTTTTTTTGCTTTTGTTTCATTTTAGTCATTTTTAATTTTTTTTTGATTTATCATTTTTTTTGCTTTTGTTTCATTTAAGTCATTTTTTTTATTTTTTTTAATTTATCAGTTTTTGCTTTTTGTTTTCATTTTAGTCATTTTTTAATTTTTTTGATTTTTATTCATTTTTGCTTTTTGTTTCATTTTAGTCATTTTTTTTTTAATTTTTTTTTTATCATTTTTTGCTTTTTGTTTCATTTTAGTCATTTTTTATTTTTTTTATTTATCATTTTTTTGCTTTTTTTGTTTACTTTTAGTCATTTTTTTTATTTATCATTTTTTTGCTTTTGTTTCATTTTAGTCATTTTTAATTTTTTTTTATTTATCATTTTTTTGCTTTTTGTTTCATTTTAGTCATTTTTAATTTTTTTTGATTTATCATTTTTTTTTTGGCTTTTTGTTTCATTTTAGTCATTTTTTTTTATTTATCATTTTTTGCTTTTTTTTCATTTTAGTCATTTTTTAATTTTTTTATTATTCATTTTGCTTTGTTTTCATTTTAGTCATTTTTTTATTTTTTTTATTTATCATTTTTTTGCTTTTTGTTTCATTAGTCATTTTTAATTTTTTTTTGATTTATCATTTTTTTGCTTTTGCTTTCATTTTAGTCATTTTTTTAATTTTTTATTTATCATTTTTTTGCTTTGTTTCATTTTAGTCATTTTTTTAATTTTTTTTATTTATCATTTTTTTGCTTTTTGTTTCATTTTAGTCATTTTTTAATTTTTTATTTATCATTTTTTGCTGTTCATTTTGTCATTTTTTTGTTTATTTACTCATTTGCTTTTTGTTCATTTAGTCATTTTTTAATTTTTTTTTTATCATTTTTTTGCTTTTTGTTTCTTTTAGTCATTTTTTAATTTTTTTTTTGATTTATCATTGCTTTTGTTCATTTTAGTCATTTTTTTATTTTATCATTTTGCTTTTGTTCATTTTAGTCATTTTTTAATTTTTTTGATTTATCATTTTTTTGCTTTTTGTTTCATTTTAGTTCATTTTTTTATTTATCATTTTTGTTCATTTTAGTTTTTACTATATCATTTTTTTGCTTTGTTTCATTTTAGTCATTTTTTTATTTATCATTTTTTGCTTTGTTTCATTTTCAGTCATTTTTTAATTTTTTATTTATTTCATTTTTGCTTTTGTCTTCATTTAGTCATTTTTTATTTTTTATTTTTTGCTTTTTGTTTCATTTAGTTCATTTTTTCAATTCTTTTATTTTTTTTATTTATCATTTTTTTGCTTTTTGTCATTTTAGTCATTTTTTCATTTTTTTCCCCTTTTTAGATTAATTCACAATGGGAGTGTCAACAAGTGAACCAAATTATCAACGAAGATGGTTCCATCAGCCAAGTGATGGGTCTGCAGAAACGGTAACCATAAGTTTAGAAGATGCCGCACAGATAATATTACAAGAACACAGTGATGATGGCACATTACAAATTCCACCAGGACCTACCATATTCTCACTCAAGATTCCGTACCAGTTAGCAGAAAAATCGGTTGATTGTGACCGGCTCAGACGGCATGCCAGTAATCATGCGTCTGATTGAGGGTTTAGGGAATTTCACTGTCCAAACAGCGGAACATACCAACTATGTCAGAAGTGGTGAATACCGTCGTCTCTGAAGGATCTTCAATGGATTTGTTGCAAGCGGATCATCAACCTTGGGAATGCAGGTGACAGAGAACTCGGACAGTATTACCGAAACGCACATGGAATTTACCAACAGACCTGGTAGAACCGGTTGCTATGGAAACGCAAATGGTAAATTGTACCACAAGTGGAGACACAGACCCCAGTGGAAGAAAACCTGACCGAAAAAAGCTACTCCCGCTACTTGCTGAAGAGGGATCCGAGGCGGCTACAGCTGCGTCTCTACCCTCCGTAAACCTGATTTGACCAGTCCGATTGCAGTTACAGAAAGTACTGAGGTTGTTATTAATGGTAAAAAATGCGTTATGATGATGAATCCAGAACTGGACAGATGTGTGCATACCCTTGCTGCCACCAGAAGGTAAGGAAGAACTCTTTTTCTTTTCTTTTTTTATAAAGGTTAACTAAGTAAGTAAAGTCATCAGGTAGGCCTAAAGTCAGTATCAGCCAGACAGCGAGGGGTCTATCCCCTTTTCACTCCTGCTAGACCAAGGGAGATTGTTTTGGCGTCTGAGGTGGAGTGCCACAACCTATCATCAGCTCCTCACTTTACTGCACAGATCACTGTGCTACTCCTATGCTATCGAACCAGGAGCCTTGTGGTTCCTATTCCGACACTCACCGACTGATCTAAACTGGCCCTGTGTCTTAACTAAATATGTAAAGTTGTCCGAGTGGCCTAAAGTCAGTATCAGCCAGACAGCAAGAGAGTCTATTTTTTTTTTTTTTCTAACACTAGACCAGGGAGATTGTTTTTTTTTTTTTTGCTGAGGTGGAGCACCATACCTACCATCATCTCCCCACTTTACCACACAGATCAGATTACCCAATCTGTGCTACTCATCCACTGAGTTGGTATTGACTTGGTATTGAACTTGGGACCTTGTGATTATGAGGGGGTGCTCTACTGACTAAGCTAAACCTGTCCCAAATTGCAATTATATATATTGATGTTATGGTGAACCAGCTAGGCTAGCTGACTATTACCAGTTTGATTTTCATGGCCTTGTGCCTGACCAGCTGAGTAAAACTAGTGATCAATGTTCACCTTTTCTTTAATTACCCATCCATAACTTCTGTTAGGATCAGAGTAGTACCTGTGCACTCTGCTTAGGATTAGAGTGCTGCTTCCCAGCACTTCAACCAAGGATCAGTGTGTAGTATTTGTATATCTATTCAATTAATTACAAAAGTGTTTTCAAAAAATTGTGCAGGGTATTTCAAGAAAAATTAATATCATTTCATAATTTAATAACTTGTCAAATCTTGTTCAAATCATCACAAATTGTAACAGGATGTGTATAAATTGTTTTTGCATTTGAGGTGGTTGTGCTACACCTACCATCAGCTTCCCAGTTTACTTCACAGATCCAAGCTGTACTACTCATGTACTACACAAAAATAAAAATGTAAAGTAAACATGATTCTTTAATCTTTAGACATAAACTAACCCTAGACGGGTTGACATGCTGTTAAAATCAATTAATTAAAACCAAATATTTTTGTATGTATTTTTCTCATCTTTGTTATTATATACACAATGTTTTGGCTGATGTGCTCTCTGGCCTTCTTCATGTGTTTCTCATTGAACTCTGGAACCTTCTCAGACTAAGTAACCCTCTCTCTTGAACTCGGGAACCTTTTCAGACTTGGTAACCTTCTCTTTGAACTCTGGAACCTTCATTGTCGTAATACAAATAATCAAGCCTAATCTCAAGATTCAAACAAACCAAATATCTGTTTGTTATTCCCTTTCTTTAAAAACAGGCAGACGAAAACGTGGCCGTCCTCGAAAACAGAATAAACTGAAGAACTTGGCATTGAGATTGATATGAATGGGCAAGAAATGATTGCAGCCCAACCTTTGAATGTTGAAGTGAATCCTTCCAAAACTGAAAGTGTCACCCAGAATGGTTGAATGTACAACAACAGACTCCTACAACAATAGTGACGGGTGAAACTGAGCTCTAACAAATAAACAATAACAACAAAAACAACAACAACAATAAAGATCTCATATCACAGACAGACCAAACTAATGCTGCTGAAGGTCTCCTCGAATTATCAGCTGTTGGTACATACAAGTTTTTCTTTTTTTCCTTTTCCTCTTGATTTTTTCCCCTTTTTATTTCCTTTTTTATTTATGTGAAATATTCAAGTGTTAAATTTGAATATCTTGAATATATAGAATATATATATATTATATATAATATATATATTATTTTTCTTCTAAACTTCATTGAATTTCTATGTGATATTACCGCATTGTAATTGCCTTCAAGCAAAAATATAAATTAATATATACTTTATCACCAATGCTTCTAAAAAATAAACAAAACATCCCAAAATCTTATTTCCTTCGACGAAGAGACATAAAGCAACTGTGTTGTTGTTTTCACTTAGCGTTCCCTTGCCCTCCTATGGTAGAGACGTCCAAGTAACATTGACAAGTTAATTTCACAGGAATTTCTCAGTGCTGTATCGGTAGCTGAGGCAGTATAGTTCTGACTATCCTGCTGAAGTTTTTTCGATTTCTGTCGGAGGGACGATCCGTTAGTATACATCCACTGATGAGACTTAATTAAAGTCGAACAGCTGCCTGTAAGATGTTCTACACGCCAAGTAATTCTTTGCGAGATTCACTTGTCAATATTATTTATCTTTCTATAATTATCGAATTTTATGCGATATACTGCATTTGTATATTGCCTTCAAGCAAAAATATAAGTAATTAATATATACTTTATTCACCAATGCGTCTAAAAAAATAAACAAACATCCCAAAATCTTTATATATATATATATATATATATTGTAAAGGAAAAAGCTTAAAAGCCAGGTATATAGTGATTATGGTCCATTTCCACCCGTGGGTATCTGAGACCCTACGATTTTCTTCAGATCACTTTCTTTATGACAAGTGATCTGAAGAAACTCGTAGGGTTCAGATACCCATGGGTGGAAATGGACCATAATCGCTATATACCCGATAGCTTTTTTTCCTACAAAATTTACTTTACTCTGTTTATGAAAATTAAACATTGAGCTCTCATATGGGACCTGACTTTCAGCCACCCAACTGTTGGAGGAAGAAGGACCAGTTTAGAATCATCCTAATACCAAAAAACTTGGGCTACCCCACCAAAGTATATATTATTATATATATATATATATATATATATATATATATGAGAAGAAAAGGTTGGAAACTGAAACATCACACAATGCTGTCAAAAGAAAGAAACAATTTATAATAATTTAATACACTAATGATACAGATCAAATTTCCGATTTACAAAAAATCATCATCAGAGCTCATTCACTCCCGTATGTTTGGGTCGGAGAGGAAACGTCAAAATGAGTTACACTATATATATATATATAAATCATCCACATATATATATATTATTTATTTTTTTAAAAAATATTTTTGTAGGTGTTAATATTTACCTTTTATAACAAAATGAGTTTACATATATAATATATATATATATATATATGAGATTACATATATATATATTTTCATATGAAGTAACAATATACCTAATACAATAAATATATACTACATTATATATTAATTATTTTATTTTTTTAAAAAAATTTTTTGTCGGTGTAATATTTACATTTATAACAATAAATAAATAAGCAAAGTTGGCAGAGTGTACCTATTGTCAGTATACACTCTGGTCAGTGAGGGAGTCTGTCCCCTTTTTGTTAGTGCTAGACCAGGGAGATTGTTTTTGCTAAGGTGGAGCACCACACCTACCGTCAGCTCCCCACTTACCGCACACATCCTATTACCGAATCTGTACTACTCATGTGCTGATATATGACGAGGGAATGTTATCAAACCTGGAAACTTTGCGATTCTCTACTGACTGAGCTAAGAATGAAATCTTAGCATTTACTCATTGTTTTGTTAATATATAACCAATCGCCTTTAAAATATGCACTTATTGGACAGCGATTAATCTAGTTATTCCCACATTTATTTTATGAAAATTCCAAACTGGTAAGATATGTTGGCTACAACCTCTGGGAGTAAAGTTTTGAAAAATGTGACACACTGACATTTGCATTTATTATTAGAGATATCATTAAAGATCAAACTAAAATATCATTTTCTGCCCTATTTGGCAGAGTTTAGAATACTGACTGTATCTCTCTTTCAGAGAAATTAGATCCCCCCCCCAAAAAAAAAGGGGGGAGGCATATTCTGGTTGTATATTCTCCAGTTTTTGAGCTGTGGAGTGTATGGGAGTACCCCTTTTCATTGTTATTGCTGCCAGGTACACTCTCAAAATACATTTGTTTGAAAATTATTTAAAAAACCTAACATTAATGTTGTCTCGATTCCAATGAAAAGCCATGTTCTCAAAACGATCTTGAACTGTCACTTAAACTTAGTAAATTCCCATTGATGGTTAGAATTTATTCAAACTAACCTACCACTACAATGCCAAATGATATATTTCTTCATTATGTAACACTGCCAGAAAATCTACACTTTCAACCGCCCTGTCCCTGCGGTGGGGCATTAAAATACACTGACTGCACCCACTGCAGAGGGGTAAAGACTCCCCCCAATGGGGTCACCTGTCGGCCATGGGTGGCGACCTGTGATGCTTAAGGATAGAACCCAGGTGGTTGAGCAGGTCATATGAGACTTGCAATACTCCACTTTGGTCCTTACTTTAGGCTAGGCTGATCAATCGGTTGGTTCAGGTCAAGTCCTAGCACACTAATAGAGATTGCCACAAACCTTATTGCCCTTATGGCAAGCCCCATAAATCCTTTTTATCATATGGGTGCTAGAAGCCGCGTGACTGATGGCCTCCTCCTTACTTTCCTGGGATATATAGCATTAAACTCTATCTGATTGTGAGAGTTCCAGTTTTGGAGGTTGAGGAAGAATATGGAATATACCTTCCCAATCACCAATTGCTCCCTGGTCGCTACTTGACCGGAGTGGTAGTACCTGTTAGTATCCGGTCCCATCTATGAGTTAAATAGAAAAATGTGTTTATAAAAAAAAAATGAGTATCCATTCAAGAATGACTTTATTTCAAAACTTTATCGGAATTAAATGACCCACTGAGGTTGATATGCCGTAAAGAAAACAAACCAAACCAACCCTACACTTTTTCAAAATTCTTTGTCTTCTCTTAAGGAACAAATGATTTAATTTTCTCTGCTAAGAGACAATTTTCTAGAGCATTTAGTGAAGGGTTAATGTCTTTTTTTCTTTTGTTTTTTTTTTTTTTAATTCATTTATCTGTATTTTTCAATTGTGTATTTCAGGTCCAGATGCGTACGAAGAAGTGGCAGAGTTCGACGGAGAGCGAAAGTTTGGAAGGTTAGATATAACTTTAAACAGAAATTTCTTTTGCATTCAACTGATTTCATCAAAATAAATCGGGGAAAAAAAGGAGAAAAAAATGACATATTTTTCATATTGAACATAAAACTAAATTTCAAATCCACTTACCTAAAATTTTTCAATTTGGCCCTAAACTCACTAATCATCTAATCATGTCATGCTTTTAGCATGGATTCCCATGACTCTTTCTCACCACTTTGTCCCTATCAGTTATCACTCCCTGTAGGTTCTTCGTGTTGGCATACAGAATATGTGTAGCAGCTGATTGATGTAAGTCTTTGTTGGTCGGGCCACACTAGTGTAGGTGTCCACAGGAGCATGTCACTTATGAGTTCGTCCCTTGCTTCTATAACAGGGTCTTGCATGTTTTCTTCATCTCACCTGGATGGTTTATTATAATAGGAGGCAAGTGACTGTATAGCTGTTTGCTTGTGGGATGCTGCTTCCAAGATTATTGAGGACAATACCAGCATCCTTGTGTATTCCCATGTAGCTTTTTCTTTGAGCATTTCATTAGGATCCAAGTGGTGCGGCATACAGTAGTTACTGATATGACCACAGCTTGGAAGAAATAGTTGCTTTATCCTATCAGTGAGATCAGATTTCCATATAAATATAATATTGAAATTTATTGTGTACAGTGCTCAGGTGGCCAGATGCACCACAACTCATCAAAGTCTCATGTCTAGTACATAGAATAATGTATTAGTGCAGGAACATGATAGCATACAGTAATAATATGCATGTATGTGTTACAGTGCTCAGGGCACCACAACTATCAAAGTCTCATGTCTAGTACACAGAATAGTGTATTAGTGTCAGAACATGAAGTACAGTAATAATATACATGTATGTGTGTATGTGCATGCATATGTGTATGGGAGGGTAGTATCAGGATATAGTGTTAGAGGATTACAGGAAGCATGGAGGCTTTGAAAGATGCAGTATTTCGGCAGCCTACAACAGATGCAGGCAGTTTATTCCATGCCTCGGCAGCTCTGAGCATGAAAAAATGTTTCCAAAGTCATGTGAGCTATGCTGTTTCTGACTTTGCAGGGCATTGCCCACGTGTGTTAGAAACATTGAGATCAAAAAGCGTACTCAATGGTTGTTAAGATATGATCCTAAAAATCTACATGTCATCTTAAACAAAGTTACTTCTACTTTGCATGGATTATAATTGAAATATTTTGTTTTTTAATTTAATTGCTGTCGAATATTTCTGTGTTAAACTCATGTCAAGATATAATTATATTATGTGACAGAGAGCTTGGAGTGAGTGATGGAGGTGGGGACTGTGGAGTTGAGAATTTCCCTGCCCCCAAGGACTAAGCACGTCCATGTGTGTCTGGCCTGCACAAGGGGGTATAGTGAGTGACTCGAGTTTGAACTTCGCAACCTCCTGATCATGAATGGTGAATTGCTGTCACCTCTGTTAGCTGAAGTGGTTCTGCCACTGAGGAGAATGCCAAAGGCGAGTTCTTCTGGGCAGAACGTCTTTTCCAGTGGAGAGAACGGTATATGTCGTGTTTCGAATCTTAAAGTGAAGGTGAACTTTTTGACGAAAACTGTATAAGAACTACTGCGAGTGTTGCCGGCAGAATACTTTTTTCAGTGAAGGAACTGATTATTGCGGGCCGTCATTTGGAAACTAACAACAGATGAGATTTTAGATATGAAAGACAATTAAAATATATATTTTGGAGACTCTAAGAATACGATGTTTATTTATAAGATAAAAAGTATCAGTCTCTTTTTCTCCTTGCCTAGCTATTAGGCAGCCCTGTTGGCTGAGGCTTTAAAACACACAGACTGCACCTCTTGCAAGGGGTAAGGATTTCAGTGTCCTGGATATGACGTTAAACTCTATTTGATGGGAAGTTCCAATTCTGTGAGCTCTGTGGGAATGTGTGGTTCAACTTCTGCCCTGGAGTGGTAGTACCTATTAGGATCCCATCTTGGCATTAAATGAAAAACATTAAGTTTTAAAAAAATTGTTTTAGAAAAAAAAATTAAAATATCATATCAGAATAAATAAAAACTAAAAAATATCTTTGCATATAAATGACACCAATGGGTTTGTACATGCTGTAAATCCAACCAACCAACCAACTGCCCTAGCTTAAGGTAAAAATAGTAGGGTGACAGGGACTTTTGGTAAGCAAACTAGTCTAGGAGAAGGATAATAAAACCCTAACATCTAAGATGTCTTTAACTTCATCAAGAACGACAAGTTTAGTTACTGTTATTAAATATGTCAAGTTTAGTTTAGTTTAGTTTATTATTATTTATTATTTATTTTAGCTTTTAATTTAGTTCTGTTATTTAAATGCGTCAATTTTCTTTTTTGTAATTTCAGATTATGAAATTCTTTGAGATTTCCAGTGAAGATGAAGGCGCCGCCATTCCAGATGATGATGAAGTTACACCTTTGGGTTTGAAAAGAAGACGAACTGTCCCGAAAGAAAACAATACATTTTCACCTTATTTATTAGGCACAGGTAAGACATAAATACCAATTGTTTTTTTTTTAAACTGCATCTAGTGGTGAAGTTCCAATTTTTGAGCTCTTGGGAGTGTGGAGTACCCCTTCATCGTCATTATTCCCAGGTCCACTCTGATCAAGAGTGGTAGTAGCTGTTAGGATCCATCTATGGATTAAATAGATTAAAATAAGTTATAAAAAATTATTTATAAAAAAAAGTTTGAACAAACATTTGAATACCCAACAAAAATGTATAAAACAAAACATAAAATAAATTGGCATAAAATAACCCAATAAGGGTTGACATGCCATAAAAACCAACCAACCAACCAACCAAATTTTTATATATAACATTTTACTTTCTTCATCTGGCATAGATGTACCCTGGATCAGTTAGTAAAAATAATTGCATAATCTCAGAGGACCGCCCCACCCTCAGGCAGATGCACCTACCCCTTCGTCTAAAAGGGACAGGGCCATGTTTATTACCTGGTGCCTGAGGTGCCCTAAAAAGGGAATGCTGAAGAGATCACACACTTTTTGCACTGCATGAGCTTTGGTTTGGGCATTGCTCCCCATGTTAAAAAGTTTTTGTGTCAATCTGGCCTAGTGGAGGTCAGGATAATAAAATTAGTCTTTGATGAAATGAATAAGAATAAAAATTCATGCTATTTGTCTGAATTTTTTTAAATAAGGCCTGGATAATTTGCTGAAATGTTTTGTATGTAACAATAAAGATGAGGACAACAGTCCCAAAAATCCAAATGATACAAAAAATTAATACCTTTAAAAAATATTTTTTTTTGCTATTTTGTTTCTTTACAGGTGTCAAAAGAGGGCGTGGTCGGCCTCGTCGATATCCCCCCGCTGGTCAAAATAACCTCCCCACCCAGATCCCTGCTGTTATCATACCCACATCAAATGGACAAACTCTTATGATGGCTCCAGTACAAGTAAGACATATTTTTAATGATTTAAAGTTGTTGCTTCATTATAATGCCCTTGTGCCAAACTAAGATACTAGAAATCATTTTTGGTCATTTTTCAGTTTGATATTGGATATAGGTATATCACCAGTGTATTGTGAGGAGGGGGATCACTTAAGAAGGGGCTTGGGTAACAATGGTTTGGTGTAAGATATAAAAAAATAAAAGTAAAGTTAGCAGAGTGACCTATTGTTGTATCAGCCAGACAGTGAGGGGGGTGCGCCTTTTCGCTAGACTAGGGAGGTTGTTTTTGCATTTGAGGTGAGGCGCCACACCTAATGTCAGCAACTCCCCACTTTAACGCACAGATCAAGATAACCCAGTTTGTGCTACTCAATGCGCTGAGTGGCAGGGACTAGTATTGAACCAGGAACCTTGTGATTCCTAGGCCAACTGAGCTAAACAGTATATATCACATCATCAGAGATTCAAGTAATTTCCTGGTGGAGACTTCAAAATGAATTTATTAGCCAAATAACATTAATGGATATTTAATTGATTGTTAAATTAACATATAATAAGTATACATATTATAGATATACGCTATACTTAACCTTATATTATATAATAATATTACAATCATATAGATATACGTGATATATATACTATATATATAGATATACGTGTATCAATATATATATATATATATCATTATATAGAATATACGGTATATACTTATAATATACCATATATAGATATACGTATATATATATATATATTATATAACATATAAGATATAACTATTATATAATTTGGACGGTGCATGGTATAATGGGCTGTTTTGCATTTCACATGTTGTCCGCTATGTTCCTTGTTTAGTTGACTTCTATCTGCCAGCTTCTTCTGGGCTGCAGCTCAGTTGTCATGTGTCTTAACATTCATTCTATTTAAATAATTAAAACAAGACACCATGCATCCGGTTTACCTTCGCATATCAAGTTTTATTAGCCCATATTGATTATTCACTGCGCGGAGAAGATGACCCGGTAAGAGGACCAACAACTCACACATTCTGCTCTGCTTCCAATTTCTCATCACCTCTTCAACCCTCACCTATCGTCTGGGCTTTTGAATCTAAAACTCTAACTTAAAAATTATCACGTGCCCTATCATGGCGCGAGTTGTTCAGGATCAAAAGGTTTTAACTGTCACTGCGTAATTTCCCACTCTCCTGATTTTAAAGTTAACGGCCCTAACACATTAAATCTTACTTACAGGGTACACTTACAAATTATGACTTGTTCATAAATTGTAACACATTTGTGGTTTTAAGACATATTATCCCTTTCAGGTCATTTTAATTGTCAAATCAAGTAATGTTAACTGTTATACAGATATTTCTCTTGTCTAAGTGGTCTGGAAATTATCATCACTAAAATATATATTTATGTTTTTTTTTTTTTTTTTTTTAATGTTCTTTTTTTTTCTTTCTAATTTTTCAGTTGAATACAGAATCTTCAAGCATTTCAAACAACAAATCAAAACAGTTACCTTGCCTATGGTGCAAAAAATCCACGGAAAACAAACGAAGGTTAGGTGTTGCTGGTGGAGAAGGGGAAAACTAATCAACTGTGTGTCCATTTCTCTTAATTCTATGCAATAACGAAACCTGATTGCAACCGGTCCACCACCATCCACAGCCATCCCACGCACCCCTTCACAACCACCACTATTCAGTCATCTCTACTACACAACACACCCAGTAAAACCTACAGACACAAAACAGCGTACAATTAGACTTTTAATCCTTACACACATACTTCACTCCAGCGCACGGAATAATGCACTCCATCCACCGCCTGCTGGGTCCTGATCGCCCATTTGTTCGCACAGCTCTGTAATTATTTAGTTTTAATGTAAATGAAATATTACACATAGATATAGCACCCTTCAGACTCGACGCATGCATACCTAACACTAACTGACTCATTATCTCTTGGGTATTATCTCAGTCACTCTCGCTCCATCTCTTTCAATTGTTATCCAACAGTAACAGCAAGCTCGTTTCAAGCTGAATGTAGCCCTGCCGAAGTGCTTCTTATCACTGATCGGTTATATTATGCTCGCGTCCCGCGATGTCTTAGACGAACACTTTCATGTCATCGAACAAAAGCAGGAATCCATACCTTGTATATTGGCATAGCACCCGTCTCAACAGGACCAATGGCCTGAACATAAGCTGTACCAGGCCACTAACAACTAACAGACACCTGAGCGCGTGCACCAATAGTCTCGTCTACCTGATCAACTTCTCATTATAATTAAATATTACATTATCAAGTCGTCATCCAACAGAAATCATTGAAAGAGGAACTAATACAATGCAAATAACAATATATAACAGAACACATGATACATACACTTACTCTCTATCGAGTATCATTCTTAATTCGCGTTTTTTATAGAGATACCTTCATAGGAAAAAGTATCAGTTATCTTATACATAAAAAAAAATGCAAAGAACAAAAGAGGCCTGCCCCTGTCTAGCTATGTGAATGGCATTTTATTCTGTGAACTGTCATAGTTTATTTAGATTCTCAAGTTACTGTGTGAAGCTTTTCTAAGACGAAAATATTTTTCTATTCTCTCTACTTTCCATACTTTTGTTCAGTGCTGACTTTTCTGAGCTTACTTCTTTGTCAGAGGAGAACACGCAATATACACCACGAATCGCAATAAAATGCGGACTCCCACAGTCACACGAACTACACCTGACACATGATGAATCATACAACATGGCACACACACTAGTCGAACAGCTCCATCGCACAATTAATCCTAGCAGACTCATGTCCAACGAACACACGACAGAAATACACATAATTCATCCAGGTCACTTATCCATCACACTCAGCACTTATCTCAGCACCTAGTTACTTCGTGTCATAGCCATATACATACACAACCTGCGATCCAATCGACTACATTCTCAATACTATCCAAACATGTTTCGCTATGTATATTACATTTAAGCGAGCCTGTTAATGCACCATATTCATCACACTATCCCAATTTCATACATCAATCAGCGACTTGCGAAAGCGATAAATCTTGAGTTTCATCTCCTTCTCTCTACCTTCATGTTTTGCTTGATCGCTCCCCTCCTTCTTTTACTCACACTTATGCTCTTCTCATGTTACACCTGATCTTGACTTCGAATGACAGACACAGACATACCCGTAACGGCATTCCATATGAGTCGTAAGCTATATCCTTAGCCCTTCTGCTCCACTCACGCTCAGCTCCTCTCTCGCCAATCCTATTGCATCCTCCCTACTACTCTTATCTGCTTTTCTCTACTTCCTATTTTTTTCATGAATGTTTGTTGTTCGATGTACATATTTCGTTTAGTTGACAACATGCCGACCACTGATGTCTGTCGTGCGTGCAAGCCTATATGTGTTGGTATATAACTAACCTGGGTATATAGTTCTCAGTTTATTCATTGAATATTGAGTAGTAATGCGTAGACTAGCCACAAACTCCACGCTGACTACATATATGTCGTTTATTCTGCAGTGCTCGGGACGTCTATATATGAGTGTGTGCCGTATATGTGTGTACTAATACTATTATACTAATATAAATAAGTGTATTGTGTGTCAATGGCAGGTCAGTAGGAGCCATACATTAAATAATGAAGGTAGCGGACATTGCTAGATAGCTCTTAAGATGTCCTGTGATAGCGACCATTAGCCAGACAAACATGTCTGGCTCTAGATCCTCATCGTACTCTGTCGCGAAGAGCCAATCGTTCTGCATCCATGATACACAGCTTGACGAGAGTCGTCTAAAACAAGCACATTATAAAACCGCTATCATTGCTGATCAGACTGATTCTCTCCAGACCACACCATAACTCAACAGCGACATCCTTACTCGGATCACGTTCCTCCCGTAATCGACAACTACTCTCGGGACGAGGATTGAGACATTCTGTGCCGGTGCGCTCCGCCACATGAGCACTTCTCCACGCGGAGTGTACGGAGCTAAGGTATATTTTGTGAAAAGCTCTCGGCATCATGTTTAGAGTTAGTCACAAAACGCGCACCGCTCCAAATGATAGTTGGCATCTCGACCAGACTTCGACGGAAGAGTGATACAAGTACAACTATAGAGCACGAACTCCTGACACTTGCGAGTGACACGGCGGGCGAGTCTCCCTCCCCCTGCCCACCTTCCTTTGGCGCCTATGCGTGACAATGATTCGAAAACATAGCAGCACGATCACTGCGACAATGATGGAGACAAGAGCATTGACAATGTAGATGTCTCACGTCACCCTCCTTCCTTTCCATTTGTTGTTGATTACACTCTGCACTATGCTCCTTGTCCTCTCTTGTTAATGTCTCCTCTCTTTCCCTTGCTTGATCTGTTTCTGTTCACCTTTCGCGTGCGGAGCCTGACGGGTCACCCAAGTGAGCCTCTCTTCTGCTCATCTGGCACAGGATCATAAATCTGGTATACCCTGTGTGCCATAACAGTTTTAAGATAGCTCATGATCCGACCCACGAAGCAACACGCTCCTCACTTACACGGCCAGAGGAACAAAATTAGCACCCAACAGTACAACATTGTGACCACAGATGAAAAAGTTTCTTACCGCACAATGCTGGCAAAGCGTACACTGACCGCATGTATCAAACATCACACCGTAGTGCAGCCAAAGGTCTCGCGTTTCCGGCTGAGGTGTGTAAACACCTACCCTTTTTCTTTCTCTGCTGGAAAATAATAGTATGACCACCTTACAGGCCTATCATCTACATCGATCATGGGAGTCTCACAGCATATTTCACAAATACACTGCAACAGTTACATATTCCCCCTTTTGCCACTGTCCAAACAACAGAGGTGACAATTTTCTGGAGGTCTCTCTAAACAGTGCGATTGTATAAATAGCTAGCTGGAATAAGGTATTTTGCACTTTAGTGCGTTTCTGGGCACGCAATATGCTCTTGAATGAATCCCCTGGGGAATAATAAAATTTATTAATATAGATTCGGCCTCAGGCGTTTTATTATATGATCGTAGTGAGCTAAACAACCAAACGAGTACAATACACCCCTATATCATCAGACGTGCACTACTGTCTGTAGGTAACCAATTCTGCGCTGAGAGTGCTCCATTTCTAACAACAAACCACATGCTCATCTTCGTCGAATATGACTGTCAACACATTAAACAGCTATAGTTGTGAGATACTGCGTTACCATAAGCGGAAGTCACAACAGACCAACACGGACATAATTCCACCCCAACATCTCGGCGCATGCGTCTATTGCGCGTCGTATATGATATTAAGAGATGCATTTTACAAACAAGTCTCACGTTTGACATGCTGATAGCTCTGCTTCTACAGGACGTTTCCTTACAGTGCTCTCCTGGCTGCTAACCTACAACCATAAATTTAGCTCTCACTTGCAATAACGTCCCCGCGATCCGTCCCAGCGTAGCCGGACCAAAACAAACAAACAAACCGTGCTGCCCAACTCTAAAGTCTTCTTAATACGATTAATGTACGGGTGTTTCCATATCAGTTCAGAATGACCTCTGCGCCAAGGAAACACACTAAAGCCTACGGAGGTTCAAGCACCCGACCATAGCACCCTACTCTAACGCGTGTACCCTGGCGATGTAATTCCATCTTACACAGAAACTATTGCAGAACTGATGCGTATGTATTTACAGGCTATGCTTGTATCATATGAACTGCCGGCAAGACAGCGCTTCTGATCGACGAGACATAAACGACAACATCGCACCACCTCTGGGAATATTGCTACTGAGTACAGTGTCTACTGTAACTCACTTTTCAAATTCTTAGCGTAGCCATCATGACAGGTCAGCTTGCGCGCCACTAAGACACGTTAACCTTCATCGGCATCCTGCCCATGGCACAGACGTGAGCAGCACATGTCGTGTTTGCACCGTTCAACAATCGACTGATAACGCTTCAGAATAATACACGCGGCACTCCTGGCTTTCACACTGTCGCGACTTCACTGCAACACAGACAAACACCTAATTCTCGTCCATTCACTCTCGATTAGCTCAATGCGACTCTGCGGAAATCATCTGGCATACAATTATAACTACGCTACATTGCCATTCATCGTATCCAATTCGATCAGACGACTTGCTGAGCAGGACAACCTGATCAACTCTCTACTACAACAGCACTCCTATGCGCTCTCCTGCTAAGCGTCGCCTATCACATACGTCGCGCCCAACACCGACGCTATCACCTCTGATCGCGCACTATCAACTCTTACACGCACGAATATACCATGCGCACACAACCAACTCTAATCCCGATCGTCCAGCATACGTATACTACGCTGTAAAACTAGTCCAATGTCTGCTGACATACAATCCGTCGAATTCCTGCGGCATTGCGTACTGGACATGTGACGACTTTCATGCATAGAATAGCTTGGTGGTGGCACATCCTGAACAGCACTGCTTACACCACCATAAATTTCATTATACTATGACGACATATGATTTCACTTTATAATTCAAGTGTCACTTTCTGGATAACATCAAAACTATGCTTCCTCTAACCATACTCTTCTCTGCGTCTCTGGATCCGCTCTCCTGCTGCCCTGGATCTCTCTCTTCTCTCTCCTCTCTCTCTCTCTCCATCAGTCACCCATCGTTTTGGCAGTCCTTTAGATGCACAATGTTTCTGTCTTCTTTTCTTAGTTGTATTTAATATTTATATAGTATATAATATTATATATTCTTCTTCTTTCTTTTTTTCTTCTTTTTTTAGATGTTGCCAAATCTAATTCAACCACAGAAGTTACTCTCCAATTCCAACCAGCCAACCCATTATTCAAATTCAAAATTTTACCAATGTTGTTTACCAAAGAAAAGCATCCAATCAAAATTGGTAAGTTTTATTCCATTATCTACAAAAAAACTTCATATTAACAATCTCCTTCTCTCATTTTTAAAATTTTTAAATTTTTATATTTTAATTTGGAACTACAGGCACTTCATGGGCCAGAATGTGCGGCCAACACATTTTAGGAGGCATTAATTGGGTGGTAAACATATTCTTATTACAAATAATTGGTTATACACAGTTATATTGGTATCAAATTTCCTATCCAATACAGAATAATTTTCAAACAGATTTTGATCCAAGGTACTATCACTCTGGGTCGTATTTGACCTGGAAGAACAGCAATGAAGTGCGCGTACTCCACACTTTTCAAGATTCAGAATGAGAGCTTCACCACTAATGCGAGCTTTAGTGTTCATACTTGGGCCACATCCTCCTTTGATCATGAAAGAGACATCACTTTAAATAGGTTGGCTAATCTGAACATTGGCTACATAAATGTAGTAACCTCCCTTTGTTTTCTTTCATTTTGAGCATAAGCCTTCTGTTTGGTCGGCCATTTTCATTTCACCATAAATCGTACACTGAAAATATCAATTTGTGAATCAATGCCAACTGCAAGTTTAACATGAAAATATCATAAAATTGTGTTCTTAATTGTGCTTGCACATTATTTGAAATGAACTTAATTTGTTATTAAGAACACATTTATGATATTTTTGTATTTAAAAAAACATTCAGTTTGTATTGTACAGTGAAATGAAATGGTCAATCAAAAATATATATCTTCCGTTCAAAGCGAAATAAACAAGGGGAGGTACTCTCTTTTATAGCTTAATGTCAGATACAAATGGTTTACATCGAGTTTAGGTTTTTTTATAGTAACTCAGAAGATTCATCTTTACCAGGCGGATGCCAATGTCAGTGTTATTTATTCAGATTAGAAAAGTTGCTTATGTCTTATACAAGAGGATAATTCAAACACTAGTAAATCTTATTTATTAGGGAATAGAACATATTTAAATTGTATTTACTTTATTAGAGAAATAAATTTAATGCAGGTGGCACTACTATATAGGCCAGTCCTAATTAGTGATCATGCAATATCGAATGATTTGGTACATTCCAATGGGACGCTAACATATTTTCCCATGGAATTTAAACCATTTTTTCTATTGTTGTTAAAATATTTCTAAATCTAATATTTATTTGATTCTCTTTTGTTTACATCTTTCTAAACTTAGCTTATATAATTGCTACAAAACTAGGTTATTTAAGAAAACTTTAATATTTTAATTTGGTCAATTACCACATGCCGTAAAAATATAGGGCCAATCGCCTATATCCTCCACACATTAATCAATTTGTTGTGTTTTTGTAAAAAAAATGTAACTGCTCGAAAATAAACATCTTTCTTTCTTCTTTGCTAAAATTCTGTATTCAAATTAAAACAATTTGTTTCCGCTAAACCCTAACATCTACGATGTTAAGATGGTGAACTTTAATTGAATTTGATTTTAATCAAGATCATGGAATATTCTTTACTTTTTGTCAATTTTTCTTTGTAGGTCTCAAAAGCTTCTGAGAGGATTGGAACGTCTTCGATTCTGTGTAATGCCATTTTCAATCTTACTATCAACAAACAATTCAGAACATTTATGACCAACCACACAGAAAGCGTCGAGAATGCAAATTGTTGTATTTCATATTTATCGTTGGATAAATCAGCATTTAATAGACTCATTTTACTCACAGTCAAGTCCACATTTTAGTGGAATTTTTTAACTCCTTTTCCTTTTAATCGAAACAAAACAATACAAAAAAAAGAAAAAAGAAAAATGTAGAGAAAAAATATATTTTTGTGTTGAATTGGCAATGCCTATATCAAACATGAAACCTGTGTTTCCTTGGTGGATGAACTAAACCGCCCTATTTTAGAATTTTAGTAAGTATATGATAGTAAAATATTTTAATAACTCTAATTTAATTATTAAAAATTTTTTCCAACTTTTTAAAACAGCATGAAGATTTTATAAAAATCTTAATTCCAAAAAACTTGATAATTTTCTGTTTAATATTTAACACCGTAAAAAGTCAAGTGAAAATAAAAAAGGTTTCTAATTGTTAGATTTTCAAAATGCAATTTCTTGTTTTTGCGTTGCTATTCACAGAATTCCGTCCCGCCTCCTGCCTTTAAAAACGCTAAAGCAGTGAAGCTTTGAAAAAAACAACCCTCCCTAAATAAAATAAAAATACTGAAAAAAATGTTTTTGATTTTTTATCTGTAATTGATTGTCGAAAAAAAAGATTTTTAGCAGATTGAAGGTGCGTTTTTATTGACAAATTATTATTTTTTAGTGGTTTGAAGGCATTAAAAGTAAGCCATATTTTAGCAACAAGTAAATGTAATATTTAGCTCCCTCACTTAGAATATTTTTAAAGAGGGGAGGGTTAAAATATTTACATTTACTTGTCGAAAAAAGACTGGGCCGGAGGGGGTTAAAATATCGCATTAACTTTTCGGGAAAAGAAAACGCTTAAGCGCTTCAGCAGGCACCACTTCAGCTAGGAAACTTCATTCGTAGGAGGGTGTTTTTTTCAGCTATTACCACATAGCGTTTTTATTAAGGCAGGGTGTAACGTGGCCGTCTTTTTCATACGACAACTCGCCAATATGTTTAACGTGTGGGTCTTTACACCGCTACACAAATCGTATATGTAAACGTGGTGGTGTGCGTTTGTCACGGCACTACTTTGTGTATGTAATGTCGTGGACATTCTTAAGATGCACTTCCTGTGTGCACTATTAAAAGTTATTCACACTGGTCGCTGGACGCTCACAAGGCATCTAAACTGCTTGGGTTGTTTACAAAACATCCACCACAGGACTCTGGTAGTCCTTTTCGTTCAGCAAAATTCTTACACACTTTCGCGTGGTCGGAAAGGTATCACCTTACACACGCCGCAGCTCTTAGTCACGGGTTCAATTGACTATCTCCACGGGTGTCTAGTGGTAAGGCCCACAAAATATAGTGTTCCCGGGCTTAGGATAAGGAGATTTGATTTATATTCAAAAAGATAATTAAAAATAAATTAAATGATAACAGCATGGATTTTTTTTTTCATTAATATTTTAGATAAGAGACATTATGCTAACAGGAGGCCAGGAGGCCAATTCTGTGAATATCACCCTTGTTTCTAGCATTACTGAGTTTAGCAGAATTGACGTCAGAAGTTCTGGTTTATTTTTAATGGGAAGATTTGATTTAATAATTTATTGATAATTTTTGTTTCTTTTTTGCCAGTTTTGTGTGAGAGACACAAAGAAAAATTTCTATTTATTAGAAGAATTGAAAATGGAATCTTTGTCAATGTTTTGCGTTTTTATTTTTTCAGGAGAATCACCCCCGCTGTCTTGCCAAGTGGGTGGTTTACATCCGAACATGCTTATGTTCTACGACGTCATATGATGCGACATAGCGCAGATGTTGCACATGTGCAATGTGTAAAACATACAAAGTAAGTAATTTATGTAGATAGTTAAAATATTATCTTTATTAATATAAAAGACTTGTAAGTTAATTGTATGTGAGGAGTTGTATCTTATTAGTATGTAAGGACATATGTTATTAAATATATAAGAACTGTATATTATTTAGTGTAAGGACGTATTGTTATCTTATACATAAATTAAAGGGCAGTTGTGTGTGTATATGTATATCTGGCAGAAACTTTGAAAAAAAACAAATAAACGTCAAAGTAAACTATATATATATACACATTAAATAACACCAGGGCTTGGTTTTTGAGCAAAAAATATAGAGATTTGATTTATATTCATAAAGATAATTAAAAATAAAATTAAATGATTTTTTTCATTTAATATTTTAAGATAGTAAACATAACATTTCTTTTCAGAGTAGCTGGATCAATGCAAGGTCTATTTTTTTACATAGGGATTTAAATGGGGCATCCCACGAGGATTCAACTCGCGATTCAGTAATAATGGATCTGCGGGACTAACTTTTTAAAAAATCCCCTTCTACCCAGGCAACGCCGGAAGTCGTGCTAGTTAATATATAAGGACTTGTATGCTATTTAGTGTAAAGAGTTGTATATTGTTAATATATAAGGACTTGTATGTTATATGTATTTGTAAAACTTTTTTAGGGGCAACTTATCAATGTGGAGAGCAGTTAAAAAGTAAGAAAAAAAGTATTCAATTGTTTATTTGTAGAATAGAAGTGAAATCTTTTGTTAAAAAGAAATTTTTATTTTTTTTCCACAGGATCAGTATATATTAAAGATGCATGTCAAAATGGTTCATCTTCCTGCTGAAGTTTTTGTATGAATGTACAGTATGTGCCAAAAAGTTTACAAGAAAAGCTCATCTCAAGAGACACATCCCGTATTCATGATCCTGAAAAAACCATACAAATGTCCAAGCTGTGATTACAGGTATTTTCTTCATCTTTGCATTTTTTTTTTTATTTAAATGTTTACAATCTGAGAACCACCCCCTCAAAAAAAAAAAAAGAATCTGTGACCCACCCCCACCCCCACCCCAAAAAAAAACCAGAATCTGAGACCACTCTCCCCTAAAAACAGAATCTTGAGACCTCCCTCCCCCCAACAGAATCTGAGACCCCCCAAAAAAAAAACAGAATCTGACACCCCCCCCCCCCCAAAAAAAAAACAGAAATCTGAGACCACCTCCCCCAAATAGAATCAGAGACACCCCCCCCCAAAAAACAAACAGGATCTGACCACACACCAAACACACACACTCTACACACACACCCCCCCAAAAAAATAAGAAAAGATAGATTCTTTAAAATTGATCTGACATTTTCATTGAGAAATTCAAAGGTCAGTTTTCAGGTTTTCCTAAACAAGATTTTGCCAATCCCAATTTACAATGGATATCCAAAAGAATTAGAATTTATTTTTAAAAAAATATTATTTTATTGGATTCTACAAGTTGGGCCTCTTTTTAAAGTATTTTTCTTTGACTTCCTTCTGATCACACAATTTTGGAAAGAAGAAAATTCTGGCTTCATTTCAATTTTTTTCCTACTGCTGGAATCATCATACACATTCTTCATTTTTTTTGTATTCTCTCTGTGAACAAAATGGCAACACTAATTCTGGAAATACATTTCATTTTCAAATTTTCTGGATATGCATTTCATTTTCAAATTTTCTGGATATGCATTTCATTTTCAGATTTTCAGGAAATGTATTCCATTTTTCAAATTTATCAGGGAAATGCATTTCATTTTCAAATATCAGGAAATGCATTGCATTTTCAAAATTACAGGAAATACATTTCATTTTCAAATTTCTGGATTTGCATTTCCATCTTTCCAGATTTCAGGAAGATGTATTCCATTTTTTCGAATTTTTCTGGAAATGCATTTCATTTTCAAACTTATCAGGATCGTGCATTTCATTTTCAAACTTTTATCAGGAAATGCATCTTCATTTCAAATTTATAGCGGAAATGCATTTCATTTTCAAATTTTCTGGATATGCATCTTTCAATTTTCAGATTTTCAGGAAATGTATTCCATTTTTCGAATTTTCTGGAAATGCATTTCATTTTTTCAATTTATCAGGAAATGCATTTCATTTTCAAATTTATCAGAAAATGCATTTCATTTTTTCAAATTTTCTGGAAAAGCTTATACTGTTGCCATTTTAAGCAGTGTAATTTTCTGATATTCATTTTCTTGTTTTTGTATTCCACAGGGGTTGTGAGCGGTCAGATAATCCTCCAAACCATTATTCTTATTCATGATGAACCAAAACACATTTGTGAAGTGTGTGGCAAAGCTTTCCGACATATTAAAAAACAAAGAGTTACAATGTAAAAAGGTAAGTTCTTTCTCGCACTTCCTACTCATGTGACAGGCAGTGTGATTTTGTTCCCCCCCCCCTTTTTTTTGTTTTAGTAAAATACATCCACATTTACCAACCCTTCCACATGAACAGAATGTGACACAAGGTCAATTTCTTAAGCCGGAGTTTAACAGGTTTAAATTCAAAGTTTTTCTTCTAGACTGGTTGTTAACCAAGGTTAAAGAGCCAAGTCTGCCCTGCTACTTACCCACCATAGCTCGAAGAAGAATGGCTGGATGCATACCCTTCTCAAGGGTATTAGCATATGTGAAATGCAAAACAACCCAGACCAGGATTTGAACTCGCATCGACAATTCCATTACCTTCTATGCACTAACGTTACACCATCTGCCTCTATGAGGATTTTTGTTTAGTATAGCAATTTTTTTTTTCTATAGAAGGAGGGAAAATATATGGGGGAAATAGATATGTTCAAATCAAGAAGTTCCTGGCTGGGGGGGACCAAAAAACAAAGCGAGTTCACCGTCTTCCACAAGCCAGACTTTCTTTTGGTCAACAACTTCTCTCAGCAGCTGGAAAATCCGTCGTCGTAGTCGAAATAATCTTATAACAGTCAAAACGCATTTCCTATTTAGTTTTGTTCTGTTCGACTAAAAATCCATTTCTTTTACTGGGTCATTTGCAAGCGCTTCGTCGTCGTCGACGTCGACTTGCTGCTGCTGACTGCCCAGCGCTCAACTCACTTGTTATTTATGGACATATTTATCCAAATATCCGGGCACATCAGTCGAACCTCGCGTCCGTCCAGTGCCCAAATCGCATTTGTTTTTTGCATTGCGCGCGAGGACGTGAGTTTTGATCCTGGCAAGCAAGACAATGTCTTGCTCTTCTTCCTTTCTCGTTCTCCGTCACATTTTCAATACAAGGGCCATATTGTTATTAATTTACACATTTCTAGAACCAAAGAAATATATTAGTTTTATGAATGGATTGAATTTTTATTTTGGATTCTGTGTGTGATATGATTGATGATGATGATGATGGAACAAAAGATGCCATTTTCAGAAGGAATTATAAAGAGTAAAAATGTTTGTTTAAAATTAGGAAAATGCTCCACAAAATAATTAATTTAAAAAAATTCTGGATCCTGTATGATCACAATATACAACATAGCAAAATTACATTCAATCAAGCTGAAAGCACTGGTTCCTGTTAGACCCCAAAGTTAAGCAGCAATGACCTGTTCAATAACTTAATTGGGTGACCACTTAAGTAACAGCAGGTACTGTGAGCAACTCGAGTCATTTGTTTATCAAAAATGACTTTATTCGCCGTTAAATGACCCAAAAAAGTGTTGATATGCCATAAAAACAAAACAAAGTAATCAACCTGTTCAACAAATAAACCAACCCAAACCAGAATACCTCAACTGTTTTTAGCCATTTGTATTTCTGGATGTAAAGAGAGGGATCCTTTTGATATTATAATCAACTTGTAAATCAATCCCCCATTTCTTGACCAGATTAGATTTATAAGGAGATATTCTATTCAACAAATTACTATGAAGTCATGCTGAAATCACCAAACAAACAACATAAAAACTCTAACAGATTATTCATGTGACGTTGTGGTACCCATTTAAGGTGTATTGGCGCTATATGAAATGCAAACAGCCTCGTCCAGGATTTAAACTCATCTCACTGTGTCCATTTCCTATGATTTTAACCATTACACCATGTGCCTTGTATAAATCGTAAATATCAATAATCCTAAAATCTGTTGATTCTTTTGTTGGTAAAAATGTTTGCTGATAATTTTTGTTGCTTGTTTATAATTTCTCAAAATCTTTTTTTATTTCTTTTTTTTCTTTTTCCAGACACAAGGTCAACGAGATTATAAGTGTGGAGTTTGTGATTTCTTTGGTTACACATTTACAGACATTCGAAAACACATTGAACGAAAACATTCCGATGTAAAAACCTTAGTATGTGATAAATGCGGGCAAACTTTCCGAAATGAAACTTTATTAATTGTGAGTAATTCTTTGCAGAATTGTCTTTTTTTCTTTTTTTTTTTTTTTTTTTTTTCGATTTCTTTGGTCTTTTAATTTTATGTTTGTTGTTCAGTGTGCCACAATGTGGGGTCTGCCTGTTTTTTAATGATGCCTTGTTTTGAGAGGACCTGATTTTGACGTACAGACATAGGAAAATAAATACAATATATAAAGATATTCAATTTCAATAATGATCGGGATATAAATTATATTATTTATTCATATTTTTAATTATAATTAAGTTTGTTTATATGGATTTTTGTTAATTTCATTTTGGATTTGTTTAATTTCTTGTTTGAAATTTTTTGTTTTTTAAAAAAAATCTTCGTACTTCAAATAAATTTAGTGGTTTTTTTGTTTTTTTTTAAAGAAATGAAACATTAAACATTGTAGGATTGAATTTAATGAAATCTTTTGTTAAATCAGTGTTTATAAATTTAATGACCCTATAAGCGTACGGTGCGGGGGGGGGGGGAATTGGTGCATATCGCATTCATGCGACCTGGCCTCCTGTCCTAAAAGACACTAAATTGGTGCCATTTTCAGCAGGCACCATTTGTTTGTATTGACAAATATTTTTTTCTTAGTGATTTGAAGGTATTTTTTACCAACAAGTTAATGTGATATGAAAGCGCATATCTTACACCCCCCCCCCCCCATGCCTTTTTTTATCGACAAGTAATTGTAAATAGGTTATCCCCCCTCTTTAAAAAAAAAAATTATTTTTTATTTTCCTTTTATTTTAATTCAAAACAGGTGTCACGATAAGGACAACATTTGAAAATAGGTCTTTATTTTGATAAATGTTTGTAAACCTTTTTTGTATTTATTGCTATAGAAAAATATATTCTTTTTTTTTTTCTTTGTTAATTTCTACGGAACATCAAAAGCAAAAGTGTGATGTGACAATGATTGACAAGCCTTAACTATAGCAACATCATCCGCGTACAAGTGAAGCTCGGATTCAAATTCCTTCTTCTTACAAATTGGTAGTCAACAAATAACAATCACAGACCATCAAATTCCTGTGGATGGAACTCAAATGAATATTACAGTGGAACATGTTAATAATTAACAGCGTTTGTATAAAACAGCAAAATTGATTTTCTATTTTCTAGTTCATTAGATATGGATTAGGTTTTGTAATTTTGGACCAAGTAACTAATAAGCACCCTAGTTGCAGGACCTAGATTCAAAAAGCACATTTTGCTTTTCACCGTCAATTTCGTTGTTCGTTAACAGATGATTTTTAGACACACTTTTTTTTTAGTTATTTCAAGTGAAGTTGTTTACTTCGGGAACATTTTTTTTTAAATTATAAAACTATAAGCGCAAAGACACATTTTATATTAAAGAGACGGTTTTTTTTAATTATTTCATGTTGTTGTTAATTCAATAGCAATTCCTTTTTTAATTATAAAACTTTAGATGAAAGACACGTTTAACACGGGAGCGGTAAAGCTATGAAAAAAAGTATATTACATAAGGTTATAATAATATATTGCTAACTCTAATTACTACAGAGTTGTATAAAACACTTCAAAATGATTTTTCTTTTTTTTTAATTCATTGATTGGATTAGGTTTTTGTAATAATAAAATGAACATAAACGGTTAGCTTAAGAAAGCTTTATTCTACTTAGAATACTGTTACAGTTTACTGCAGAGTTTATATACTCTCAGGAGACGTCAAATAGTTACACAAAGGGGCGAGGTAATAATAAAACAAGAGAAGTAACTCTCAAATTACTCTATTACAGTTTTGTTATTAATTGTCAAATGTAGATATGGTTTACCCTAGATAATATTTTATGTTAGAAAGTACAGTTGCGTTTTAGCAAATTTCTAATTTAGTATATATTGTTATATACCCCTCTTGGGTATATACACAATGTTCTTTTGTTAGAGAGCGAGGTAGACAGACAGATAGAGAGATATTTAGATGAGATTGCATAACTTGCATAACTTACTTTTCTTCTTTGGCCATTTGTGATCGCCTAGTCTTCTATTCTCTCTTCACCAACAACTCAATGCTGCTTTTCAAAAACTGGGACAGTGGAGAACCTAAATGCAGTCAGTGACAACCATCCAAGTCATTCCGGATGCACCAGGAAGCGTACAGCTGAGTTTGATGTTTTAAACACAATAAATTATTTATAATCAAAATTGCATTAAATTCTTGCAAAAAATTTAAAAAAACAAGACCTATCGAAATTTGCGGTCCATTCTTGGGGGTTCAACCTGAATGTCCAGTTGAATGCATTTCAATTACAGTACTTTTATTAAGCTGGCGGTTGCTTTTCTTACTAAAAGAGCCAAAGGAAACTTGTGCCCAGGTTAGAATAGCCGACTGAATCAATGACATTGTGGCGTTTATTAATGCTAAAATGCCTTACATATATAATATATATATATATATTATATATATAATATTATCATAAATTACTTATATATATATATATAAGTGTAATCACAAAGGTACATGTTATATACACCACATGTTAAGATATACACAATGCTTCTTTCCGAGAGAAGAGAGAGAGCAGAGAGAGAGAGAGGGGTTCATACAGATGCATAACTTGATAACTTACTTTTCTTGGCCATTTGTGCATTTGCCTAGTCTTCTATTCTCCTCTCCACCATGTTGGATTCTATTTCTCTTAATCTGATCCTTCTTGGTTCTTCATCTTCTTGGTTGGTCTTCTATCTAAATGCATGCGCATTAATCAACAACACCATGATGCTTTTCAAAAACTTTTATTTTTAACTAACTTTTTTTTACTAACACATAGCACATGCTGTTGAGTTCACCCAAAAACCAAGAGACGCTCTCTCCTCTGTTCACATATTGGACGGAACTGGTTTAAAACCTAATTCAAAATTTCACGGTGACGTGCAGGACTCTCCAACTGGAAGTCCGTCCACAGATAGCAAATACTTTACACACTTCGGTAGACCGCCTGTAGATTCTGTCCCTTGGTTGAGTCCAAATCCCTCGCAGACGCAAACCAGTCTTATTACCTTGACTAGTCCTACAGAAACTGCCTGCCTGTGAGTATGAAAACCTCCGTTCTCTGCAGCAGTAATCTAACAGGAGATTTACTTAATTAATCCTATACCCTCCACAACAGATTATGCCAACTATATCCTCTAGATTCCTTTGTTTTGTTATGACTTGTGGTGGAGTTTTGCTTTTATATCCCCTTCTTTATCGGGTAATTGTATAATAGCGGGCAGCGGAAAAGAGAGGAGGATGAGATTGGAATGAGGATTCTTGACTGGTCCTGGATTTCATCGACAGCCATCTTCTTCCTCTGAGCGCTGACTTCTTCCTTCTTGTTTCTGCCACTGAGAGGTGTCTCAAGTTCTCTCATTGTCAATCAAATTAAGCAACGACTTATGCTAGTTATCTTTACTCTTTATTCAAAGTCCTCGAATCCCGAAAAGAGGTTTCCACACCATCTACCAACAGTGACACTGG
>CM042155.1:51776067-51820792 GCA_023376005.1 Doryteuthis pealeii
CCCCCAGAAGAAGAGATATTCTTATTCAATTTTTAATCAAAGACTAGCTTTATTAACCTGACCTCCACTTAGGCCAGATTGGACACAAAAACTTTTTAACATGGGGAGCAATGCCTTAAAATCAAAGCTCATAGCAGTTGCAAAAAAGTGTGTTGATCTTCAGCATTTCTCTTTTAGGGTACCTCAATGGCACTAGGTAATAACATTGGCCTGTCCTTTTAGAACTGAATGGTGTAGGTGCCATTCGTCCTGAGGGTGGGGCGGTCCTCTTGATGATTATGTGCAATTATTTACTAACTGATCCAGGGTACATCTATGGCAGATGTAAGAAAGTAAAATGTTATATTTAAAAAATTTGTGTTGGTTGGTTGGTTGGGTTTTATGGCTGTCACCTTATTTGGGTATTTTATGCATATTATTTTATGTTTTGTTTTATATCTATTTTTTGTTGGGTATTCAAATGTTTGTTCAAGACTTTTTTATATAATAATTTTTAATAAGTTATTTTAATCTATTTAATCCTATGATGGATCCTAACAGCTACTACCATCTTGATCAGAGTGGACCTGGGAATAATGACGATGAAGGGGTACTCCACACCTCCAAGAAGCTCAAAAATTGGAACTTCACCACTAGATGCAGTTTTAAAAAAAAAAAAACAATTGGTATTTATGTCTTACCTGTGCCTAATAAATAAGGTGAAAATGTATTGTTTTCTTTCGGGACAGTTCGTCTTCTTTTCAAACCCAAAGGTGTAACTTCATCATCATCTGGAATGGCGGCGCCTTCATCTTCACTGGAAATCTCAAGAATTTCATAATCTGAAATTACAAAAAAGAAATTGACGCATTTAATAACAGAACTAAATTAAACTAAAATAAATAATAAATAATAACTAAACTAAACTAAACTAAACTTGACATATTTAATAACAGAACTAAACTTGTCGTTCTTGATGAAAGTTTAAAGACATCTTAGATGTTTAGGGGTTTTATTATCCTTCTCCTAGACTAGTTGCTTACCAAAGTCCTGTCAACCCTACTATTTTACCTATAGCTAGGGCAGTTGGTTGGTTGGTTGGATTTTACAGCATGTCAACCCATTGGGTCATTTTATGCCAAAGATATTTTTGTTTTATTTATTCTTGATAGATATTTAATTATTTTTTTCTAAACACATTTTTTTAAAACTTATGTTTTTCTATTTAATCCATAGATGGGATCCTAATAGGTACTACCACTCCAGGGCAGAGTGAACCACATTCCCCAGAGCTCCAGAATTGGAACTTCACCATCAAATAGAGTTTAACGTCATATCCAGGACACTGAAATCCTTACCCCTCTGCAGAGGTGCAGTCTGTGTGTTTTAAAGCCTCAGCCAACAGGGCTGCCTAATAGCTAGGGCAAGGAGAAAAGAGACTGATACTTTTTATCTTATTATAACATCGTATTCTTAGAGTCTCCAAAATATATATTTAATCTGTCTTTCATATCTAAAATCTCATCTGTTGTTAGTTCCAAGTGACGGCCGCAATAATCAGTTCCTTCAACTGAAAAAAGTATTCTGCCGGCAACACTCGCAGTAGTTCTTATACAGTTCGTCAAAAGTTCACTTCACTTTAAGATCGAAACACGACATACCGTTCTCTCCACTGGAAAAGACGTTCTGCCCCAGAGAACTCGCCTTTGGCATTCTCTCAGTGGCAGAACCACTTCAGCTAACAGAGGTGACAGCAATTCCACCATTCATGATCAGGAGGTTGCGAGTTCAAACTCGAGTCACTCACTATACCCCCCTTGTGCAGGCCAGACACACATGGACGTGCTTAGTCCTTGGGGGCAGGGAATTCTCAACTCCACAGTCCCCACCTCCATCACTCACCCCATGCTCTCTGTCACATAATATAATTATATCTTGACATGAGTTTACACAGAAATATCTGAACAGCAATTAAATTAAAAAACAAAATATTTCAATTATAATCCATGCAAAGTAGAAGTAAACTTTGTTTAAGACATGTTAGATTTTTAGGATCATATCTTAACAACCTTGAGTACCTTTTTGATCTCAATGTTTCTAACACACGTGGGCATGCCTGCAAAGTCAGAAAACAGCATAGCTCACATGACTTTTGGAAACATTTTTTCATGCTCAGAGCTGCCGAGGCATGGAATAAACTGCCTGCATCTGTTGTAGGCTGCCGAAATACTGCATCTTTCAAAGCCTCCATGCTTCCTGTAATCCTCTAACACTATACCTGATACTACCCTCCATACACATATGCATGCACATACACACATACATGTATATTATTACTGTATTCATGTTCCTGACACTAATACACTATTCTGTGTACTAGACATGAGACTTTGATGAGTTGTGGTGCACCTGAGCACTGTACACATACATGCATATTATTACTGTATGCTATTCATGTTCCTGACACTAATACATTATTCTATGTACTAGACATGAGACTTTGATGAGTTGTGGTGCATCTGAGCCACCTGAGCACTGTACACAATAAATTTCAATATTATCATTTATATGGAAATCTGATCTCACTGATAGGATAAAGCAACTATTCTTCCAAGCTGTGGTCATATCAGTACTACTGTATAGCCGCACCACTTGGATCCTAATGAAATGCTCAAAGAAAAAGCTACATGGGAACTACACAAGGATGCTGCGTATTGTCCTCAATAAATCTTGGAAGCAGCATCCCACAAGCAAACAGCTATACAGTCACTTGCCTCCTATTATATAAACCATCCAGGTGAGATGAAGAAAACATGCAAGACCCTGTTATAGAAGCAAGGACGAACTCATAAGTGACATGCTCCTGTGGACACCTACACTAGTGTGGCCCGACCAACAAAGACTTACATCAATCAGCTCTACACAGATTCTGTATGCCACACAGAAGACCTACAGGGAGTGATAACTGATAGGGACAAGTGGTGAGAAAGAGTCATGGGAATCCATGCTAACAGCATGACATGATTATGATGATTAGTGAGTTTAGGGCCAAATTGAAAAATTTTAGGTAAGTGGATTTGAAATTTAGTTTTTATGTTCATATGAAAAATATGTCATTTTTTTCTCCTTTTTTTTCCCCGATTTATTTTGATGAAATCAGTTGAATGCAAAAGAAATTTCTGTTAAAGTTTATATCTAACCTTCCAATACTTTCGCTCTCCGTCGAACTCTGCCACTTCTTCGTACGCCATCTGGACCTGAAATACACAATTGAAAAATACAGATAAATGAATTAAAAAAAAAAAAAACAAAAGAAAAAAAGACATAACCCTTCACTAAATGCTCTAGAAAATTGTCTCTTAGCAGAGAAATTATCATTTGTTTCTTAAGAGAAGACAAAGATTTTGAAAGTGTAGGGTTGGTTTGGTTTGTTTTCTTTTACGGCATATCAACCTCAGTGGGTCATTTAATTCCGATAAAGTTTTGAAATAAAGTCATTCTTAATGGATACTCATTTTTTTTTATAAACACATTTTTCTATTTAACTCATAGATGGGACCCTAACAGGTACTACCACTCCGGGTCAGAGTCGACCAGGGAGCAATGGTGATGAAGGGGTATTCCATATTCCCCAAACCTCCAAAACTGGAACCTCACCATCAGATAGAGTTTAATGTAATTCCCAGGACAAGTAGACCATCAGTCACCGGCTTCTAGCACCCATATGATAAAAAGGGTTGGGGCTTGCCATAAGGGCAATAAGGTTGTGGCAATCATATAGGTGCTAGGACTTGACCTGACCAACCGATTGATCAGCCTAGCCTAAGTAAGGACCAAAGTGGAGTATTGCAAGTCATGGACTGCTCAACCACCTGGGTTCTATCCTTAAGCATCACAGGTCGCCACCCATGGCCGACAGGTGACCCCATTGGGGGGGAGTCTTACCCCTCTGCAGTGGTGCAGTCAGTGTATTTTAATGCCCCACCGACAGGGCGGTTGAAAGTGTAGATTTTCTGGCAGTGTTACATAATGAAGAAATATATCATTGGCATGTAGTGTAGGTTAGTTTGAATAAATTCTAACCATCAATGGGAATTACTAAGTTTAAGTGACAGTTCAAGATCGTTTGAGAACATGGCTTTTCATTGGATCAGACAACATTAAAAAGTTAGGTTTTTTAATAATTTTCAAACAAATGTATTTTGAGAGTGTACCTGGCAGCAATAACAATGAAGGGGTGACTCCATACACTCCACAGCTCAAAAACTGGAGAATAACAACCAGAATATCCTCCCCCCTTTTTTTTTTGGGGGGGGGGATCTAATTTCTCTGAAAGAGATACAGTCAGTATTCTAAACTCTGCCAATAGGGCAGAAAATGATATTTTTAGTTGATCTTTAATGATATCTCTAATAATAAATGCAAATGTCAGTGTGTCACATTTTTTCAACTTTACTCCCAGAGGTTGTAGCCCAACATATCATACCAGTTTGGAATTTTCATAATAAATGTGGGAATAACTAGATTAATCGCTGTCCAATAAGTGCATATTTTAAGGCGATTGGTTATATATTACAAAAACATGAGTAAATGCCTAAGATTTCATTCTTAGCTCAGTCAGTAGAGAATCGCAAAGTTCCAGGTTTGATAACATTCCCCGTCATATCAGCACATGAGTAGTACAGATTCGGTAATAGGATCTGTGCGGTAAAGTGGGGAGCTGACGGTAGGTGTGGTGCTCCACCTTAGCAAAAACAATCTCCCTGGTCTAGCACTAACAAAAAGGGGACAGACTCCCTCACTGACCAGGTGATACTGACAATAGGCCACTCTGCCAACTTTGCTTACTTTATTTATTGTTATAAAATGTAAATATTAACACCACAAAAATATTTTTTAAAAATAAATAAATAATATATATATATATATATATATATATGTAAACTCATTTATGTAAATATATATATATGTAAACTCATATATATATATATATATATATATATGTAAACTCATTTTGTTATAAAATGTAAATATTAACACCACAAAAATATTTTTTAAAATAAATAAATAATATATATATATATATATATATATATATATATATATGTAAACTCATTTTGACTTTCCTCTCCGACCCAAACAACTACGGGAGTGAATGAGCTCTGATGATGATTTTTGTAAAATCGAAATATTGATCAATATCAGCTATGATTATATTATAAATTGTTTTCTTCTTTGACAGCATTGTGTGATGTTTTCATTCCACCTTTTCTTACTCATATATATATATATATATATATATATATATATATATATATACTTTGGTGGGGTACCAAGTTTTTTTGGTATTAGGATGATTCTAAACTGGTCCTTTCCTCCAACAGTTGGGTGCTGCAAAGTTCAGGTCCCATATGAGAGCTCAATGTTTAATTTTCATAAACAGAGTAAAGTAATTTGTAAAGAAAAAAAGCTATCGGGTATATAGCGATTATGGTCCATTTCCACCCATGGGTATCTGAGACCCTACGAGTTTCTTCAGATCACTTGTCATAAAGAAAGTGATCTGAAGAAAATCGTAGGGTCTCAGATACCCACGGGTGGAAATGGACCATAATCACTATATACCTGGCTTTTAAGCTTTTTCCTTTACAAATATATATATATATATATATATAAGATTTTGGGATGTTTGTTTATTTTTTTTAGACGCATTGGTGAATAAAGTATATATTAATACTTATATTTTTGCTTGAAGGCAATTACAATGCAGTATATCGCATAAAATTCGATAATTATAGAAGATAAATAATATTGACAAGTGAATCTCGCAAAGAATTACTTGGCGTGTAGAACATCTTACAGCAGCTGTTTCGACTTTATTAAGTCTCATCAGTGATGTATACTAACGATCTCCCTCCGACAGAAATCGAAACTTCAGCAGGATAGTCAGAAACTATACTGCCTCAGCTACCGATACAGCACTGAGAAATTCCTGTGAAATTAACTTGTCAATGTTACTTGGACGTCTCTACCATAGGAGGCAAGGGAACGCTAAGTGAACAACAAACACAGTGCTTTATGCTCTTCGTCGAAGGAAATAAGATTTTGGGATGTTTGTTTATTTTTTTAGAAGCATTGGTGATAAAGTATATATTAATATTTATATTTTTGCTTGAAGGCAATTACAATGCGGTATATCACATAAAATTCAATAATTATAGAAGATAAATAATATATATATATATATATATATATATATATATATATTCAAAATATTAACACTTGAATATTTCACATAAATAAAAAGGAAATAAAAAGGGGAAAAAATCAAGAGGAAAAAGGAAAAAAAGAAAAACTTGTATGTACCAACAGCTGATAATTCGAGGAGACCTTCAGCAGCATTAGTTTGGTCTGTCTGTGATATGAGATCTTTATTGTTGTTGTTGTTGTTGTTGTTATTGTTATTTGTTAGAGACTCAGTTTCACCCGTCACTATTGTTGTAGGAGTCTGTTGTTGTACATTCAACCATTCCTGGGTGACACTTTCAGTTTTGGAAGGATTCACTTCAACATTCAAAGGTTGGGCTGCAATCATTTCTTGCCCATTCATATCAATCTCAATGCCAAGTTCTTCAGTTTTATTCTGTTTTCGAGGACGGCCACGTTTTCGTCTGCCTGTTTTTAAAGAAAGGAAAATAAAAACAAAAGATATTTGGTTTGTTTGAATTCTTGAGATTAGGCTTGATTATTTGTATTACGACATGAAGGTTCCAGAGTTCAAAGAGAAGGTTACCAAGTCTGAAAAGGTTCCCGAGTTCAAAGAGAGGGTTACTTAGTCTGAGAAGGTTCCAGAGTTCAATGAGAAACACATGAAGAAGGCCAGAGAGCACATCAGCCAAAACATTGTGTATATAATAACAAAGATGAGAAAAATACAATACAAAATATTTGGTTTTATTAATTGATTTTAACAGCATGTCAACCCGTCTAGGGTTAGTTTATGTCTAAAGATTAAAGAATCATGTTTACTTTACATTTTTATTTTTGTGTAGTACATGAGTAGTACAGCTTGGATCTGTGAAGTAAACTGGGAAGCTGATGGTAGGTGTAGCACACCACCTCAAATGCAAAAACAATTTATACACATCCTGTTACAATTTGTGATGATTTGAACAAGAATTTGACAAGTTATTAAATTATGAAATGATATTAATTTTTCTTGAAATACCCTGCACAAATTTTTTGAAAACACTTTGTAATTAATTGAATAGATATACAAATACTACACACTGATCCTTGGTTGAAGTGCTGGGAAGCAGCACTCTAATCCTAAGCAGAGTGCACAGGTACTACTCTGATCCTAACAGAAGTTATGGATGGGTAATTAAAGAAAAGGTGACATTGATCACTAGTTATTTACTCAGCTGGTCAGGCACAAGGCCATGAAAATCAAACTGGTAATAGTCAGCTAGCCTAGCTGGTTCACCATAACATCAATATATAATTGCAATTTGGGACAGGTTTAGCTTAGTCAGTAGAGCACCCCCTCATAATCACAAGGTCCCCAAGTTCAATACCAGTCAATACCAACTCAGTGGATGAGTAGCACAGATTGGGTAATCTGATCTGTGTGGTAAAGTGGGGAGATGATGGTAGGTATGGTGCTCCACCTCAGCAAAAAAAAAAAAAAACAATCTCCCTGGTCTAGTGTTAGAAAAAAAAAAAAATAGACTCTCTTGCTGTCTGGCTGATACTGACTTTAGGCCACTCGGACAACTTTACATATTTAGTTAGACACAGGGCCAGTTTAGATCAGTCGGTAGAGTGTCGGAATAGGAACCACAAGGCTCCTGGTTCGATAGCATAGGAGTAGCACAGTGATCTGTGCAGTAAAGTGAGGAGCTGATGATAGGTGTGGCACTCCACCTCAGACGCCAAAACAATCTCCTTGGTCTAGCAGGAGTGAAAAGGGGATAGACTCCCTCGCTGTCTGGCTGATACTGACTTTAGGCCTACCTGATGACTTTACTTACTTAGTTAACCTTTATAAAAAAAGAAAAGAAAAAGAGTTCTTCCTTACCTTCTGGTGGCAGCAAGGGGTATGCACACATCTGTCCAGTCTCTGGATTCATCATCATAACGCATTTTTTACCATTAATAACAACCTCAGTACTTTCTGTAACTGCAATCGGACTGGTCAAATCAGGTTTACGGGAGGGTAGAGACGCAGCTGTAGCCGCCTCGGATCCCTCTTCAGCAGTAGCGGGAGTAGCTGTTTCGGTCAGGTTTTCTTCCACTGGGGTCTGTGTCTCACTTGTGGTACAATTTACCATTTGCGTTTCCATAGCAACCGGTTCTACCAGGTCTGTTGGTAATTCCATGTGCGTTTCGGTAATACTGTCCGAGTTCTCTGTCACCTGCATTTCCTCAGGTTGATGATCCGCTTGCAACAAATCCATTGAAGATCCTTCAGAGACGACGGTATTCACCACTTCTGACATATTGGTATGTTCCGCTGTTTGGACAGTGAAATTCCCTAAACCCTCATCAGACTGCATGATTACTGGCATGCCGTCTGAGCCGGTCACAATCAACCGATTTTCTGCTACTGGTACGGAATCTTGAGTGAGAATATGGTAGGTCCCTGGTGGAATTTGTAATGTGCCATCCATCACTTGTTCTTGTAATATTATCTGTGCGGCATCTTCTAAACTTATGGTTACCGTTTCTGCAGACCCCATCACTTGGCTGATGGAACCATCTTCGTTGATAATTTGGTTCACTTGTTGACACTCCATTGTGAATTAATCTAAAAAGGGGAAAAAAAATGAAAAAATGACTAAAATGAAACAAAAAGCAAAAAAATGATAAATAAAAAAAATAAAAGAATTGAAAAAATGACTAAAATGAAACAAAAAGCAAAAAATAAAAAAAAAAAAATGACTAAAATGAAACAAGCAAAAAAAATGATAAATAAAAAAATTAAAAAATGACTAAATGAAACAAGCAAAAAATGATAAATAAAAAAATGACTAAAATGAAAAAAAAGCAAAAAAATGATAAATAAAAAAATGACTAAAATGAAACAAAAAGCAAAATGATAAATAAAAAAATGACTAAATGAAACAAAAAGCAAAAAAAATGATAATCAAAAAAAAAAATGACTAAAATGAAACAAAAGCAAAAAAATGATAAATAAAAAAATGACTAAATGAAACAAAAAGCAAAAAATGAAAAATCAAAAAAAAAAAAAAATGACTAAAATGAAACAAAAAGCAAAAAAATGATAAATAAAAAAAATTAAAAAAATGACTAAAATGAAACAAAAAGCAAAAAATGATAAAAAAAAAAATGACTAAAATGAAACAAAAAGCAAAAAATGATAAATAAAAAAAAATTAAAAAAATGAAAAAAAAATGAAATAAAAAAATAAAAAATGACTAAAAAAAAGCAAAAAAATGATAAATAAAAAAAAATTAAAAAAATGACTAAAATGAAACAAAAAGCAAAAAATGATAAATCAAAAAAAAAATTAAAAAATGACTAAAATGAAACAAAAAGCAAAAATGATAAATAAAAAAAAAATTAAAAAAATGACTAAAATGAAACAAAAAGCAAAAAATGATGAAAAAATAAAAATAAATAAAAAAAATGACTAAAATGAAACAAAGCAAAAAAAAATGATAAAATCAAAAAAAAAAAAAAAAATGACTAAAATGAAACAAAAAGCAAAAAAATGATAAATAAAAAAAATTAAAAAATGACTAAATGAAACAAAAAGCAAAAAATGATAAATAAAAAAAAATGACTAAAATGAAACAAAAAGCAAAAAAATGATAAATAAAAAATTAAAAAAATGACTAAAATGAAACAAAAAGCAAAAAAATGATAAATAAAAAAAATTAAAAAATGACTAAAATGAAACAAAAAGCAAAAAAATGATAAATAAAAAAAAAATTAAAAAATGACTAAAATGAAACAAAAAGCAAAAAAATATAAAAAAAAAAATGATAAAATCAAAAAAAAATTAAAAAATGACTAAAATGAAACAAAAAGCAAAAAAATGATAAAAAAAAAAAAAAAATGACTAAATGAAAAAAGCAAAAAATGATAAAAAAAAAAAAAAAAAAATGACTAAAATGAAACAAAAAGCAAAAAAATGAAAATAAAAAAAAAAAAAAAAAAAAAGAAAAATAAGAATCAATTAAATCGTTTTTTGGTTTGGTTTACGGTGTAAGGATTAAAGTTCCAAATACAAAACAACTTGAAGATACAACTCCGACAAAGGTTGATAGACAAAACACTTCATATACAGCACAGAATAAACAGGGTACATAATACATAGAGGTGTACATAAACATACATACAAAAGTAGAGATAATGACACATTCATGAATGGCAAAATACAAGATATTTAGGTATCAAAGAGATACCTAAATGTACATAAAAACGTAGTTACGGATACATACCTAAAGGATGGTCATATATCGTATAATAGACTTACTAGCAGTGAGTGGCCAGTGTTAAGGGCCGAAGCCCCAACGAGAAGGGGGTAGACAGAGTCTAACCCATAGTGGTGCCTCATAGGTCGAGCAGCAGGAAAAGAGAGAGAGAGACGTTCAAATCAGCCGCTTAAATATCAAAGGCCCCTCGCGGGAACCAGCAAAACTAAACGGGCAGACAACTCCCCAGGCGAATACGAAAATAACGCCTACAACGGCATATCAACCTCAGTGGGTCATTTAATGCCGATAAAGTTTTGAAATAAATCAATTCTTAATAGATACTCATTTTTTTAAAATAAACACATTTTTCTATTTAACTCATAGATGGGACCCTAACAGGTACTATCACTCCGGGTCAGAGTGGACCAGGGAGCAATGGTGATGAAGGGGTTTCTCCATATTCCCCAGACCTCCAAAACTGGAACCTCACCATCAGATAGAGTTTAATGTAATTCCCAGGACAAGTAGACCCTCAGTCACCGCTTCTAGCACCCATATGATAAAAAGGGGTTGGGGTTTGCCATAAGGGCAATAAGGTTGTGGCAATCATATAGGTGCTAGGACTTGACGTGACCAGCCGTTTACAGCATATCAACCTCAGTGGGTCATTTAATGCCGATAAAGTTTTAAAATAAATCAATTCTTAATGGATAATACAATTTTGTTTATAAATACATTTTTCTATTTAACCCATAGATGGGACCCTAACAGGTACTACCACTCCGGGTCAGAGTGGACCAGGGAGCAATGAAAGAATCAATTAAAGTTATCACTAAATGCAATAAAACTAAAGAATTAACAACAAATTTAGTTTATCTCTTATTATAATGGAGATTCAGTGTCTGTCTGTCTCTAATCAAAACTATGTCATTGCTTACATCACAATACCCTCAGGAATTGTGTAAGTTTATCAATGAGTATTTTGTTAGATTATTTTGGCATATAAGGTCACAACTTAAATTTATAGACTCTTCGTGGACTCAATCAACCAATCAGCACACTCGATTACGTTACTGGTTAACTATTTAAAAACCTTCATGGAAAGGCGTTCAGTTGCTTGTGCTTAACACGGACGAACGGATCAACAACCAAGGATTCTGCTTAACACTGAGGAACACAACGGTCATAGGATTCAATATACACGGATCAATGGAAAAGCATTATTGGATACTACACAACACGGATCAAACTTTATGCCATAAGGGATCTTCACTGTAAAGTGCTCATGCAGCCTGAAAAATAGCCACAAGAATCTTAACATATTTAATTTATAGTCAAAATCATTAATATATAGAATAGATAGAATAAATATTTTATTAACAACATCTCTATGAAAATCTGAGTTAGATTTGCCTCAAAACATCCCATGTTATTAGTGCATTTAAAATCCTGCAATGTGTCTTATATATCACCAAGAAATAAAGGTGTGGTTAATTTGCATTCTGGTTTTAACAAAACTGAGTTTAATAAATAATTACTTGGTGTTATTGATCTCTAATATTATTGTTTTATTCTTCAATTCTGTGAATGATTTTATATAGAAACCAATTAAAATATAATTGAAATAAGTGTAATCATTTTATATGTGTTCTTATTTAATTTCATTAGTCTTTTTAATTTAATATTTTATTACATCAAAACTTAAATATTATGTCTGGAGGCTGCATATTTTTACTAGTTTGTTTAATGGCATATCAACTCCTTATGGGTTATTTAATGCCAAAACTTGATTCATTCTAAATTTTTGATTATAATAGAGAAGAGAGAGTAATAAAAAGGAGAGAAAGAAGAGAAGAGGGGAGAGAGTTTGGCTTGATTTATTTGTTTAGTGGCATATCAACTCCTTGTGGGTTACTTAAAGCCAAATTTTACTTAATTTCTAAATAATTACTATTGGAAACATTTATAAAGTCATTTTGTTTGATTATAATTATTTTGTTTTAAGAGTTATTATGGTTTCAAGTATTTTTATCTAATACTAATAATTTATATACAATTATAAAGTAACTATTCCTATTTAATAATAATCATTATTTGTTTGCACATAGCTGTATGGTTTCAAGTATTCCTATATAATACTAATGATTTATACACAATTATATGGTTTCAAGTATTCCCTATATAAACTAATAATTATACACAATTATATGGTTTCAAGTATTCCTATATAATACTAATGAATTTATACACAATTATATGGTTTCAAGTATTCCTATATAATACTAATATTATACACAATTATATGGTTTCAAGTATTCCTATAAATACTAATAATTTATACACAATTATATGGTTTCAAGTATTCCTATAATACTAATAATTTATACACAATTATATGGTTTCAAGTATTCCTATATAATACTAATATTTATACACAATTATATGGTTTCAAGTATTCCTATATAATACTAATAATTTATACACAATTATATGGTTTCAAGTATTCCTATATAATACTATAATTTATACACAATTATATGGTTTCAAGTATTCCTATATAATACTAATAATTTATACACAATTATATGGTTTCAAGTATTCCTATATAATACTAATAATTTATACACAATTATATGGTTTCAAGTATTCCTATATAATACTAATAATTTATACACAATTATATGGTTTCATATATATAATACTAATAATATATTATATGGTTTCAAGTATTCCCTATATAATACTAAATAATTTATACACAATGGTTTCAAGTATTCCTATATAATACTAATAATTTATACACAATTATATGGTTTCAAGTAACTATTCCTACTAAATAATAATCATTATTTGTTTGCAGTTATCTGGTTTCAAATAACTAATAATAATCTTTCAAAAAACTATTCTCAATTTACCCAGTTATATGGTATCAAGTATTTTTATCAAATACAAACAATTCTTAAACTGATCTATTTGACCCATAGATGGGACTCTAATAAGTCTTACCACTCCATGTCAGAGTGGACCTGGGAGTAATGGCAATGAATGGATACTTCACATTCCCCAGAGCTCCACAACTAGAGCCTTACCATTGGATGCAGTTTAGTGTCAAACTAAGGATACCAATAAATTTGATACCAGATAGAAAAAAATGTATAATTGATGAAGACTGGTATGATCAAGAAAGGAACAGATACACACATATAAACAAGTTTATACCCAATGAAGGGGTACTCCTACTCCAGTTATACAAGCGGCGGGGTGTAATAGTTAGAGTCATGGGAAATGGACTCGTCAGCCCGAGTTCAAATCCCGGATGAGGTAATTGTATTTCACTTAGTGCTAATACTCTTGGAAAAGGTATGAATCCTACTCTCCTCCAGCTATGGATAAATAGTAGGGCAGACTGGACTCTTTAGCCTTGGTTAGGCAACCAGTCTAGGACAAGGAAAACCCAGAATTCAAACCTGTTGAACTCCGCTTAAGAAATTGACCTTGTGTCACATCCTGCTCATGCGGAGGGGTTGGTAAATATATATAAACAAGTTACCTGGCACTCCCAGCCTATATGAAATACAAAAAGTTGCAATTTGCCGAACTGCTCAAGAAGAGTACTATCAATGTGATTGAAAAGTAACACTAAAAAGAGACAACAGCAAAAACACAAATACATATAATCAGTAGCTTCCCTCACCTAGGTCTTGGTTAAAGAACACAACAGTGATGTCAATAGGTGCACAAACCTGCATCCCGGCACTTTGAAGACCTTATTTTAGGGTTACCCTAATATAATATATATATATATATCTTATTATAATGGAGATTGTGGGTTTGTCTGTCTGTAACCGAAACTATATTACTATACAAGTCACAATTCCTTTAGTCATTTACATCATATTCTCCATGATTTTATTTTTATTTAAACCTCAATTATTAATAAAATTGTTTTACATTACTTACATGTTGACCATATCTACATACTAATAGCATGCAATTGTATTTATATATACAACAATAGAGTTTACAGTATGAATGGGAAGGCTAATTTACATATTGATCTTAAAATTGATTTTAATAAATATTGCTTAGTATTATCGATTTCTAATTGTTTGGTTTTATCTTTTGAATATGAGCAAAAATCTCTTCAATAAATCTTAAGAGAAACCTTAACAAGAAGAATAACTGTAATATTATTCTTTACTTCCTATTTTAACTAAACAGTTTATTAGGAAAATTTACCAACAAAAGACGGGAGTAACGGAAAATGACGGAAGAGTTAGTTTCAAAGTTGTTCTATTTTTCAATCATACCCCTCTGTTCAAAATCTTTTTATCTGAATTCTTATTCAGTTTCATTCCTTTCTAATTTAATATGATATTTTATTAATAAATTTAACTAAAATACTTGCACCGGAGGGTGCATATATTTGCTAGTATATATAATGAAACTTCAGGGTAAAAAGCAAAAAGGAATTTTCTACTTGAAAGGGTAAAGCCAACCAATTTCTTCTCGTACAGAAATTTTAGAGAAACAAAAAGTCGGGTTTTTAATGAATATATTTTTATACTTTTAAAGATTTAAAAAAAAAGGATTAATTATATATTTGACATTCTAATTTAAATCTAATCAAAATTATTTAATATGTTAGTGAAAAGGAGTTATCTCCCTTTAATGATTTTATCAAAATTCATGTTAGACGAAATTTGAAAGTTGATTTTATTGAGATCTATTTAACCCATAGATACTACGGTTTAAATACGACAGGTACTACCACTCCAAGTCAGAATGGACCTGGGAGTAATACCAATGAAGGGGTACTCCACACTCCAGATCTCAACAAGTGGAGCCTCGCCATCAGATTCAGTTTAGTGTCATACCCAGTGCACCCCTCAGGGAGAGCTTTTTTTTAATTTCCCTTATTTATTGAATGACATTTGTATCTACTCTGGCTCAATTGAAGAAAAAAACAACCCCAGACCAATGATATGTTTAAGGCTACAAGAATGCCCAATATGAAGCATGATCTAATGGATAAAAAAAAAGGTGCTGCTAGCTCAGTCGGTAGAGCGTTCGGCTGGAAACCACAAGGTTCCTAGTTCGATACCGGTCCTCGCCAAACTCAGCGTATGAGTAGCACAGGGATTGTGCGTAAAGTAAAGGAGCTGATGGTAGGTGTGGCGCTCTACATCAGATGCTAAAACATCTCCTTGTCTAGCGCTATTGAAAAGGGATAGCTCCCTCGCTGACTAGCTGATACCCGACTTTAGGCACCCTGTTGACTTTTATTACTTTAAGTATATGTGAGTTCAATCACTAAGTCAATTAGTGATTGTCAAAATACTTTCTGCTTCAGTATATTAGATTATCTATGGGTATAGTTATTTACTACTGAGCTTAGCTTAGATGTGGCACAAGGCCAGAAGTATGGGGCACCACAGTGAGAATCAAACTCATTAACAATGGTTGCGAATCTAGCTTGCTAACCATTACACTTGTAGGTGCCCTAATTATCTATAGGTATAGTTATTTACTAAGCTTCGCTTAGATATGGCAACAAGGCCGAATGTAAGGGTCACCCAGTGAGGCTCGAAACTCACTAGTCATGGTTTGCCAAGCATTCCTTGCTAACCATTACACCACATGAGGTGCCCTATTATAATATAGGTATAAGATGTATAGAAATTGCCACTTATATTTATAAACTTTACCAACATCAGGAGCAGGCATTGACAATCAAAAACCACACAGTAATTACCCTGAAGTCAGTTGCTAACTGGACTTAATACCAGAAGGACTACTAACGCTGCCAATGGACACTCTTGTTCTACCAAGGATTTCAAGGATTACAATTGGACTTTCTACTACATCCTTTTCTACCATTGGATTTGCCAATATTAAACCTAAATGCCTAAAATAGCAACGAAATCCTAACACAGTAGAAGAGGCAAACAAATAATATCTCAAAGACAAATTTACTCGAGAGATTAGTTTGTTTTGTTTTGTTTTATGACATATCAACCTCAGTGGGTCATTTAATGCCGATAAAGTTTTGAAATAATCAATTCTTAATGGATAATACAATTTTTTTTATAAATACATTTTTCTATTTAACCCATAGATGGGACCCTAACAGGTACTACCACTCCAGGTCAGAGTGGCCCAGGGAGCAATGGTGATGAAGGTTGTGCTCCACATTCCCCAAACCTCCAAAACTGGAACCTCACCATCAGAGAGAGTTTAACGTCATTCCCAGGACATGTAGCCACCGCCTTCTAGCACCCATATGATAAAAAGGGGTTGGGGCTTGCCATAAGGGCAATAGGGTTGGGAAAAATCATATAAGTGCTAGGACTTGACGTGACCAGCCGATTGATCAGAGGGGGCCTCTCCGGAGAGATTAGTTGGTTTGGTTGGTTGGTTTTTATAGCATGTGTAACATTATAGGCATCTTGAAAAAAGTTGATAGAGACAAAGACAAGATGAAGAAAAGTTGGACACAAACACAGAAAATCTCACTCACTTTATAGTTGATATTACAATTTGGTAAGTGACTGTTTCTCACTTATGTGATTTTTAAACTAAGGTTTGCTTAGCAAGGTTTAGAAACAAGATCCTGAGTGTGGGCCACTCAGTGAGGATCATACCCACTGATTACCATTACTCTAACGTGAGTCATCTCATCCCTGCTTTCAGCATCGACTGATTCATTTGATTCTGTTTTACTCTTTTTATTTTCTCTTACTTCACCCTCTTGGAGCGACCATGTTGTAATAATTATTATCATAGGAAATAGACACGGTGACACGAGTTCAAATCCCTGGAAAAGCTGGTTGCATTTCACATAGCACTAATACCCTTGGGAAAGGTATATATCCAACTTTCTCCTCAGCTATGGATAAATATTAGGGCAAACTGGGCCTTTAACCTTGATAGGGCAACCGGTCTAAAAAAAAAAAATTTTAAATCTATCAAACCTGTTAAACTCTGCTTAAAAAATTATCTGTGTCACATCCTGTTTTGTAGAAAGGATTGGTTTGGTTTGATTTGGTTTGTTTTTGGCATATCAACCTTAGTGGGTAATTTAATGCTGATAAAGTTTTGAAAATAACAATTCTTAATGGATAATACAATTTTGTTTATCAACTCATGTTTTTCTATTTAACCCATAGATGGGACCTCTAACAGGTACTACCACTCCGGTCAGAGTGGACCAGGGAGCAATGATGATGAAGGGTGCTCCACATTCCCAAACCTCCAAAACTGGAACCTCACCATCAGATAGAGTTTTAACGTCATTCCCGGGATATGTTAGAGCCCTCAGTCACCGCTTCTAAGCCCCATATGATAAAACGGGTTGGGGCTTGCCAATAAGGGCAATAGGGTTGGGGCAAATCATATAGGTGCTAGGGCTTGACTAGAGAGGTTGGGTAAATACATATATTTGTGATATTTTGCTCTACACTTTACTGTGTTTTTATTTTTATTTTATGGAAAAGACAAGCAGAGTTTTTTTCAAGTAAATCAAAGATCAAATTCTTGTTGCCCACTCCCAATGGAGGACGGGGGGCTACACAGCTCTGAAAATTTAGGTTGTTACTTGTCACTCCCCAGTAACTAATGCTGCATAGGGAACAAAGTTGAGTGTAATCATTAGTAGTCAGTAGTATTGTTAGTTCAGAAACTACATACGCAAGCCATTTAGTACAAGGGGGTTGTTTATTCCTTTCTTAGGCTCGTTGGTTCTTTTTCAGAGAGAGAGAAGAGAGAGAGAAGAGAGAGAGGAGAGAGAGAGAGAGAGAGAGAGAGTAAGGCCAAATTATTCTAGGTAAATCATGTTTGGTACTACTATGCGAAACCCATCAATGGGGGAACCCGTCTGCCTCCAACGAAAGCCCAGCCAAAAAAAGACCAATTTTTCTCTTCTTCCATTTGTCGCCCAGGGGTGGGAGGGTTACTTTCGCTCCTCCGCAGAAACTAGACTTCTGGTTTTATTTTTAACTTTAAGTTCCAGGGTCATTGGTTGATCAATTGAGTTCCAAACTTTAACCTTTGTCTTATTTCTTTTTCCTCTCTTTCTCCAAAGTTAGGGAGGATCAAAGTGTAGTATCTGTTCCAGATTCTATGCTTTGAGACTTACTTTCTATACCCGCCATCGGCTGGGGGTCCAGTGTGCTTCGGCTCTGGAACCGGTAAAGTACAATTAATGGCAATCGATCCCAAGGGGGCTATGGCCCCCCAGATCCTTGCAAATTTTTTATGTGCACAACTAAAACGAGAGCCTTGTGTCAGCCTCAGTAAGTGGGATGAGCAGGCAAATACCCTCTTTCTCCCCAAAAAAAAAAAATCCGAATAACCATTTTATTTTTCAAATTCCCTGTAGACATAATAATACGCTAACACTAATTCACTGACCTGTTTCAAAAATCATAACTCTTGTGTTAACATCTTTTTGTACCTAACCCGAGTGTTCTCATGATTGACCCACAGCCGAGCATCAGGTTACTGATAGTAGTTGGCATACACAACATTACACACGTCAATCTTTGTTCGATTATTTATGTCAAAATCAGTTTTTTTTTTGTTTCAACTAATGTAAACCATTTGTAAAACATTTATAGCTTCAAGTAATTAATTCTTAATACAAATAATTTTGCATAGTAATGGTTTATGAAGTATATCTAATTCTAAATAATTTTGCAACACAGATCTAATTTGGACCCACAGGTACTACACTCAAGGTCAACAAAGGAGTAATTTCCACACTCCCCAGAATTGGAGTTTCAAGTTCCATAGAATGAAAGTTTAATGCCATACCCAGAAACTTCTCTTATTTTTTTTTTTAGCACATCACCTCTGGCAGTAAGATAAAATTGTCGGTGAACCTAAAGTTGGTATCAGCCATCAGCGAGGAGTCTATCCCCTTTTCCTAGCGCTAGACCAAGATTGTTTTTGCATTGAGCTGGAGCGCACGCTTACATCAGCTCCTTACTTTACCGCACAGATCCTTCTGCTAACTCATATGCTGAGTGGCAAGGCCGGTCACTCGATATGCGAACTTCGTGGTTTCAGCGGCGAATGCTCTACGACTTGAGCTAACCTGGCCCTTTAGTAAAGACTGCATATTCTACTGTCCCCCTAACGGATAGTTAACAAGAGAAGATTAACTGATACGAGATACTTTTGTAAAATATAGAACAGTAGAACGAGAACAATCTACATTCTGTGGATCAATTTACATTTTAGTTTAAAATTTCCAAGATCATTCATTACACAATGAAGTATTGACCTCACATGAGTGAGGAGGGTACAATGAACCAAAATATCATAACAGACCCAAAATGGAGGATACTCATTTTAATGCATTAGTTTATAATTAGATCATTTCTTAGAAATTCAGATATTGTAAATCTTCTTTAATATTTGATAAGTTATTTTTGTTGTAGTTCATTTTTTTTTCCTTCTGGCGGAATACAAAAACAATGATTCAAATTCTGAGAGAGCGAGCGTGGTATGTTAACAAACTTGTGTTTTTTGTTTTTGTTTCTTGTATTTCGCAGAAGAAAAAAAATGACTACAACAAAAATAACTTATCAAATATTAAAGAGATACAAAATTCTGAATTTCTAAGAAATGATCCTAATATAAACTAATGCATTAAAATGAGTATCCTCATTTTGGTTGTTATGATATTTGGTCATTGTACCTCCTCAGCTCATTAGGTCAATACTTCATTGGTTGTAATGAATGAATCTGGAAATTTTAAACTAAAATGTAAATTGGATCCACAGAATATAGATTGTTCTCGTCTACTGTCTATAATTTACAAAGTATCTTGTATCGTTAATCTCTCTTGTTAACTATCCGGTTGGTGGGACATAAGAATATGCAGTCTTTACTAAAGCCAGGTTAGCTTCAGTCGGTAGAGCATTCGGCTGGAAACCACAAGGTTCCTAGTTCGATACCGGCCCTTGCCAACTCAGCATATGAGTAGCACAAGGATCTGTGCGGTAAAGTAAGGAGCTGATGGTAAGCGTGGCGCTCCACCATCAGATGCAAAAACAATCTTGGTCTAGCGCTAGTGAAAAGGGGATAGACTCCCTCGATGATTGGCTGATACCAACTTAGTCACCGACAATTTTTTTCTTACTGCAGAGGTTGTATGCTGCTAAAAGAAAAATAAGAGAGTGTTCTGGGTATGGCATTAAACTTCATCTGGAACTGAAACTCAACTCTGGGGAGTGTGGAATACTCTTTGTTGACCTTAGTGGTAGTACCTGTGGGTCAAATAGATCTGTTTTGCAAATTATTTAGAATTAGAATACTCATAAACCATATAACTATGCAAATTATTTGTATTAAGAATAATTACTTGAAGCTATAAATGTTTTACAAATGGTTATCATTAGTTGAAACAAAAAAAAAACTGATTTTGACATTAAATAATCGAACAAAGATTGACGTGTGTAATGTTGTGGTTGCCAACTACTATCAGTAACCCGATGCTCGGCTGTGGGTCAATCATGAGAACACTCGGGTTAGGTAACAAAAGATGGTTACACACAGAGTTTTTGATTTTTGAAAAGGTCAGTGAATTTAGTGTAGCGTAATTATTATGGTCTACAGGAAATTTGAAAATAAATGGTATTCGGATTCTGAGAAAGAGAGGGTATTTGCCTGCTCATCCCACTTAATGAGGGCTGGACACACGTCTCGTTTTTACGTGGGCACATAAACAATTGCAGGATCTGGGGGGCATAGGCCCCTTGGATCGATGCATTAATTGTACTTTACCGGATCAGAGGCCGAAGCAAACTGGAACCCCGCCAGCCGAGGCCGGGTATAGAAAGTAAGTCTCAAGCATAGAATCTGGAACAGATACTACACTTTGATCCTCCTAACTTGGAGAAAGAGAGGAAAGAATAAGAAACAAAGGTTTAAAGTTTGGACTCAATTGATCAATTAATGACCCTGGAACTAAAGTTAAAAATAAACCAGAAGTTCTAGTTTCTGCGGAGGAGCGAAGTAACCCTCCCACCCCTGGACGACAAATGGAAGAAGAGAAAAATTGGTCTTTTTTGGCTGGGCTTCGTTGGAGGCAGACGGGGGTTCCCCCATTGATGGGTTTCGCATAGTAGTACCAAACTGATTACCCTAGAATAATTTGACCTTACCTCTCTCTCTCTCTCTCTTCTCTCTCTCTCTCTCTCTCTCTCTCTCTCTCTCTCTCTCTGAAAAAGAACCAACGAGCCTAGAAAGGAATAAACAACCCCCTTGTGACTAAATGGCTTGCGTATGTAAGTTTCTGAACTAACAATGACTACTACTACTAATGAATTACAACTCAACTTGTCCCCTATGCGCATTAGTTACTGGGGAGTGGACAAGTAACAACTAAATTTCAGAGCTGGTGTATGCCCCCCGTCCTCCATTGGAGTGGGCAACAAGAAATTGATCTTTGATTTACTTGAAAATAACTCCTTTTCTTCTCTTCTTCTTCTCTATAAATAAAAATAAAAAAACACAGTAAGTGTAGAGCAAATATCACAAATATATGTATTTTACCCAACCTCCTAGTCAGCCCCTAGCACCTATATGATTGCCCCAACCCTATTGCCCTTATGGCAAGCCCCAACCCCGTTTTATCATATGGGTGCTAGAAGGCGGTGACTGAGGGTCTACATATCCGGGATGACGTTAAACTCTATCTGATGGTGAGGTTCCAGTTTTGGAGGTTTGGCGAATGTGGAGCACCCCTTCATCATCATTGCTCCCTGGTCCACTCTGACCCGGAGTGGTAGTACCTGTTTAGGGTCCCATCTATGGGTTAATAGAAAAACATGTATTGATAAAAAATTGTATTATCCATTAAGAATTGATTTATTTCAAACTTTATCAGCATTAAATTACCCACTAAGGTTGATATGCCATAAAACAAACCAAAAAAAACCAAACCAACCTTTCTCTACAAAAGCAGGATGTGACACAAGTTAATTTTTTAAAAGCAGAGTTTAAAGGTTTGAATTAGATTTTAAAAATTTTTTTTTTTTTGACCGGTTGCCCTATCAAGGTTAAAGGGCCCAGTTTGCCCTAATATTTATCCATAGCTGGAGGGCGAATAAGTTGGATATATACCTTTCCAAGGGTATTAGTGCTATGTGAAATGCAACCAGCTTTGTCCAGATTTGAACTCGTGTCACCGTGTCTATTTCCTATGAAATAATTATTACAACATGGTCGCTCCAAAGAGGTGAAGTAAGAGAAATAAAAAGGAGTAAACAGAATCAAATGAATCAGTCGATGCTGAACAGCAGGGAGTGAGTGACTCACGTTAGAGTATGGCTAATCAGTGGTATGATCCTCACTGAGTGGCCCACACTCAGGATCTTGTTCTAAAACCTTGCTAAGCAAACCTTAGTTTTAAAAAATCACATAAGTGAGAACAGTCACTTTACCAATTGAAATATCAACTATAAAGTGAGTGAGATTTTCTGTGTTTTGTGTCCAAACTTTTCTTCATCTTGTCTTTGTCTCTATCAACTTTTTTCAAGATGCCTATAAATGTTCACATGCCATAAAAAACCACCAACCAACCAACTATCTCTCCGGAGAGGCCCCCTCTTGATCATCGGCTGGTCACGTCAAGTCCTAGCACTTATATGATTTTTCCCAACCCTATTGCCTTATGGCAAGCCCCAACCCCTTTTTTATCATATGGGTGCTAGAAGGCGGTGGCTACATGTCCTGGGAAGACGTTAACTCTCTCTGATGGTGAGTTCCAGTTTGGAGTTTTGGGAATGTGGAGCACACCCTTCATCACCATTGCTCCCTGTCCACTCTGACCTGGGAGTGGTAGTACCTGTTAGGGTCCCATCTATGGTTAAATAGAAAAATGTATTTATAAAAAAATTGTATTATCCATTAAGAAATTGATTTATTTTTCAAAACTTTATCGGCATTAAATGACCCACTGAGGTTGATATGTCCATAAAACAAAACAAAACAAACTAATCTCGATAAATTTTTGTCTTTGAGATATTATTTGTTTGCCTCTTCTACTGTGTTAGGATTCTCGTTGCTATTTTAGGCATTTAGGTTTAATATTGGCAAATCCAAATGGTAGAAAAGGATGTAGTAGAAAGTCCAATTGTAATCCTTGAAATCCTTGGTAGAACAAGAGTGTCCAGTTGGCAGCGTTAGTAGTCCTTCTGGTATTAAGTCCAGTTAGCACTGACTTCAGGGTAATTACTGTGTGGTTTTTGATTGGTCAATGCTGCTCCTGATTGTTGGTAAAGTTTATAAATATAAGTGGCAATTTCTTAATACATCTTATACTATATATAATAGGGCACCTCATGTGGGTGTAATGGTTAGCAAGGAATGCTGGCAAACCATGACTAGTGAGTTCGAGCCTCACTGGGTGCCCTTACATTCGGCCTTGTGCCAATATCTAAGCGAAGCTTAGTAAATAACTATAACCTATAGATAATAGGGCACCTCACAAGGTGTAATGGTTAGCAAGCTAGATTCGCAAACCATTGTTAATGAGTTTGATTCTCACTGGGTGCCCATACTTCTGGCTTGTGCCACATCTAAGCTAAGCTCAGTAAAATAACTATACCTATAGATAATCTAATATACTGAGGCAGAAAGTATTTGACAATCACTAATTGACTTAGTGATTGAACTCACATATACTTAAAGTAAGTATAAGTCAACAGGGTGGCCTAAAGTCGGTATCAGCTAGCAGCGAGGAAGTCTATCCCTTTCAATAGCGCTAGACCAGGAGATTAGCATCCGATGTAGAGCGCCACACCTACCATCAGCCCTTACTTGCACAAGATTGTGCTATCATGCTGATGGCGAGGACCGGTATCGAACTAGGAAACCTGTGGTTTCCAGCGAACGCTATGGCTAGCAGCACTTTTTTTTATCCATTAGATCATGCTTCATATTGGGCATTCTTGTAGCCTTAAACATATCATTGGTCTGGGGTTTTTTTTTTTCTTCAATTGAGCCAGAGTAGATACAAATGTCATTCAATAAATAAGGGAAATTAAAAAAAAGCTCTCTCTGAGGGTGCACTGGGTATGACACTAAACTGAATCTGATGGCGAGGCTCCACTTGTTGAGATCTGGAGTGTGGAGTACCCCTTCATTGGTATTACTCCCAGGTCCATTCTGACTTGGAGTGGTAGTACCTGTCGTATTTAAACCGTAGTATCTATGGGTTAAATAGATCTCAATAAAATCAACTTTTCAAATTTCGTCTAACATGAATTTTGATAAAATCAATTAAAGGGAGATAACTCCTTTTCACTAACATATTAAATAATTTTGATTAGATTTAAATTAGAATGTCAAATATATAATTAATCCTTTTTTTTTTTAAATCTTTAAAAGTATAAAAATATATTCATAAAAACCCGACTTTTTGTTTCTCTAAAATTTCTGTACGAGAAGAAATTGGTTGGCTTTACCTTTTCAAGTAGAAAATTCCTTTTGTGCTTTTTTACCCTGAAGTTTCATTATATATACTAGCAAATATATGCACCCCCGGGTGCAAGTATTTTAGTTAAATTTTATAAAATATCATATTAAATTAGAAGGCTAATGAAACTGAATAAGAATTCAGATAAAAAGATTTTGAACAGAGGGGGTAATGATTGAAAAATAGAACAACTTTGAAACTAACTCTTCCGTCAGTTACTCCGTCTTTTGTTGGTAAATTTTCCTAATTAAAACTGTTTAGTTAAAATAGGAAGTAAAGTAATATTACAGTTATTTCTTCTTGTTAAGGGGATTTCTCTTAAGATTTATTGGAGATTTTTGCTCATATTCAATAGATAAAACCAAACAATTAGAAATCGATAATACTAAGCATATATTATTAAAATCAATTTTTTAAGATGGCCTTCCACATACTGTAAACCTCTATTTTGTTGTATATATAAATACAATTGCATGCTATTAGTATGTAAGATATGGTCAACAGTGTAAGTAATGTAAAACATTTTATTAATATTGAGGTTCATGGAGAATATATGTAAATGACTAAAGGAATTGTGACTTGTATAGTAATATAGTTTCGGTTACTATAATAAGATATATATATATATATTATATTAGGTAACCCTAAAAGTAAGGTCTTCAAAGTGCCCGGGATGCAGGTTTGTGCACCTATTGACATCACTGTTGTGTTCTTTAACCAAAGACCTAGGGTGAGGGAAGCTACTGATTATATGTATTTGTGTTTTTGCTGTTGTCTTTTTTTAGTGTTACTTTTCAATCACATTGATAGTACTCTCTTGAGCAGTTCTGCAAATTGCAACTTTTTGTATTTCATATAGGCTGGGAGTGCCAGGTAACTTATTTATATATATTTACCAACCCCTCCGCATGAGCAGGATGTGACACATGGTCAATTTCTTAAGCGGAGTTCAACAGGTTTGAATTCTGGGTTTTCCTTGTCCTAGACTGGTTGCCTAACCAAGGTTAAAGAGCCCAGCTGGATGAAGAGTAGGATTCATACCTTTTCCAAGGGTATTAGCACTAAGTGAAATACAATTACCACATCCAGGATTTGAACTCGGGGTAACGAGTCCATTTCCCATGACTTTAACCATTACACCACGTGCTTGTATAACTGGGGAGTGTGGAGTACCCCTTCATTGGTATAAACTTGTTTATATGTGTGTATCTGTCCCTTTCTTGATCATACCCAGTCTTCATCAATTATACATTTTTTTCCATCTGGTATCAAATTTATTGGTATCCTTAGTTTGACACTAAACTTCATCCAATGGTAAGGCTCTAGTTGTGGAGCTCTGGGGAATATGGAGTATCCATTCATTGCCATTACTCCCAGGTCCACTCTGACATGGAGTGGTAAGAACTATTAGGTCCCATCTATGGGTCAAATAGATCAGTTTAAGAATTGTTTGTATTAGATAAAAATACTTGATACCATATAACTGGGTAAATTTGAGAAAATAGTTTTTTGAAAGGATTATTATTAGTTATTTGAAACCAGATAACTGCAAACAAATAATGATTATTATTTAGTAGGAATAGTTACTTGAAACCATATAATTGTGTACTTGAAACCATATAATTGTGTATAAATTATTAGTATTATATAGGAATACTTGAAACCATATAATTGTGTATAAATTATTAGTATTATATAGGAATACTTGAAACCATATAATTGTGTATAAATTATTAGTATTATATAGGATATAAATATAATTGTGTATAAATTATTAGTATTATATAGGAATACTTGAAACCATATAATTGTGTATAAATTATTAGTATTATATAGGAATACTTGAAACCATATATTGTGTATACTTGAAACATATAATTGTGTATAAATTATTAGTATTATATAGGAATACTTGAAACCATATAATTGTGTATAAATTATTAGTATTATATAGGAATATTGATATAACTTGAAACCATATAATTGTGTATAAATTATTAGTATTATATAGGAATACTTGAAACCACAGCAGCTATGTGCAAACAAATAATGATTATTATCAAATAGGAATAGTTACTTTATAATTGTATATAAATTATTAGTATTAGATAAAAATACTTGAAACCATAATAACTCTTAAAACAAATAATTATAATCAAACAAAAAGACTTTAATAAATGTTTCCAATAGTAATTATTTAGAAATTAAGTAAAATTTGGCTTTAAGGGAGTTGATATGCACTTAAATAAATTATAATCCAAGTTTTGGCATTAAATGGAGTTGATATGCCATTAAACAAACTAGTAAAAATATGCAGCCTCCAGACATAAATATTTTAAGTTTTGATGTAATAAAATATTAAATTAAAAAGACTAATGAAATTAAATAAGAACACATATAAAATGATTGCACTTATTTCAATTATATTTTAATTGGTTTCTATATAAAATCATTCACAGAATTGAAGAATAAAACAATAATATTAGAGATCAATAACACCAAGTAATTATTTATTAAACTCAGTTTTGTTAAAACCAGAATGCAAATTAACCACACCTTTATTTCTTGGTGATATATAGACACATTGCAGGATTTTAAATGGACTAATAAAATGGGATGTTTTGAGGCAAATCTAACTCAGATTTTCATAGAGATGTTGTTAATAAAATATTTATTCTATCTATTCTATATATTAATGATTTTGACTATAAATTAAATATGTTAAGATTCTTGTGGCTATTTTAGGCTGCATGAGCACTTTACAGTGAAGATCCCTTATGGCATAAAGTTTGATCCGTGTTGTGTAGTATCCAATAATGCTTTTCCATTGATCCGTGTATATTGAATCCTATGACCGTTGTGTTCCTCAGTGTTAAGCAGAATCCTTGGTTGTTGATCCGTTCGTCCGTGTTAAGCACAAGCAACTGAACGCCTTTCCATGAAGGTTTTTAAATAGTTAACCAGTAACGTAATCGAGTGTGCTGATTGGTTGATTGAGTCCACGAAGAGTCTATAAATTTAAGTTGTGACCTTATATGCCAAAATAATCTAACAAAATACTCATTGATAAACTTACACAATTCCTGAGGGTATTGTGATGTAAGCAATGACATAGTTTTGATTAGAGACAGACAGACACTGAATCTCCATTATAATAAGAGATAAACTAAATTTGTTGTTAATTCTTTAGTTTTATTGCATTTAGTGATAACTTTAATTGATTCTTTCATTGCTCCCTGGTCCACTCTGACCCGGAGTGGTAGTACCTGTTAGGGTCCCATCTATGGGTTAAATAGAAAAAATGTATTTATAAACAAAATTGTATTATCCATTAAGAATTGATTTATTTTAAAACTTTATCGGCATTAAATGACCCACTGAGGTTGATATGCTGTAAACGGCTGGTCACGTCAAGTCCTAGCACCTATATGATTGCCACAACCTTATTGCCCTTATGGCAAACCCCAACCCCTTTTTATCATATGGGTGCTAGAAGGCGGTGACTGAGGGTCTACTTGTCCTGGGAATTACATTAAACTCTATCTGATGGTGAGGTTCCAGTTTTGGAGGTCTGGGGAATATGGAGAAACCCCTTCATCACCATTGCTCCCTGGTCCACTCTGACCCGGAGTGATAGTACCTGTTAGGGTCCCATCTATGAGTTAAATAGAAAAATGTGTTTATTTTAAAAAAATGAGTATCTATTAAGAATTGATTTATTTCAAAACTTTATCGGCATTAAATGACCCACTGAGGTTGATATGCCGTTGTAGGCGTTATTTTCGTATTCGCCTGGGGAGTTGTCTGCCCGTTTAGTTTTGCTGGTTCCCGCGAGGGGCCTTTGATATTTAAGCGGCTGATTTGAACGTCTCTCTCTCTCTTTTCCTGCTGCTCGACCTATGAGGCACCACTATGGGTTAGACTCTGTCTACCCCCTTCTCGTTGGGGCTTCGGCCCTTAACACTGGCCACTCACTGCTAGTAAGTCTATTATACGATATATGACCATCCTTTAGGTATGTATCCGTAACTACGTTTTTATGTACATTTAGGTATCTCTTTGATACCTAAATATCTTGTATTTTGCCATTCATGAATGTGTCATTATCTCTACTTTTGTATGTATGTTTATGTACACCTCTATGTATTATGTACCCTGTTTATTTCTGTGCTGTATATGAAGTGTTTTTGTCTATCAACCTTTGTCGGAGTTGTATCTTCAAGTTGTTTTGTATTTGGAACTTTAATCCTTACACCGTAAACCAAACCAAAAAACGATTTAATTGATTCTTATTTTCTTTTTTTTTTTTTTTTTTTTATTTATCATTTTTTTGCTTTTTGTTTCATTTTAGTCATTTTTTAATTTTTTTTTTGATTTATCATTTTTTTGCTTTTTGTTTTCATTTTAGTCATTTTTTTAATTTTTTTTATTTATCATTTTTTTGCTTTTTGTTTCATTTTAGTCATTTTTTATTTTTTTTTTTGATTTATCATTTTTTTGCTTTTTGTTTCATTTTAGTCATTTTTTAATTTTTTTTATTTATCAGTTTTTTGCTTTTTGTTTCATTTTAGTCATTTTTTAATTTTTTTTTTTGATTTATCATTTTTTTGCTTTTTGTTCATTTTAGTCATTTTTAATTTTTTTTTTTATCATTTTTTGCTTTTTTTCATTTTAGTCATTTTTTTAATTTTTTTTATTTATCATTTTTTTGCTTTTGTTTCATTTTTAGTCATTTTTTTATTTTCATTTTTTTTATTTATCATTTTTTTGCTTTTTGTTTCATTTTAGTCATTTTTTATTTTTTTATTTTTCATTTTTTGCTTTTTGTTTCATTTTGTCATTTTTTTTATTTATCATTTTTTGCTTTTTGTTTCATTTTAGTCATTTTTTTTTTTTTATTTCATTTTTTTGCTTTTTGTTTCATTTAGTCATTTTTTTTATTTTTTTATTTATCATTTTTTTTTTGTTTCATTTTAGTCATTTTTAATTTTTTTTGATTTATCATTTTTTTGCTTTTTGTTTCATTTTAGTCATTTTTTTAATTTTTTTATTTATCATTTTTTTTGCTTTTTTGTTTCATTTTAGTCATTTTTTAATTTTTTTTATTTATCATTTTTTTGCTTTTTGTTTCATTTTAGTCATTTTTTTTATTTTTTTTTATCATTTTTTTGCTTTTTTTGTTTCATTTTAGTCATTTTTTTATTTACATTTTTTTTGCTTTTGTTTCATTTTAGTCATTTTTTTAATTTTTTTTTATTTATCATTTTTTTGCTTTTTGTTTCATTTTAGTCATTTTTTAATTTTTTTTTTTGATTTATCATTTTTTTGCTTTTTGTTTCATTTTAGTCATTTTTTTTATTTATCATTTTTTGCTTTTTGTTTCATTTTAGTCATTTTTTTTAATTTTTTTTTTGATTTATCATTTTTTTGCTTTTGTTTCATTTTAGTCATTTTTTTTATTTATCATTTTTTTGCTTTTTGTTTCATTTTAGTCATTTTTTTTTATCATTTTTTGCTTTTTGTTTCATTTTTCATTTTTTTTATTTTTTTTGCTTTTTGTTTCATTTTAGTCATTTTTTTATTTTTTTATTTATCATTTTTTGCTTTTGTTTCATTTTAGTCATTTTTTTAATTTTTTTATTTTTTTGCTTTTTGTTTCATTTTAGTCATTTTTTCAATTCTTTTATTTTTTTTATTTATCATTTTTTGCTTTTTGTTTCATTTTAGTCATTTTTTCATTTTTTTTCCCCTTTTTAGATTAATTCACAATGGAGTGTCAACAAGTGAACCAAATTATCAACGAAGATGGTTCCATCAGCCAAGTGATGGGGTCTGCAGAAACGGTAACCATAAGTTTAGAAGATGCCGCACAGATAATATTACAAGAACAAGTGATGGATGGCACATTACAAATTCACCAGGGACCTACCATATTCTCACTCAAGATTCCGTACCAGTAGCAGAAAATCGGTTGATTGTGACCGGCTCAGACGGCATGCCAGTAATCATGCAGTCTGATGAGGGTTTAGGGAATTTCACTGTCCAAACAGCGGAACATACCAATATGTCAGAAGTGGTGAATACCGTCGTCTCTGAAGGATCTTCAATGGATTTGTTGCAAGCGGATCATCAACCTGAGGAAATGCAGGTGACAGAGAACTCGGACAGTATTACCGAAACGCACATGGAATTACCAACAGACCTGGTAGAACCGGTTGCTATGGAACGCAAATGGTAAATTGTACCACAAGTGAGACACAGACCCCAGTGGAAGAAAACCTGACCGAAACAGCTACTCCGCTACTGCTGAAGAGGGATCCGAGGCGGCTACAGCTGCGTCTCTACCCTCCGTAAACCTGATTTGACCAGTCCGATTGCAGTTACAGAAAGTACTGAGGTTGTTATTAATGGTAAAAAATGCGTTATGATGATGAATCCAGAGACTGGACAGATGTGTGCATACCCCTTGCTGCCACCAGAAGGTAAGGAAGAACTCTTTTTCTTTTCTTTTTTTATAAAGGTTAACTAAGTAAGTAAAGTCATCAGGTAGGCCTAAAGTCAGTATCAGCCAGACAGCGAGGGAGTCTATCCCCTTTTCACTCCTGCTAGACCAAGGAGATTGTTTTGGCGTCTGAGGTGGAGTGCCACACCTATCATCAGCTCCTCACTTTACTGCACAGATCACTGTGCTACTCCTATGCTATCGAACCAGGAGCCTTGTGGTTCCTATTCCGACACTCTACCGACTGATCTAAACTGGCCCTGTGTCTAACTAAATATGTAAAGTTGTCCGAGTGGCCTAAAGTCAGTATCAGCCAGACAGCAAGAGAGTCTATTTTTTTTTTTTTTCTAACACTAGACCAGGGAGATTGTTTTTTTTTTTTTTTGCTGAGGTGGAGCACCATACCTACCATCATCTCCCCACTTTACCACACAGATCAGATTACCCAATCTGTGCTACTCATCCACTGAGTTGGTATTGACTGGTATTGAACTTGGGACCTTGTGATTATGAGGGGGTGCTCTACTGACTAAGCTAAACCTGTCCCAAATTGCAATTATATATTGATGTTATGGTGAACCAGCTAGGCTAGCTGACTATTACCAGTTTGATTTTCATGGCCTTGTGCCTGACCAGCTGAGTAAATAACTAGTGATCAATGTCACCTTTTCTTTAATTACCCATCCATAACTTCTGTTAGGATCAGAGTAGTACCTGTGCACTCTGCTTAGGATTAGAGTGCTGCTTCCCAGCACTTCAACCAAGGATCAGTGTGTAGTATTTGTATATCTATTCAATTAATTACAAAAGTGTTTCAAAAAATTTGTGCAGGGTATTTCAAGAAAAATTAATATCATTTCATAATTTAATAACTTGTCAAATTCTTGTTCAAATCATCACAAATTGTAACAGGATGTGTATAAATTGTTTTTGCATTTGAGGTGGTGTGCTACACCTACCATCAGCTTCCCAGTTTACTTCACAGATCCAAGCTGTACTACTCATGTACTACACAAAAATAAAAATGTAAAGTAAACATGATTCTTTAATCTTTAGACATAAACTAACCCTAGACGGGTTGACATGCTGTTAAAATCAATTAATAAAACCAAATATTTTGTATTGTATTTTTCTCATCTTTGTTATTATATACACAATGTTTTGGCTGATGTGCTCTCTGGCCTTCTTCATGTGTTTCTCATTGAACTCTGGAACCTTCTCAGACTAAGTAACCCTCTCTTTGAACTCGGGAACCTTTTCAGACTTGGTAACCTTCTCTTTGAACTCTGGAACCTTCATGTCGTAATACAAATAATCAAGCCTAATCTCAAGAATTCAAACAAACCAAATATCTTTTGTTTTTATTTTCCTTTCTTTAAAAACAGGCAGACGAAAGTGGCCGTCCTCGAAAACAGAATAAAACTGAAGAACTTGGCATTGAGATTGATATGAATGGGCAAGAAATGATTGCAGCCCAACCTTTGAATGTTGAAGTGAATCCTTCCAAAACTGAAAGTGTCACCCAGGAATGGTTGAATGTACAACAACAGACTCCTACAACAATAGTGACGGGTGAAACTGAGTCTCTAACAAATAACAATAACAACAACAACAACAACAACAATAAAGATCTCATATCACAGACAGACCAAACTAATGCTGCTGAAAGGTCTCCTCGAATTATCAGCTGTTGGTACATACAAGTTTTTCTTTTTTTCCTTTTTCCTCTTGATTTTTTCCCCTTTTTATTTCCTTTTTATTTATGTGAAATATTCAAGTGTTAATATTTTGAATTATATATATATATATATATATATATATATATATATTATTTATCTTCTATAATTATTGAATTTTATGTGATATACCGCATTGTAATTGCCTTCAAGCAAAAATATAAAATTTAATATATACTTTATCACCAATGCTTCTAAAAAAAATAAAAACATCCCAAAATCTTATTTCCTTCGACGAAGAGCATAAAGCACTGTGTTTGTTGTTCACTTAGCGTTCCCTTGCCTCCTATGGTAGAGACGTCCAAGTAACATTGACAAGTTAATTTCACAGGAATTTCTCAGTGCTGTATCGGTAGCTGAGGCAGTATAGTTTCTGACTATCCTGCTGAAGTTTCGATTTCTGTCGGAGGGAGATCGTTAGTATACATCGCTGATGAGACTTAATAAAGTCGAAACAGCTGCTGTAAGATGTTCTACACGCCAAGTAATTCTTTGCGAGATTCACTTGTCAATATTATTTATCTTCTATAATTATCGAATTTTATTTATGCGATATACTGCATTGTAATTGCCTTCAAGCAAAAATATAAGTATTAATATATACTTTATTCACCAATGCGTCTAAAAAAAATAAACAAACATCCAAAATCTTATATATATATATATATATATATTTGTAAAGGAAAAAGCTAAAAGCCGGTATATAGTGATTATGGTCCATTTCCACCGTGGGTATCTGAGACCCTACGATTTTCTTCAGATCACTTTCTTTATGACAAGTGATCTGAAGAAACTCGTAGGGTCTCAGATACCCATGGGTGGAAATGGACCATAATCGCTATATACCCCGATAGCTTTTTTTCTTTACAAATTACTTTACTCTGTTTATGAAAATTAAACATTGAGCTCTCATATGGGACCTGAACTTTGCAGCACCCAACTGTTGGAGGAAAGGACCAGTTTAGAATCATCCTAATACCAAAAAACTTGGTACCCCAACCAAAGTATATATATATATATATATATATATATATATATATATATGAGTAAAAAAAGGTGGAATGAAAACATCACACAATGCTGTAAAGAAGAAAACAATTTATAATATATCATAGCTGATATTGATCAATATTTCGATTTTACAAAAAATCATCATCAGAGCTCATTCACTAGTTGTTTTGGGTCGGAGAGGAAAGTCAAAAATGGTTTACAATATATATATATATATATATATATATATATATATATTTATTTTTTATTTTTAAAAAAATATTTTTTTGTGGTGTTAAATTTACATTTTATAACAATGAGTTTACATATATATATATATATATATATATATATGAGTTTACATATATATATATTTAACATAAATGAGTTTACATATATATATATATATATATATATATTATTTATTTATTTTTAAAAAATATTTTTGTGTGTTAATATTTACATTTTATAACAATAAATAAAGTAAAGCAAAGTTGGCAGAGTGGCCTATTGTCAGTTCACCTGGTCAGTGAGGGAGTCTGTCCCCTTTTTGTTAGTGCTAGACCAGGGAGATTGTTTTTGCTAAGGTGGAGCACCACACCTACCGTCAGCTCCCCACTTACCGCACAGATCCTATTACCAATCTGTACTACTCATGTGCTGATATGACGGGGAATGTTATCAAACTGGAACTTTGCGATTCTCTACCGACTGACTGAGCTAAGAATGAAATCTTAGGCATTTTACTCATGTTTTTGTAATATATAACCAATCGCCTTAAAATATGCACTTATTTGGACAGCGATTAATCTAGTTATTCCCACATTTATATGAAAATTCCAAACTGGTATGATATGTTGGGCTACAACCTCTGGGAGTAAAGTTGAAAAAATGTGACACACTGACATTTGCATTTATTATTAGAGATATCATTAAAGATCAACTAAAATATCATTTTCTGCCCTATTGGCAGAGTTTAGAATACTGACTGTATCTCTTTTCAGAGAAATTAGATCCCCCCCCCCAAAAAAAAAAGGGGGGAGGATATTCTGGTTGTTATTCTCCCAGTTTTTGAGCTGTGGAGTGTATGGAGTCACCCCTTCATTGTTTATGCTGCCAGGTACACTCTCAAAATACATTTGTTTGAAAATTATTAAAAAACCTAACTTTTTAATGTTGTCTGATCCAATGAAAAGCCATGTTCTCAAACGATCTTGAACTGTCACTTAAAACTTAGTAATTCCCATTGATGGTTAGAATTTATTCAAACTAACCTACACTAAACATGCCAATGATATATTTCTTCATTATGTAACACTGCCAGAAAAAATCTACACTTTCAACCGCCCTGTCGGTGGGGCATTAAAATACATGACTGCACCACTGCAGAGGGGTAAGACTCCCCCAATGGGGTCACCTGTCGGCCATGGGTGGCGACCTGTGATGCTTAAGGATAGAACCCAGGTGGTTGAGCAGTCCATGACTTGCAATACTCACTTTGGTCCTTACTTAGGCTAGGCTGATCAATCGGTTGGTCAGGTCAAGTCCTAGCACCTATATGATTGCCACAACCTTATTGCCCTTATGGCAAGCCCCAACCCTTTTTATCATATGGGTGCTAGAAGCCGGTGACTGATGGTCTACTTGTCTGGGAATTACATTAAAACTCTATCTGATGGTGAGGTTCCAGTTTTTGGAGGTTTGGGGGAATATGGAATACCCCTTCATCACCATTGCTCCCTGGTCGACTCTGACCCGGAGTGGTAGTACCTGTTAGGGTTTCCCATCTATGAGTTAAATAGAAAAATGTGTTTATAAAAAAAATGAGTATCCATTAAGAATGACTTTATTTTTCAAAACTTTATCGAATTAAATTGACCCACTGAGGTTGATATGCCGTAAAAGAAACAAACCAAACCAAAACCCTACACTTTCAAAATCTTTGTCTTCTCTTAAGAAACAAAGATAATTTTTCTCGCTAAGAGACAATTTTCTAGAGCATTTTAGTGAAGGGTTATGTCTTTTTTTCTTTTTGTTTTTTTTTTTTTTAATTCATTTATCTGTATTTTTTTCAATTGTGTATTTCAGGTCCAGATGGCGTACGAAGAAGTGGCAGAGTTCGACGGAGAGCAAAGTATTGGAAGGTTAGATATAAACTTTAACAGAAATTTCTTTTGCATTCAACTGATTTCATCAAAATAAATCGGGAAAAAAAGGAAAAAAAAAATAACATATATTTTTCATATGAACATAAAAACTAAATTTCAAATCCACTTACTAAAAATTTTTCAATTTGGCCCTAACTCACTAATCATAAATCATGTCATGGCTGTTAGCATGGATTCCCATGACTCTTTCTCACCACTTTGTCCTATCAGTTATCACTCCCTGTAGGTTCTCTGTGTGGCATACAGAATCTGTGTAGAGCTGATTGATGTAAGTCTTTGTTGGTCGGGCCACACTAGTGTAGGTGTCCACAGGAGCATGTCACTTATGAGTTCATCCTTGCTTCTATAACAGGGTCTTGCAATGTTTTCTCTTCATCTCAACCTGGATGGTTTATATAATAGGAGGCAAGTGACTGTATAGCTGTTTGCTTGTGGGATGCTGCTTCCAAATTTATTGAGGACAATACACAGCATCCTTGTGTAGTTCCCATGTAGCTTTTTCTTTGAGCATTTCATTAGGATCCAAGTGGTGCAGCTATACAGTGCACTGATATGACTACGGCTTGGAAAAAAGTTGCTTTATCCTATCAGTGAATCAGATTTCCATATAAATGAATAATATTGAAATTTATTGCATACAGTGCTCAGGTGGCTCAGATGCACTACAACTCATCAAAGTCTCATGTCTAGTATATAGAATAATGTATTAGTGTCAGGAACAATGATGCATACAGTAATAATATGCATGTAGTGTACAGTGCTCAGGTCACCACATCATCAAAAGTCTCATGTAATAGTACACAGAATGTGTATAGTGTCAGGAACATGAATCAGTAATAATATACATGTATGTGTGTATGTGCATGCATATGTGTATGGAGGGTGTATCAGGTATAGTGTTAGAGGATTACAGGAGCATGGGGGCTTTGAAAGATGCAGTAATTTCGGCAGCCTACAGAACAGATGCAGGCCAGTTTTTTTTTCCATGCTCGGCAGCTCTTTCTGAGCCATGAAAAAATGTTTCAAAAAAGTCCATGTGAGCCTATGCTGTTTTTCTGACTTTTGCAGCATGCCCACGTGTGTTAGAAACATTGAGAATCAAAAAAGGTACTCAAAAGGGGTTGTTAAATAATGATCCTAAAATCTAACATGTCTTAAAAACAAAGTTTTAACTTCTACCTTTGAGGATTATAATTTGAAATATTTGTTTTTTTTTAATTTTATTGCTGTTCAGTATTTCTGTGTAAACTCAATGTCAAGATAAATATTATATTATGTTGCAGAGAGCATGGGGTGAGTGATGGAGGTGGGGAACTGTGGAGGTTGAGAATTCCCTGCCCCCAAGGACTAAGGCACGAGTCCATGGTGTTGTCCTGGCCCTGCACAAGGGGGGTTATAGTGAGTGACTCGAGTTGAAAAACTCTCCCGCACCTCCTGATCATTGGAATGGTGGAATTTGCTGTCACCCCTCTTGTTACTGAAGTGGTTCTGCCACTGAGAGAATGCCAAAGCGAGTTCTTGGGGCAGAACGTCTTCCAGTGGAGGAACGGTAATGTCGTGTTTTCGATCTTAAAGTGAGTGAACCTTTTGACGAACTGTAATAAAGAAAACTACTGCGAAGTGTTGCGGCAGAATACTTTTTTCAAGTTGAAGGAACTGATTATTGCGGCCGTCACTTGGAAACTAACAAAGTAATTCTGGCCGCAACACTCGCAGTAGTTCTTTATAAACAGTTTTCGTCAAAAGTTCCACTTCCTTTAAGATCGAAAACACGACATACCGTCTCTCTCCACTGGAAAAGACCGTCTGCCCCAGAGAACTCGCCTTTGGCATTCTCTCAGGGCAGAACCACTTTCAGCTAACAGAGGTGACAGGCAATTCCACCAATTCATGAATCAGGAGGTTGCGAGTCAAAACTCGAGTCACTCACTATACCCCTTGGTGCAGGCCAGACCCACAATGGACGTGCTTAGTCTTGGGGGCCAGGGAATTCTCAACTCCACAAGTCCCCACCCTCCATCCACTCACCCCATGCCTCTCTGTCACATAATATAAATTATATCTTGACATGAGTTACACAGAAACTATCTGAACAGCAAAAATTAAATTAACAAAATTTTCAATTATAATCCCATGCAAAGTAGAGTAAACTTTGGTTTAAGACATGTTAGATTTTAGGTCATAATCTTAACAACCTTGAGATACCTTTTTGATCTCAATGTTCTAACACAACCCGTGGGCATGCCTGCAGAAGCTCAGAAAACAGCATAGCTCCATGGACTTTTGGAAACATTTTTTTCATGCTCAAGAGCTGCCGAGAGCATGGACATAAACTGCCTGCATGCTGTTGGTAGGCTGCCGAAATACCTGCATCGGTTTTCAAAGGCCTCCAATGCTTCCTGATAATCCTCTAACCTATAACCCTAACTACCCTCCGAGAGCATATGCCATGCACATACACACATACATGTATATTATTACTGTATTCATTGCTTCCTGACACTAATAGCACTATTCTGAAATGCACCTGAGCACTGTACACATACATGCATATTATTACTGTATGCTATTTCATGTTCCTGAACCTTAAACATACATTAATTCATGTACTCGCATGAGACGCTGATGAGTTTGTTGGTGGCGAGAGACCCTGAGCACTGGTACACATAAGATATTCCAATTTATCATTTATAGAGAGAGTCGAGGAGAATTTCTTCCAAGCTGTTGGTCATATCAGTACTAAACTGTATAGCCGCACCACTTGGATCCTAATGAAATGACTGCAAAGAGAAAGAAGGCTACATGGGACTAACCACACGGGAATAGCTGCCAGTATTGATCTCGAGCACATAAAATTTGGAAAGCAGCATCCCACAAGCCAAACACTATAACAGTCACTTGCCTCCTATTAATAAACCATCCAGGTGAGATGAAGAAAACATGCAAAGACCCTGTTTTAATAGAAGCAAGGACGAACTCATAAGTGACATGCTCCTGTGGACACCTACAACAGTGTTGGCCCGACCAACAAGACTTACATCAATCAGCTCTCACAGATTCTGTATGCCACAACAGTAAGACCTACAGGAGTGATAACTGATAGGACAAGTGGTGAGAAAGAGGGTCATGGGGATCCATGCTAACAGCATGACATGATTATGATGATTAGTTTGAGTTTAGGGCCAAATTGAAAATTTTTAAGGTAAGTGGATTTGAAATTTAGTTTTTAATGTTCATTATGAAAAATATGTCAATTTTTTTCTCCTTTTTTTTTCCCCGATTTATTTGATGAAATCAGTTGAATGCAAAAGAAATTTTCTGTTAAAGTTTATATCTAACCTCCAATACTCTTCGAGCTCTCCGTCGCAACTCTGCCACTTCTTCGTACGCCCATCCTGGACCTGAAAAATACACAATTGAAAAATACAGTAAATGAATTAAAAAAAAAAAAAAACAAAAGAAAAAAAGCATAACCTTCACTAAAATGCTCTAGAAAATTGGTCTCTTAGCAGAGGAAATTATCATTTGTTTCTTAAGAGAACAAAGATTTTGAGTGTGGGTTGGTTTGGTTTGTTTTCTTTTTACGGCAATCAACCTCGTGGTCCATTTAATTCCGATAAAAGTTTTGAAATAAAAGTCCATTCTAATGGATACTCCAATTTTTTTTTTTTATTTTAAAACACATTTTTCTTATTTAACATCTAGATGGGACCTAACAGGTACTAACCACCTCCCGGGCGTCAGAGTCGACCAGGGAGCAAATGTGATGAAGGGGTATTCCATATTCCCCAAACCCTCCAAAACTGGAACCTCACCTCAAGATAGAGTTTAATGTAAATTTCCCAGGACAAAGTAGACCATCGTCCAACCGCTTCTAGCACCCATATGATAAAAGGGTTGGGCTTGCCATAAGGGCAATAAGGTTGTGGCAATCATATAGGTGCTAGGACTTGACCTACCAAGCCGATCGATCCAGCCTAGCCAAAGTAAGGACCAAAAGTGGAGTATGCAAGTCATGGACTGCTCACCACCTGGGTCTATCCTTAAGCATCACGGTCGCCACCTGGCCGACGGTGACCCATTGGGGGGAGTCCTTAACCACCTCTGCAGTGGTCAGTCAGTGTATTTTAAATGCCCCACCGACAGGGCGAGTGTGAAAAGTGTGATTTCTGGCAGTGTTACATAATGAAGAAATAATATATTTTGGCATGTAGTGTAGGTTAGTTTGAATAAATTCTAACCATCAATGGAATTACTAAGTTTTAAGTGACAGGTTCAAGATCGTTTGAGAACATGGCTTTTCATTGGATCCAGCAACATTAAAAAGTTAGGTTTTTTTTGAATAATTTTCAAACCAAATGTATTTTTGAAAGTGTAAACCTGGCAAGCAATAACAATGAACGGGGTGACTCCATACTCCAACAGCTCAAAAACTGGAGAATAACAACCAGAATATCCTCCCCCTTTTTTTTTTGGGGGGGGGATCTAAATTTCTCTCGAAAGAGATACAGTCAGTATTCTAAACTCTGCCAATTAGGGCCAGAAAAATGATAATTTAGTTTGATCTTTAATGAAGATTCTCTAATAATAAATGCAAATGTCAGTGTGTCACATTTTTTCAACATTTACTCCCCAGAGGTTGTAGCCCAACATATCAATCCAGTTTGGAATTTTCATAATAAATGTTGGGAATAACTAGATTATCGCTGTCCCAATAAGTGCATATTTTAAGGCGATTGTTTATATATATTACAAAAACATGAGTAAAATGCCTAAATGAAATTTCATTCTTTAGCTCCAGTCAGTAGAGAATCGCAAAGTTCCAGGTTTGATAACATTCCCCGTCATATGCAGCACATGAGTAGTAACAGAATTCGGTAATAAGGATCTGTGCGGTAAAGTGGGGAGCTGACGGTAGGTGTGGTGCTCAAACCACCTTAGCAAAAACAATCTCCCTGTCCTAGCAACTAACAAAAAGGGGACAGAACTCCCTCACTGCCAGGTGATACTGACAATAGGCCACTCTGCCAACTTTGCTACTTTATTTTTATTGTTTAAATGTAAATATTAACCAACCCCAAAATAATTTTTTTAAAAATAAATAAATAATATATATATATATATATTATATAATGTTGTAAACTCAATTTATGTAAATATATATTATGTAAACTCATAATATATTATATATTATATATATATATGTAACTCATTTTGTTATAAATTGAAATATTAAGCCACCACAAAAATATTTTTTAAAAATAAATAATATATATAATAATATATATATATAATATATATATTATATGTAAATCTCATTTTGACTTTCCCTCTCCGACCAACAACTACGGGAGTGATGAGCTCTGATGATGATTTTTTGTAAAATCGAAAATATGAATCCATATCAGCTATGATTATATTATAAAATTGTTTTCTTTCTTCTTTGACAGCATTGTGTGATGTTTTCAATTCCACCTTTTCTTAAACTCATATATATATATATATACTATATATTAAATATATATATATATAACTTTGGGGGGGTACCCAAGTTTTTTTGGTATTAGGTGAATTCTAAACTGGTCCTTTCCTCCAAACCAGTTGGGGTGCTGCAAAAGTTCAGGTCCATATGAGAAGCTAAATGTTTATTTTCACATAAACGAGTAAAGTAATTTGTAAAGAAAAAAAAGTATCGGGTATATTAGCGATTATGGTCATCTTCCCCCACCCATGGTATCTGAGACCCTCCTAACGATTTCTTCAGATCAAACCTTGTCAATAAAGAAAAGTGATTCTGAAGAAAATCGTCGGGTCTCAAGATACCACGGGTGGAAATGGACCCATAATCACTATATACTGCTTTTTCACAGCTTTTTCCCTTTAAATTATATTATATATATATATTAAGATTTTGGGATGTTTGTTTATTTTTTTTAAGAACGCATTGGGTGAATAAAGTATATATTATACTTATATTTTTGCTTTGAAGCAATTACAATGCAGTTTCCATAAAAATTCATAAATTATAGAAGGATAAATAATATTGACAGTGAATCTCGCAAAGAATTACTTGGGCGTGTAGAACATCTACAGAGCTGTTTCGACTTTAATTAAGTCTCAATCAGTGATGTAATACTAACGATCTTCTCCTCCGCAGAAATCGAAACTTTCAGCAGATAGTCAGAAAACTATACGCCTCAAGCTACCGATAACAGCACTGAGAATTCCTGTGAAATTAACTGTCAATGTTACTTGGACGTCTCTACCCATAGGGAGCAAAGGGAACGCTAAGTGAACACAACACAAGTGCTTTTAATGCTCCTTCGTCGAAGGAAATAAGTTTTGGGATGTTTGTTTATTTTTTTAGAAGCTTGGTGATAAAGTTATATTAATATTTATAATTTTGCTTGAAGGCAATTACAAGCGGTATATCAACAATATAATTCAATAATTATAGAAGATAATAATATTATAATATATATATATATATATTATATATATAATTCAAAAATATTAACACTTGAATATTTCACATAAATAAAAAAGGAATAAAAAGGGGAAAAAATCAAGAGGAAAAAGGAAAAAAAAGGAAAAAACTGTATGTACCAACAGCTGATAACTTCGAGGAGACTTCGCGCCATTAGTTGTCTGTCTGGTGAATTGAGATCTTTAAATTGTTGTTGTTGTGTTGTTGTTATTGTCTATTTGTATAGAGACTTCAGTTTCACCCCGGTCCACTAATTGTTGTAGGAGTCTGTTGTTGTACATTCAACCATTCCTGGGTGACCATTTCAGTTTGGAAGGAATTCACTTCAACATTCAAAGGTTGGCTGTGCAATCATTTCTTGCCATTCATATCAATCTCAATGCCAAGTTCTCGTTTTATAATTCTGTTTTCGAGAACGGCCACGTTTTCGTCTGCCCTGTTTTTTAAAAGAAAGAAAATAAAAACAAAAGATTATTTGGGTTTGTTTTGAATTCTTTGAGATTAGCTTGATTATTTGTATTACGACCCATGAAAGGTTTCCAGAAGTCAAGAGAAGGTTACCAAGTCTGAAAAGGGTTCCCGAGTTCAAAGAGAGGTTACTTAGTCCTGAGAAGGTTCCAGATTCAATGGAGAAACACATGAAAGAAGGCCAGAGAAGCACAATCAGCCAAAAAACATGTGTATATAATAAACAAGATGAGAAATATACAATACAAAATATTTGGTTTTATTAATTGAATTTTTAACAGCAATGTTCAACCCGTCTAGGGTTAGTATTTTATGTCTAAAGATTAAATGGAATCATGTTTTACCTTTACCTTTTTAATTATTTTTGTGTAGTACATGATAGTACAGCTTGGATCTGCTGAAATAAACTGGGAAGCTGATGGTAGGTGTAGCACACCACCTCAAATGCAAAAACAATTTTATACAACATCCTGTTTACAAATTTGTGATGATTTGAAACAAGAATTTGACAAGTATTAAAATTATGAATTGATATTAATTTTTTTCTTGAAATACCCCTGCACAAATTTTTTGAAACACTTTTGGTAATTAATTGAATAAGATTATACAATACTAACACAACTGATCCTTGGTGAAAGTGCTGGGAAGCAAGCACTCTATATCCTAAGCAGAGTGCACAGGTACTACTCTGACCTAACAGAAAGTTATGGATGGGTATTAAAACAAAAAGGTGACATTGGATCCACAAGTTATTTACTCAGCTGTCAGGCACAAGGCATGAAAATCAAACTGGTAATAGTCAGCTAGCCTAGCTGGCTTCACCATACCATCAATATTATAATGCAATTTGGGACAGGTTTAGCTTAGCCAAGTAAGCACCCCCCTCCATAATCACAAGGTCCGCAAAGTTCAATACCATCATACCAACTTCAGTGGATGAGTAGCACAGATTGGGTAATCTGATCTGTGTGGTAAAGTGGGAGAATGATGGTACGTTAATGGTGCTTCACCTCAGCAAAAAAAAAAAAAAAAAGCAATCTCCCTGGTCTAGTGTTAGAAAACAAAAAAAAATAAGACTCTCTTGCGTCTGGCCTGAATACTGACTTTAGGGCCACTCGGACAACCTTACTTTTAGTTTTAGATCAACAGGCCAGTTTTAGATCAGTCGGTGAGTGTCGGAATAGGAACCACACGGCTCCTGGTTCGTAGGCATAGGAAGCACAGTGTCTGTGGCCCAGTAAAGTGAGGAGCTGATGATAGGTGGTGGCACTCCCACCCTCAGACGCCAAAAAAAACAATCTCCTTGGTCTGCAGGAGTGAAAAGGGAAAGGACTCCCTCGCTGTCTGGCTGATATCGACTTTAGGCCTCCTGATGACTTTACTTACCTTAGTTAACGCTTTAATAGTTACTTAAGGGGGTGCTGGTAGTTTCAGTGTGGCAGATTCTGTGAGTAGGAGGTGT
>CM042155.1:51820892-51883392 GCA_023376005.1 Doryteuthis pealeii
GAACTGATAATTAATTTATTGGGATTATTCGGACTATTTCCTCATTCTTTTATGTTATCTTCAACCTTTTCAGCCGATGTGCCCCTGGCTTTCTTCAGGGATTTCTTTTTGAAAGTTTTCTCAAGTCCGTACAAGAAATACCTGAGGAAGGCCGGAGAGCAACATCAGCTGAACATGTACATAACAATAAAGATGAGGAAATAATCCAAATAATATTAATTTGTTCAAACTTTCTAATAAAATTATTCATTACATTTTCAAACTTAAATAATTACCGCCAGCAGAGCGCGCAATGCCTGCTAGATAATGATAAAACTAATTACCTGTTGTTTCTTAGTTCATGTTGTGGTGTTGCTGATAGTGGTGGTTGTGAAGGGGTGGTCGGGTGATGGCTATGGAGGTGTGGTGGAGGTGTGCATTATGTTTCTTATTGCATAGAATTAAGAAAATGGGACACCATGATTAAGTTTCCCCTTCTCCACCAGCACCACCAACCTTCGTTGGTTTCCGTGGATTTTTGCACCAAGGCAGGTTAACTGTATTTTGTTAAATGCATTGGAAGATTCTGTATTCCCTGAAAAATTGAAAGAAAAAAAAGAACATTAAAAAAAAAAAAATATTCATTGATATAATCCAGACACTTAAACAAAGAAAATATCTGTTAACAGCTAAAAATTACGTTATTTGACATTAAAGGACTTGAAAAAAAAAGGTATATGTCTTAAAACAGAAACATATGTGTTACAATTTATGACAAGTCAAAATTGTAGCTATTACCTGTAAGTAAGAATTTAAATTTAAGGCGTAACTTAAAATCAAGAGTGAAAATTACGTACGGTTTAAAACCTTTTGATCCCTTGAAACGCACCATGTGACACGTGATAATTTTATTAGAGTTAGATTCAACCCGACTTGGAAGCAGACAGACGTGATTGTTGTCTCTACCGGGAGTCTTCCCGGCTGCTGTGAAAATTTAATATGGCTAATAAAAACTTGTATCAAGAAAACCATGCTTGTTTAATAATTAAATAAATGAATGAATGTTTAAGACAATGACCAACTCAAGCTTCAGCCGCAGAAGAAAAGCTGGCAGATAAAGTCAACTAAACAGGAACATCAGCGGACGATAATGTGAAATTATACCATTGCACCTCCAAATATCTATCTATCTATATAATATGTTCATTTAACCAATCAATAAATATCCATTAATTATTTGGCTAATAAACTTCATTGAGCTCCACCAGAAATTACTGAATCCTGATGAATGTGATATAACCGTTAGCTCAGTTGGCTAGAATCACAAGTTCCTGGTTCCATACTAGTCCCTGCCAACTCAGCGCGATGAGTAGCACAGACTAGTTATCTGATCTTGTGCGTTAAAAGTGGGGGAGCTGACATTAGGTGTGCGCCTCACCTCAAATGCAAAAAACAACCTCTCTAGTCTAGTGAAAGGCATTTACACCCCCCCTCACTGCGGCTATACCAACAATATTCACTCTGCCAACTTTACTTTTATTTTTTTAATCTTACACCAAACCATTGTTACCCAAGCCCCTCTTAAGTGATCCCCCTCCCACAATACACTGATTGAATACCTATATTCAATATCAAACTGAAGAAATGACCAAAAATATTTCTAGTATCTTTAGTTGCACAAGGCATTATAATGAGCAACACCTTAAATCATTAAAAAAATAGTTCTTACTTGTACTTGGAAGCCATCAGAAAGTTTGTCCATTGATGTGTGTATGATAACAGCAGGGATTGGGGGGGAATATTTTGACAGCGGGATATCGACGAGGCCGTACCCACGCCCTTCTTTTGACACCTTAAGAAAACAAAAAGAAAAAAAAATATTTTTTTAAAGTATTAATTTTTGTATCATTTGGATTTTTGGATTTCTCATCTTATTTACATACAAAACATTTCAGCAAAATCCAAGCCTTATTTTAAAAAAATTCAGACAAATAGCATGAATTTTATCTTATTCAATTCATCAAAGACTTAATTTTATTATCCTGACCTCCTCCCATACCATGCCAGATTGACACAAAAACTTTTTAACATCAGGAGCAATCCCCCAAACCAAGCTCCATTCAGTTGCCAGGGCAAAAAGTGTTGATCTCTTCAGCATTCCCTTTTAGGGCACCTCAGACCAGAAAAACATGCCCTGTCCCTTATTAGACGAAGGGATAGGTGCATCGCCTGAGGTGGCGGTCCTCTGAAATTATGGCAATTATTTTTACAACTATTCCAGGTACATCTATGCCAGATGAAGAAAGTAAAATTGTATATATAAAAATTTGTGGTTTGGTTTTTTCATTGGCATGTCAACTCTTGTGGTTATTATTTTTGCCAAAGAGTTTTTTTTAACATTTTTGTTGGGTGATTCAAATTTTTGTTTAAACTTTTTTCATAAACTTATAAATCTATTTAATCCAACAGTACACCACTCGGATCAGAGTGGACCGGGAATAATGATATGAAGGACTCCACAACTTCCAAGAGCTCAAAAAATGGAACTTCACCAATAGACTGCCAGTTTAAAAAAAAAAAATTGGTATTTATACTCTACCTGTGCCAATAAATAAGTGAAAATTATGTTTTCTTTCGGGACAGTTCTCTTCTTTTCAAACCCAATAAGTGTAACTTCATCATTCATCTGAATGGCGGCGCTTCATCTTCACTGAAAATCTTTCAGAATTCATTAATCTGAAATTACAAAAAAAAATGGACGCATTTAATAACAGAACTAAAATAAATAAAATAAATAATAAATAAATAAATAACTAAAACTAAACTACATTTAAACTTGACTATATTAATAATAGAAACTAAACTTTGTCATTTCTTAATGAAAGTTTTAAAGACATCTTAGAGTTTAGAGTTATTATCCTTCTCCTAGTACTAGTGCTACCAAAATCCTGTCTACCCTACTATTTTACCTAACAGCTAGAGCAGTTGGGGTTGGTTGGATTTACAGCATGTCAACCCATTGGGTCATTTTATGCCGAAGATATTTTGTTTATTTATTCCTTGATAGATATTAATTTGTTTTTCTAAACACATTTTTTTAAAACTTAGTTTTTTATTTTTAACCCATAGTGGAACCCTAACAGTACGACCACTATGAGTGAACAACATTCCCAAGAGCTCCAAATTGGACTCACCATTCAAATAGAGTTTTAACTCTATCAGACACGGAAACCCTTACCCTCTGCAGAGGCAGTCTGGTATTCTAAAGTCCCAGCCAAAACAGGGCTCCTATAGCTAGGGCAAGGAGAAAGAGACTGAACTTTTATCTTATATAACATCGTATCTTAGAGCTCCAAAAAATATATTTAATCTGTCTTCATATCTAAAATCTCATTGTTGTTAGTTCCAAGTGACGCACAATAAGTCAGTTCCTTCAACTGCAAAAAAAAAGTATTCTGCCGCAACACTCGCAGTATCTACCACAGTTCGTCAAAAGTTCACTCACTTAAGAATTTGAAACACGACACTACCGTGTCTCTCACTGGAAAAGATGTTCTGCCCCAAAGAACTCGCCTTTGGCATTCTCTCAGTGGCAGAACCACTTCACTAACAGAGGTACAAGCATCCCCGCATTCATGATCAGGAGTTCGATTCAAACTCGAGTCACTCACTATACCCCCCTTGCTGCAGCCAGACACACATGGACTGCTAGTCTGGGCAGGGAATTCTCAACTCCACAGTCCCACCCTACTCACCCATGCTCCTGTCCATAATAAATTAATATCTTGACATGATTTACACAGAAAATATCTGAACAGCAATTAAATTAAAAAACAAAATATTTAAATTATAATCCATGCAAAGTAGAAGAAACTTGTTAAAGACATGTTAAATTTTAGTACATATCTTAACAACAACCTGAGCACCTTTTTGATCTCAATGTTTCTAACACCCAATGGGCATGCCGCAAAGTCAAAAACAGCATAGCGCACATGACTTTTGAGAAACATTTTTCATGCTCAGATCTTGCCGAGGCATGAATAAACTGCCTGCAATCTGTTGAGCTGCCCAAATACTTGCATCTTCAAAGGCCTCCCTGCTTCCTATAATCTCTAACACGATACCCTGCATACTACCCTCCATACACATAATGAGTGACATACACACATACAGCGATATTTTACTGATGCTATTCATATTCCTGACACTAATACATTATTCTATATATAGACATAGACTTTGATGATTGTAGTGATCTGGCCACCTGAGCCACTGTATGCAATAAATTTCATTATATCATTTATATGGAAATCTGATCTCACTGATAGGATAAGCAAAACTTTCTTCCAAGCCGTAGTCGGTATCAGTGCTTACATGTATAGCTGCACTACTTGGATCCTATATGAAATGCTCAAAGAAAAAGCTACATGAATACACAATCTGTGTATCCTGAATAATCTTGAAAAGCAGGCCAGCCCACAAGGCAAACAGCTATACAGTCACTTGCTCCTATTAAAACCACCAGGTTGAGTATAAGAAAAACATGCAAGACCCTGTTATAGAAGCAAGATTGAACTCATAAGTTAACATGCTCCTTGGACACCTACACTAGTGTGGCCCGACCAACAAAACTACCATTCAATCAGCTCTACACAGATTCTGTAGCCACACAGAAGACCTACAGGAGTATAACTATAGGGACAAGTAAGTGAGAAAGAGTCATGGGAATCCATGCAAACAGTATGACTATGATATAGATTAGTGAGTTTAGCGTCAAATTGAAAAATTTAGGCAAGTGGATTTGAAATTTATGTTTTTATGTTCATATAAAAAATATTGTATTTTTTCTGATATTTGGTTGAAATCTGTTGAATGCAAAAAGAATTTCTGTTAAAGTTTAATCTAACTTCAATACTTTTGCTCCTCCGTCGAACTCTGCCATCTTCTACCCATCTGGACCTGAAATACCAATTGAAAAAATACAGATAAAATCTGAATTTAAAAAAAAAACAAAAGAAAAAAAAGACATACCCTTCACTTAAAATGCTCTAAAAATTGTCTCTTAGCGGAAGAATGCTATCATTTGTTTAAGAGAAACAAAGATTTTGAATGTAGGGTTGTTTGGTTGTTTTTGTTAGGCATATCAAACCTCTAGTGGGTTTCATTTAATTCGATAAAGTTTTAAAATAAAGTCATTCTGAATGTATAACTCATTTTTTTTTATAAACACATTTTTCTATTAACTCATAGATGGACCCTAACAGTACTACCACTTCCGGTCAGATTTTCGACCAGGAGCAATGGTGAGAAGGTATTCCATATTCCCCAACCCAAAACTGGAACCTCACCATCAGATAGATTTTAATGTGGAATCCCAAACAAGTAGACCATCATCACCTGGCTCTACACCCATAAGATAAAAAGGGTTGGGGCTTTGCCATAAGGGCAAAGGTTGGCAATTCATATATGTGCTAGACTTGACCGACCAACCCGATTGATCAGACCTAGCCTTAAGTAAGGACCAAAGTGGGAGTATTGCAAGTCATGGACTGCTCAACCACCGGGTCTATCCTTAAGCATCATCAGTCGCCACCCATCGCCGACCAGGACCCCATTGAGGAGTCTTACCCCTCTGCAGTGTGCATCAGATATTTTTAATGCCCCACCGACAGGCGGTTGAAAGTGTAGATTTTCTGCATGTACATAATGGAAGAAAATATAATCATTGGCATGTATGTAGGTTTAGTTGAATAAATCTAACCAATCCATGGAATAACTAAGTTTAAGTGACAGTTCAAGATCGTTTGAGAACATGCTTTCATTGGATTAAAAGTCACATGATCACAACATTAAAAATTAGGTTTTTAAATAATTTTCAAACAAATGTATTTTGAGAGTTGTACATTGGCAGCCAATAACAAGAGGGGTGACTCCAACATTCCCAACAGCTCCAAAAACTGAGAGAATAACAACAGAATGCCCCCTTTTTGGAGGGGGGGGGTTATTTCTCTAAAAAGATGACGTCAGTATTCTAAACTCTGCCAAGTAGCAGAAATGATATTTTAGGTTCGATCTAAGATATCTCTAATAATAAATGCAAAGTCAGTGTGTCACCCATTTTCAACTTTCACTCCCAGAGGTTGTAGCCCAACATATCATACCATTTGATCTTTCAGTAAATAATGTGGAATAAACTAGATAATTCGCTCGTCCAATAAGTAGCATATTTTAAGCAGCGATGTATATATTACAAAAAAACAGGAGTAAAGGCCTAAGATTCATTCTTAAGCTCAGTCGGTAGAGATCGCAAAGTTCCAGTTATAACATGCCCCGTCATATCAGCACATGCGTAGTACAATTTGGTAATATGATCTGGTGGGAAAGTTGGGGACTTGACGTTAGTTGGGCGCTTCCTCCACAAAAAACAACTTTCCGGTTCTAGCACTAACAAAAAGGGACAGACTCGCCTAACTGACAAGTCGATACTGACCAATAGGTCACTCTGCCAATTTGCTTATTTATTGTTATAAAATGTAATATTAACCACCACAAAATAATTTAAAATATAATATATATATATATATATATACTTGGGGGTGCCAAGTATTTTGGTACTAGATGATTCAACTGTCCTTTCCCAACAGTGTCTGCGAAAGTCATTCCCGTTTGAAGCCTCAATGGTTAATTTTTATAACAGAGTAAGTAATTTTAAAGAAAAAAGCTTAAAAGCCGGGATATTAGCTATTATGCGCCATTCCCACCCGATGGGTAGTGAGACCCTAACTGAGTTTCTCAGATCAGCTTGTCTAAAAGAAAGAAATCTGAAGAACACTCGTAGGTTCACATACCCATGGGTGGAATGACCATAATCATAATATATACCCGGCTTTTAGGCTTTTCCTTTACAAATATTATTATATATATAATAAATATTATTGAGAGAAATGATATAAATTATTTTTTTTAGAAGCATTGTGATTAAAGATATATTAATACTTTATATTTTGCTTGAAATGGCAATTACAATGCGGTAATCGCATAAAATTCGATAATTATAGAAGAAAATATTATTGACAAGTGGAATCGCAAAGAATTACTTGGCGGTTAGAACATGTGTACGCAGCGTGGTCGACTTATAAGTCTCACACGAGTAATACTAACATTCTCTCGACAGAAATCGAACTTCAGCAGAAATAGTCAGAACAATACTGCCTCAGCTACCGAACAGCACTGAGAAATCCTGTGAAATTAAACTGTCAATGTTACTGACGTCTCTACCATAGGAGGCAAGGAACGCTAAGGGGAACAACCAAACACAGTGCTTATGCCTCTTCGTCGAATGGAATAAGATTTTGGATGTTTGTTATTTTTTAGAAAGCATTGTGATAAAGTAATATTAATATTTATATTTTTGCTTGAACAATTACAATGCTATGGAAGATAATCGCAAAAATTCGATAATTTATAGAAGATAAAATACAGATATATAAAATTATATTAAATAATATATATCAATAATAACACTTAATATTCACATAAATAAAAAGGAAATAAAAAGGGAAGAAAAATAAAGAGGGAAAAAGGAAAAAATAAAAACTGAGTACGCACAGCTGATAATCGAGGAGACCTTCAGCAGCATTAGTTTGGTCTGTCTGTGATATGAGATCGTTATTGTTGTGTTTGTTTTGTTATTGTTATTTTTAGGAGAATCATTCCACCCGTCACTATTTGTAGGGAGTCTGTTGTTGTACATTCAACCATTCCTGACACTTTCAGTTTTGGAAGGATGCACTTCAACATTCAAGGTTGGGCTGCAACATTTCTTGCCCATTCATATCAATCTCAATGCCAAGTCTCATTTATTCTGGTTTTCAGGACGCCACGTTTTCGTTGCCTGTTTTAAAAAAGGAAAATAAAAACAAAAATATTTGGTTGTTTGGAATTCTTAGATTAGGCTTGATTATTGTTACGACATGAAGGTCCAGATTCAAAGAAGAGGTTACCAAGTCTGAAAAGTTCCCCGAGTTCAAAGAGAGGGTTACTTAGTCTGATAAGGTTCCAGAGTTTCAATGAGAACACATGAAAAGCCAGAAGCACACAGCCAAACATTTGTATATAATAAGCAAAGATGAGAAAAATACAATACAAAATATTTGTTTGATTAATTGATTTAACAGCATGTGCAACCCGTCTAGTCGTAGTTTATGTCTAAAGATTAAAGAATCATGTTTACTTTACATTTTATTTTTGTTTAGTACATGATTAGTAACAGCTTGGATCTGTAAGTAAACTGGGAAGCTGATGGTAGGGTAGCACACACCTTCAAATGCAAAAACAATATTATACCACATTTTTCCGTTGTACCCCAATTTGGGGGATTGATTTGAACAAGATTTGACAATTATTAAATTTGATATGATATTAATTTTCTGAAATACCCTGCACAAATTTTGAAAACACCTTTTTAATTTAATTAATTATATACAAATACTACACACTTGATCCTTGGTTGAAGTGCTGGAAGCAGCACTCAATCCTAATAGAGGCCACAGTACACTCTGATACTACAGAAGTTATGGATGGTAATTAAAAAAAAGGTTACATTGTATCACTAGTTATTACTCAGCTGTCAGCACAAGCCATGAAAATCAAACTGGTAATAGTCAAGCTAGCCTAGCTGGTTCACCATAACATCAATATATAATTGCAATTGGGACAGTTTAGCTTAGTCAGTAGAGCACCCCTCATATACAAGTCCCAAGTTCAATACAGCAATACCAATCAGTGGATGAGTAGCACAGATTGAACTATCTGGTGGTTAAATTGGGAGATGATTGTTAGGTATGTGCCCACCTCAGCAAAAAAAAAAAAAACAATCTCCTGTCTAGTGTTAGAAAAAAAAAAAAAAAATAGACTCTCTGCTGTCTGGATATACTGACTTTAGGGCCACTCGGACACTTACATATTTTAGTTAGACACAGGCAGTTAGATCAGTCGTAGAGTGTCGGAATAGGACACACAGCTCCTTGGTCATAGCATATGGTAGCACAGTGATCTGTGCAGAAATTGAGAGCTGATATAGGTGTGGCACTCCACCTCAGACGCCAAAACAATCTCCTTGGTCTAGCAGGAGTGAAAAGGGATAGACTCCCTCGCTGTCGGCTGATACTGGAACTAGGCCTACCTGATGACTTGACTTACTAGTAACCTTTTATAAAATAAAGAAAGAAAAAGTTCTCCTTACCTTCTGTGGCAGGCAAGGGGTATGCACAATCTGTCCATCTCTGATTCATCATCATACGCATTTTTACCATTAAAACAACCTCATTACTTTCTTAACGCAATCGATGGTCAAATCAGGTACGAGAGGTGTGAGACGCAGTGTAGTCGCTATGGAAACGCAAAATGGTAAATTGTACCACAAGTGAGACACAGACCCCAGTGGAAGAAAACCTGACCGAAACAGCTACTCCCGCTACTGCTGAAGAGGGATCCGAGCGGGCTACAGCTGCGTCTCTACCCTCTCGTAAACCTGATTACCAGTCCATTGCAGTTACAGAAAGTACTGAGGTTTTATTAATGGTAAAAAATGCGTTATGATGATGAATCCAGAGACTGGACAATGTGTGCATACCCCTTGCTGCCACCAGAAGGTAAGGAAGAACTCTTTTTCTTTTCTTTTTTTTATAAAGGTTAACTAAGTAAGTAAAGTCATCAGTAGGCCTAAAGTCAGTATCAGCCAGACAGCGAGGGAGTCTATCCCTTTCACTCCTGCTAGACCAAGGAGATTGTTTTGGCGTCTGAGGTGGAGTGCCACACCTATCATCAGCTCCTCACTTTACTGCACAGATCACTGTGCTACTCATATGCTATCGAACCAGGAGCCTTGTTTCCTATTCCGACACTCTACCGACTGATCTAAACTGGCCCTGTGTCTAAACTAAATATGTAAAGTTGTCGAGGGCCTAAAGTCAGTATCAGCCAGACAGCAAGAGAGTCTATTTTTTTTTTTTCTAACACTAGACCAGGGAGATTGTTTTTTTTTTTGCTGAGGTGGAGCACCATACCTACCATCATCTCCCCACTTTACCACACAGATCAGATTACCCAATCTGTGCTACTCATCCACTGAGTTGGTATTGACTGGTATTGAACTTGGGACCTTGTGATTATGAGGGGTGCTCTACTGACTAAGCTAAACCTGTCCCAAATTGCAATTATATATTGATGATGTGAAACCAGCTAGGCTAGCTGACTATTACCAGTTTGATTTTCATGCCTTGTGCCTGACCAGCTGAGTAAATAACTAGTGATCAATGTCACCTTTCTTTAATTACCCATCCATAACTTCTGTTAGGATCAGAGTAGTACCTGTGCACTCTGCTTAGGATTAGAGTGCTGCTTCCCAGCACTTCAACCAAGGATCAGTGTGTAGTATTTGTATATCTATTCAATTAATTACAAAGTGTTTCAAAAAATTTTGCAGGTATTTCAAGAAAAATTAATATCATTTCATAATTTAATAACTTGTCAAATTCTTTTCAAATCATCACAAATTGTAACAGGATGTGTATAAATTGTTTTTGCATTGAGGTGTTGCTACACCTACCATCAGCTTCCCAGTTTACTTCACAGATCCAAGCTGTACTAATCATTACTACACAAAAATAAAAATGTAAAGTAAACATGATTCTTTAATCTTTAGACATAAACTAACCCTAGACGGGTTGACATGCTGTTAAAATCAATTAATAAAACCAAATATTGTATTGTATTTTTCTCATCTTTGTTATTATATACACAATGTTTGGCTGATGTGCTCTCTGGCCTTCTTCATGGTTTCTCATTGAACTCTGGAACCTTCTCAGACTAAGTAACCCTCTCTTTGAACTCGGGAACCTTTTCAGACTTGGTAACCTCTCTTTGAACTCTGGAACCTTCATGTCGTAATACAAATAATCAAGCCTAATCTCAAGAATTCAAACAAACCAAATATCTTTTGTTTTATTTCCTTTCTTTAAAAACAGGCAGACGAAAACGTGGCCTCCTCGAAAACAGAATAAAACTGAAAACTTGGCATTGAGATTGATATGAATGGGCAAGAAATGATTGCAGCCCAACCTTTGAATGTTGAAGTGAATCCTTCCAAAACTGAAAGTGTCACCCAGGAATGGTTGAATGTACAACAACAGACTCCTACAACAATAGTGACGGGTGAAACTGAGTCTCTAACAAAATAATAACAACAACAACAACAACAACAACAATAAAGATCTCATATCACAGACAGACCAAACTAATGCTGCTGAAGGTCTCCTCGAATTATCAGCTGTTGGTACATACAAGTTTTTATTTTTTTCCTTTTTCCTCTTTATTTTTCCCCTTTTTATTTCCTTTTTATTTATGTGAAATATTCAAGTGTTAATATTTTGAATAATATATATATATATATATATATATATGTATTATTTATCTTCTATAATTATCGAATTTTATGCGATATACCGCATTGTAATTGCCTTCAAGCAAAAATATAAATATTAATATATACTTTATCACCAATGCTTCTAAAAAAATAAACAAACATCCCAAAATCTTATTTCCTTCGACGAAGAGCATAAAGCACTGTGTTGTTGTTCACTTAGCGTTCCCTTGCCTCCTATGGTAGAGACGTCCAAGTAACATTGACAAGTTAATTTCACAGGAATTTCTCAGTGCTGTATCGGTAGCTGAGGCAGTATAGTTTCTGACTATCCTGCTGAAGTTCGATTTCTGTCGGAGGGAGATCGTTAGTATACATCGCTGATGAGACTTAATAAAGTCGAAACAGCTGCTGTACGATGTTCTACACGCCAAGTAATTCTTTGCGAGATTCACTTGTCAATATTATTTATCTTCTATAATTATCGAATTTTATGCGATATACCGCATTGTAATTGCCTTCAAGCAAAAATATAAGTATTAATATATACTTTAATCACCAATGCTTCTAAAAAAAATAAACAAACATCCCAAAATCTTATATATATATATATATATTTGTAAAGGAAAAAGCTAAAAAGCCGGGTATATAATGATTATGGTCCATTTCCACCCATGGGTATGTGAGACCCTACGAGTTTCTTCAGATTACTTTCTTTATGACAAGTGATCTGAAGAAACTCGTAGGGTCTCACATACCCATGGGTGGAAATGGACCATAATAGCTATATCCCCGGCTTTTAAGCTTTTTTCTTTACAAATTACTTTACTCTGTTTATAAAAATTAAACATTGAGCTCTCAAACGGGACCTGAACTTTGCAGCACCCAACTGTTGGAGGAAAGGACCAGTTTAGAATCATCCTAGTACCAAAATACTTGGCACCCCACCAAAGTATATATATATATATATATATATATATTTTAAATATTTTTGTGGTGTTAATATTTACATTTTATAACAATAAATAAAATAAGCAAAGTTGGCAGAGTGACCTATTGTCAGTATCACTTGGTCAGTGAGGGAGTCTGTCCCCTTTTTGTTAGTGCTAGACCAGGAAGATTGTTTTTGCTGGAAGGAGCGCCACACCTACCGTCAGCTCCCCACTTTCCCACACAGATCATATTACCAAATCTGTACTACGCATGTGCTGATATGACGGGGAATGTTATCAAACCTGGAACTTTGCGATTCTCTACCGACTGAGCTAAGAATGAAATCTTAGGCATTTACTCATGTTTTTGTAATATATAACCAATCGCCTTAAAATATGCACTTATTGGACAGCGATTAATCTAGTTATTCCCACATTTATTATGAAAATTCCAAACTGGTATGATATGTTGGGCTACAACCTCTGGGAGTAAAGTTGAAAAAATGTGACACACTGACATTTGCATTTATTATTAGAGATATCATTAAAGATCAACTAAAATATCATTTTCTGCCCTATTGGCAGAGTTTAGAATACTGACTGTATCTCTTTTAGAGAAATAACCCCCCCCCCCTCCAAAAAAGGGGGGGCATTCTGGTTGTTATTCTCCAGTTTTTGAGCTGTGGAATGTATGGAGTCACCCCTTCATTGTTATTGCTGCCAAGTACACTCTCAAAATACATTTGTTTGAAAATTATTAAAAAACCTAACCTTTTAATGTTGTCTGATCATGTGACTTTCTAATCCAATGAAAAGCCATGTTCTCAAACGATCTTGAACTGTCACTTAAACTTAGTAATTCCCATGGATGGTTAGAATTTATTCAAACTAACCTACACTACATGCCAATGATATATTTCTTCATTATGTAACACTGCCAGAAAATCTACACTTTCAACCGCCCTGTCGGTGGGGCATTAAAATACACTGACTGCACCACTGCAGAGGGGTAAGACTCCCTCCAATGGGGTCACCTGTCGGCCATGGTGGCGACCTGTGATGCTTAAGGATAGAACCCAGGTGGTTGAGCAGTCCATGACTTGCAATACTCCACTTTGGTCCTTACTTAGGCTAGGCTGATCAATCGGTTGGTCAGGTCAAGTCCTAGCACCTATATGATTGCCACAACCTCATTGCCCTTATGGCAAGCCCCCAACCCTTTTTATCTATGGGTGCTAGAAGCCGGTGACTGATGGTCTACTTGTCTGGGAATTACATTAAACTCTATCTGATGGTGAGGTTCCAGTTTTGGAGGTTTGGGGAATATGGAATACCCCTTCATCACCATTGCTCCCTGGTCGACTCTGACCCGGAGTGGTAGTACCTGTTAGGGTCCCATCTATGAGTTAAATAGAAAAATGTGTTTATAAAAAAAAATGAGTATCCATTAAGAATGACTTTATTTCAAAACTTTATCGGAATTAAATGACCCACTGAGGTTGATATGCCGTAAAACAAAACAAACCAAACCAACCCTACACTTTCAAAATCTTTGTCTTCTCTTAAGAAACAAATGATAATTTCTCCGCTAAGAGACAATTTTCTAGAGCATTTAGTGAAGGGTCATGTCTTTTTTTCTTTTGTTTTTTTTTTAAATTCATTTATCTGTATTTTTCAATTGTGTATTTCAGGTCCAGATGGCGTACGAAGAAGTGGCAGAGTTCGACGGAGAGCAAAAGTATTGGAAGGTTAGATATAAACTTTAACAGAAATTTCTTTTGCATTCAACAGATTTCACCAAAATAAATCAGGAAAAAAAATAACAAATATTTTTCATATGAACATAAAAACTAAATTTCAAATCCACTTGCCTAAAAATTTTTCAATTTGACCCTAAACTCACTAATCATCATAATCATGTCATACTGTTTGCATGGATTCCCATGACTCTTTCTCACTACTTGTCCCTATCAGTTATCACTCCCTGTAGGTCTTCTGTGTGGCATACAGAATCTGTGTAGAGCTGATTGATGTAAGTCTTTGTTGGTCGGGCCACACTAGTGTAGGTGTCCACAGGAGCATGTTACTTATGAGTTCATCCTTGCTTCTATAACAGGGTCTTGCATGTTTTCTTCATCTCACCTGGATGGTTTATATAATAGGAGGCAAGTGACTGTATAGCTGTTTGCTTGTGGGATGCTGCTTCCAAGATTTATTCAGGACAATACACAGCATCCTTGTGTAGTTACCATGTAGCTTTTTCTTTGAGCATTTCATTAGGATCCAAGTAGTGCAGCTATACAGTAGCACTGATACGACTACGGCTTGGAAGAAAAGTTGCTTTATCCTATCAGTGAGATCAGATTTCCATATAAATGATAATAATGAAATTTATTGCATACAGTGCTCAGGTGGCCCAGATGCACTACAACTCATCAAAGTCTCATGTCTAGTATATAGAATAATGTATTAGTGTCAGGAATATGAATAGCATACAGTAATAATATGCATGTATGTGTGTATGTGCATGCATATGTGTATGGAGGGTAGTATCAGGTATAGTGTTAGAGGATTACAGGAAGCATGGAGGCTTTGAAAGATGCAGTATTTCGGCAGCCTACAACAGATGCAGGCAGTTTATTCCATGCCTCGGCAGCTCTGAGCATGAAAAAATGTTTCCAAAAGTCATGTGAGCTATGCTGTTTTCTGACTTTGCAGGCATGCCCATGTGTGTTAGAAACATTGAGATCAAAAAGGTGCTCAAGGTTGTTGTTAAGATATGATCCTAAAAATCTAACATGTCTTAAACAAAGTTTACTTCTACTTTGCATGGATTATAATTTAAATATTTTGTTTTTTAATTTAATTGCTGTTCAGATATTTCTGTGTAAACTCATGTCAAGATATAATTATATTATGTGACAGAGAGCATGGGGTGAGTGATGGAGGTGGGGACTGTGGAGTTGAGAATTCCCTGCCCCCAAGGACTAAGCACGTCCATGTGTGTCTGGCCTGCACAAGGGGGGTATAGTGAGTGACTCGAGTTTGAACTCGCAACCTCCTGATCATGAATGGTGGAATTGCTGTCACCTCTGTTAGCTGAAGTGGTTCTGCCACTGAGAGAATGCCAAAGGCGAGTTCTTTGGGGCAGAACATCTTTTCCAGTGGAGAGAACGGTATGTCGTGTTTCAATCTTAAAGTGAAGTGAACTTTTGACGAACTGTGTAAGAACTACTGCGAGTGTTGCCGGCAGAATACTTTTTTCAGTTGAAGGAACTGATTATTGTGGCCGTCACTTGGAACTAACAACAGATGAGATTTTAGATATGAAAGACAGATTAAATATATATTTTGGAGACTCTAAGAATACGATGTTATAATAAGATAAAAAGTATCAGTCTCTTTTCTCCTTGCCCTAGCTATTAGGCAGCCCTGTTGGCTGGGGCTTTAGAATACACAGACTGCACCTCTGCAGAGGGGTAAGGGTTTCAGTGTCCTGGATATGACGTTAAACTCTATTTGATGGTGAAGTTCCAATTCTGGAGCTCTGGGGAATGTTGTTCACTCATAGTGGTAGTACCTGTTAGGGTCCCATCTATGGGTTAAAAAAAAAAAACTAAGTTTTAAAAAAATGTGTTTAGAAAAACAAATTAAATATCTATCAAGAATAAATAAACCAAAAATATCTTCGGCATAAAATGACCCAATGGGTTGACATGCTGTAAAATCCAACCAACCAACCAACTGCCCTAGCTGTAGGTAAAATAGTAGGGTAGACAGGACTTTGGTAAGCAACTAGTCTAGGAGAAGGATAATAAAACCTCTAAACATCTAAGATGTCTTTAAACTTTCATTAAGAATGACAAGTTTAGTTCTATTATTAAATATGTCAAGTTTAATTTAGTTTAGTTTAGTTATTATTTATTTATTATTTATTTTATTTTATTTTAGTTCTGTTATTAAATGCGTCAATTTCTTTTTTGTAATTTCAGATTATGAAATTCTTGAGATTTCCAGTGAAGATGAAGGCGCCGCCATTCCAGATGATGATGAAGTTACACCTTTGGGTTTGAAAAGAAGACGAACTGTCCCGAAAGAAAACAATACATTTTCACCTTATTTATTAGGCACAGGTAAGATATAAATACCAATTTTTTTTTTTAAACTGCATCTATTGGTGAAGTTCCAATTTTTGAGCTCTTGGAAGTGTGGAGTACCCCTTCATCATCATTATTCCCAGGTCCACTCTGATCCAGAGTGGTAGTAGCTGTTTGGATTAAATAGATTAAAATAAGTTATAAAAAAAAGTTTAAACAAAAATTTGAATACCCAACAAAAATGTATAAAACAAAACATCTTTGGCATAAAATAACCCAACAAGAGTTGACATGCCATGAAAACCAACCAACCAACCAAATTTTTATATATAACATTTTACTTTCTTCATCTGGCATAGATGTACCCTGGATCAGTTAGTAAAAATAATTGCATAATCTCAGAGGACCGCCCCACCCTCAGGCAGATGCACCTACCCCTTCGTCTAAAAGGGACAGGGCCATGTTTATTACCTGGTGCCTGAGGTGCCCTAAAAAGGGAATGCTGAAGAGATCACACACTTTTTGCACTGGCAACTGCATGAGCTTTGGTTTGGGCATTGCTCCCCATGTTAAAAAGTTTTTGTGTCAATCTGGCCTGGTAGGAGGTCAGGATAATAAAATTAGTCTTTGATGAAATTGAATAAGAATAAAAATTCATGCTATTTGTCTGAATTTTTTAAAATAAGGCTGGATAATTTGCTGAAATGTTTTGTATGTAACAATAAAGATGAGGACAACAGTCCCAAAAATCCAAATGATACAAAAAATTAATACCTTTAAAAAATATTTTTTTTTCTATTTTGTTTCTTTACAGGTGTCAAAAGAGGGCGTGGTCGGCCTCGTCGATATCCCCCCGCTGGTCAAAATAATCTCCCCACCCAGATCCCTGCTGTTATCATACCCACATCAAATGGACAAACTCTTATGATGGCTCCAGTACAAGTAAGACATATTTTTTTAATGATTTAAAGGTGTTGCTCCATTATAATGCCCTTGTGCCAAACTAAGATACTAGAAATCATTTTTGGTCATTTTTCAGTTTGATATTGATATAGGTATATCACCAGTGTATTGTGAGGAGGGGGATCACTTAAGAAGGGGCTTGGGTAACAATGGTTTGGTGTAAGATATAAAAAAATAAAAGTAAAGTTGGCAGAGTGACCTATTGTTGGTATCAGCCAGACAGTGAGGGGGGTGTATCGCCTTTTCACTAGACTAGAGAGGTTGTTTTTGCATTTGAGGTGAGGCGCCACACCTAATGTCAGCTCCCCACTTTAACGCACAGATCAGATAACCTAGTCTGTGCTACTCATGCGCTGAGTTGGCAGGGACTAGTATTGAACCAGGAACCTTGTGATTCCTAGGCCAACTGAGCTAAACGGTTATATCACATTCATCAGAGATTCAAGTAATTTCCTGGTGGAGCTCAAATGAATTTATTAGCCAAATAACATTAATGGATATTTAATTGATTGTTAAATGAACATATATATATAGATAGATAGATAATTTGGAGGTGCATGGTATAATTTCACATTATCGTCCGCTATGTTCCTGTTTAGTTGACTTCTATCTGCCAGCTTCTTCTGGGCTGAGCTGAGTTGGTCATTGTCTTAACATTCATTCATTTATTTAATTAATTAAAACAAGACATGGTTTTACTTGATCAAGTTTTATTAGCCCATATTAATTATTCACAGCGCCGGAGAGATGACCCGGTAGAGACAACAATCACGTCTGCTCTGCTTCCAAGTCGGGTTGAATCTAAACTCTAACTAAAAATTATCACGTGTCTACCATGGTGCGTTTTCAAGGGATCAAAAGGTTTTAACCGTCACTGGTAATTTTCCACTCCTGATTTTAAAGTTAACGGCCCTTAATTTAAATTCTTACTTACAGGTATGCTTACAATTATGACTTGTCATAAATTGTAACACATATTGTTTTGTTTTAAGACATATTAACCCTTTTCAAGTCATTTAATGTCAAATCAAGTAATTTTAGCTGTTACAGATATTTCTCTTGTTTAAGTGTCTGGAATTATATCATGAATATTTTTTTTTTTTTTAATGTTCTTTTTTTTCTTTCTAATTTTTCAGGGAATACAGAATCTTCAAGCATTTCAACAACAAATCAAACAGTTACCTGCCTTGGTGCAAAAATCCACGGAAAACAACGAAGGTGGTGGTGCTGGTGGAGAAGGGGAAACTAATCAACTGGTGTCCATTTCTCTTAATTCTCATGCAATAACGAAACCTGATGCAACCTCCACCACCACCACAGCCATCACCACCACCCCTTCCACAACCACCACTATCAGCAACAACAACAACACAGAAACTACAGAAACAACAGGTAAATTAGTTTATCATTATACACTAGCAGGAATATGCGCCCTCTGCTGGGTGTAATTATTTAAGTTTGAATGTAATGAAATATATTTAATTAGAAAGATTGACAAAATTAATATTATTTGGATTATTATCCTCATCTTTATTGTTATCTGTACAATGTTCCAGCTGATGTGCTCTCCGGCCTTCTTCAGGTATTTCTTGTCGGACTTGAGAACCTTCTCAAAAAAGAAATACCTGAAGAAGGCCAGGGGGCACATCGGCTGAAAGGTTGTACAGATAACAATAAAGATGAGGACAATAGTCCGAATAATCCAAATAATATTAATTATCAAGTCTCATCTAAAAAATTAAGGGAAATAATAAAATTAAATAAAAATACATATAAAAAGATTACACTTATTCTAGTTATATTTTAATTGGTTTTTATATAGAATACTTCATAGGAAAAATATCCAGTCATTTTACATTAAAAAAAGAAAAAAGAGGCCTGCCTAGGGTAATGGCATTTTAGTTCTTTGTGAACTGTCATAATTTATTTAGATCTCAGTTACTGTGTGAAGCTTTTCTAAAGAGAAAATATTTTTCTTTCTCTCTCTCTCCCATATTTGTTAATGTGATTTTTCTGTTTTTCTTTGTCAGAAGAGAACAGCCAAACACAAATCGCAATGGGATCCACAGAAACACCTGCAACAGAAATCGATAAAGAACATTCCAATGAAACAGAAAATAATACAGGTAATTAATAAACTTTACTAGCAGGACCTGTAGATATACAACAGTATGATAATTTAATTATTAAAATGTTTGATATGTTTACTTAAGAGCTGTTGCAATTACTTCAATATGTAAAAAAAGCATAATAATCTTGAGTTAATTCTCTCTCTCTCTTTTTTTTCCCCCTTCTTTTCATCTTTTCATTATGTTTGATTGAAACATATGAGCGTTATTGTTTCCGCTCACTCACCCCCTCTCTCTATCTTTCCCCTACTCTCTTTCTTTTTTATTATATTTTTTCTGTGTAGCATGTAATTTTTCTTATGTGACACTATGCATTGTTGTGCATGCAAGTATATGTGTGTGTATATATAACTGTATAGTTAGTTATATGAATATATAGTAGTAAGAGACTAGCCACAAATAGATACATATATGTGTATTCAGTGTGGATCATAGGTGTGTGCGTATATGTGTGTATATATATATTATATATATAAATAAGTGTATGTGTGTCAATTACAGGTCAGTAGGGCCATTAAATAAGGTAGGGATTTAGAATAGCTTAAGAGTGAGATAGGACCATTAGCCAGACGAAATATGTCTGGCTTTGAGCAATGTTGAAAGTCAGTTGAGAGGTCAAACCAGCAATAAAGTTTGACCAGCTTTTAGAACAAAAGATTTTGAAATCCCGTATGAAATCTCGGAGGATGAGACTTGGATGAGAATTGAGGGGTAAGGGGATTTTTTGAAAAGTTAGTCAGTTAGGAGTTAGAACCGAGCAGATGAGTTGGAATCTGCGACTTGGAGAGTGAAGTCAACTTTAGCAGAACTCCTGACGGGGACGGGGAGTCTCCCCCTCCCCCTCGGCAGTACATGGGTGAAGATGAAATATCAGCAGATAGGAATGATTGGAGAAGAATGAATGTGAGTCTCACACCCTCCCTCTTGTCATTTGTGTGTTCACCTGACTCCATCTTGCCTTTGTTTGTTCCTCACTTTCCTTGTTGATTCGGCGGGGGGTCCCCAGAGGCCCCTTTGTCACGAACACAACTGGTAGAGGTCCTAAGTTTAAATAGCAGATGACACGAGAATACGGCCAGAGGAAAATAGAACCAATAATTGTAAGATGAAAAGTTTCAGCAAATGTGCAAAGGTATGCAGTAAAGAACGTGCAGAAGGTCTCTGGTCCGCTGAAGGTGTAACACTTACCTTTCTTTCTGGGAAATTTAATAGAACCTACAGGGGCTATTACATTATGGGATGTCACAGATATTAGAACCTGCACAGTTATTTCCCCTGCACTGTCCAAAAAGGGTGAATTTTCGGGTCCCTCTAAAAAGGTGTAAAGGTGCTGATATTTTTTTGATTTAATGCATTCTAGAATGCACATATTTGCTTTGAATGAATCCCTGGGAAAAAACTTTTAATAGATTGTAGGGTTTTTATTTATGATCTGGAGAAACAATCAAAGCCATCTAACTCCTATCTTGTAACCTATTCTGTGTGATTCATTTCTAAAAAAAACTATTGAAATGTATTAACAGTTAGCTTGAAATGGTTAGGGAAGAAAAAAGAAAAACACTGGGATGCATGGATATGATTTAAGAGATTTTAACAAGTCAGTGATGCTGATAGGTTTTTGATTTAGTGCATCCTGGGACACGCATATTTGCTTTGAATAAGTCCCCGGGAAAAATTAAAGGTCCCAACTAAAGTTTCTTAATAGATTGTAGGGTTTTTATTTATGATCTGGGGAAACAACTAAAGCTGTCTAACTCCTACCTTGTAATGTACCCTGTGTAATTCATTCTTAAGAAACTATTGAAATGTATTTACAGGTAGCTTGAAATGGTAGGGGAAGAAAAAAGAAAGACACTGGGATGCATGGATACAGTGTTACTGCATCCTTTTAAATTTTTGTGCATCAGGGATGCAGGACACGTACCTATCGGCATCTCTGAAAGGGAATGTGCCTAACTTAAGTCAGAAAACAGCACTGTTCACGTGACTTTCAGAAACATTTTTTCACGCTCAGAATTGCGGAGACATGGAATAAACTGCCTGCATCTGTTGTAGGCTGCCGCAGCACTGAATCTTTCAAAGCCTCCATGCTTCCTGTAGTCCGCCAACACTATACCTGATGCCACTCTCCACATACACATGCACACACATACATGCATATTACTACTGTAAACTGTTCATGTTCCTGACACTACATTATTCTGTGTACTTGACATGAGACTTTGATGTGTTGTGGTGCACCTGAGCACTGTACACAATAAATTTCATTATTATTATTATATTATTATAATCAAGTTGTTCTGATAACTCAAATTCCCTTAACTCTCTCTCTCTCTCTCTCTCTCTCTCTCTCTCATCTCCATACAACCCGTCGTTTTTGGCAGGTCCTTTAGATTGCATCCAATGTTTCTGTCTTCTTTTCTTTGTTGTATTTAATATTTTATATATATATATATATATATATTCTTTCTTTCTTTCTTTTTTTCTTTCTTTTTTTAAGATGTTGCCAAATCTAATTCAACCACAGAAGTTACTTCCAATTCCAACCAGCCAACCATTATTCAAATTCCAGAAAATTTATTACCAATGTTTTTACCAAAGAAAGATCCAATCAAAATTGGTAAGTTTTATTCCATTATTCTACAAAAAAACTTCATATAACATCTCTTCTCTCATTTTTTAAAGATTTTTTAAATTTTTATATTTTAATTTGGAAACTTACAGCGCTTTTCAATGGCAGATGTGTCGGACACATTTTAGAGGCATAATTGGGTGGTAACTATTCTTATTACAAATAATTTATACACAGTTATATGGTATCAAGTATTCCTATCCAATACAAATAATTTTCAAACAGATTTTGATCCATAGGTACTATCACTCTGGGTCAGATTTGACCTGGGAGTAACAGCAATGAAAGGGGTACTCCACACTTTTCAGAGATTCAGAATGAGAGCTTCACCACTAAATGCAGTTTAGTGTCATACATCTCCTTTATCATGAAAGAGACATCACTTTAAATGGTTGGTAATCTGAACATTGGCTACATAAATGTGAGTAACCTCCCTTTGTTTCTTTCACTTTGAGCAAGCCTTCTGTTTTGGTCGGCCATTTTCATTTCACCATAAATCTACACTGAAAATATCAATTTGTTTGAATCAATGCAACTGCAAGTTTTAACATGAAAATATCATAAAAAGTGTTCTTAATTGTGCTTGCACATTATTTGAAATGAACTTAATTGTTATTAAGAACACATTTTATGATATTTTTGTATTAAAACATTCAGTTGTATTGTACAGTGAAATGAAAATGGTCAATCAAAATATATATCTTCCTCAAAGCGAAATAAACAAGGGGAGGTTACTCTCATTTATATAGCTAATGTTCAGATTACCAAATGGTTTACATGAGTTAGGTTTATTTTATAGTAATCAGAAGATTCATTTTACCCAGGATGCAATGTCAGTGGTTATTTATTTCAGATAGAAAGTTGTCTATGTCTTATACCAAGAGGATAATTCAACACTAGTAAATCTTATTTAATTAGGATAGACATATTTAGATTGTATTTACTTTTTCAGAGAAATAAAATTAATGAGGTGGTCACTACTATAATAGGCTCAGTCCTAATTAGTCATCATGCAATATCGAATGATTTTGGTACATTCCAATGGCGTACATATTTTCCCATGGAATTTAAACCATTTTTTCTATTGTTGTTAAAATATTTCTAAACTAATATTTATTTGATTCTCTTTTGTTTACATCTTTCTAAACTTAGCTTATATAATTGTAAAACTAGTTATTTAAGAAAACTTAAATATTTTAATTTGGTCAATTCCACATGCCGTAAAAATATAGGGGCCAATCCCTATATCCTCCACACATTAATCATTTGTTGTGTTTTTTGTAAAAAAATGTAATGTGAAAATAAACATCTTTCTTTCTTTCTTTGCTAAAATCTGTATTCAAATTAAACCAATTTGTTTCCGCTAACCCTTAACATTACGATGTTAAGATGAATTTAATTGAATTTGATTTTAATCAAGATCATGGAATATTTCTTTACTTTTTTGTCAATTTTTCTTTTGTAGGTCTAAAAGCTTCTGAGAGTGATTTGGAACGTCTTCGATGTAGTAAATGCCATTTTCAATCTTACTATCAACAACAATTCCAGGAACATTTATTGACCAACCACACAGAAAGCGTTGAGAAATGCAAATGTTGTTCATATTTATCGTTGGATAAATCAGATTTAATAGATCATTTTAAAGTAAGTCACATTTTTCAGTGGAATTTTTAAAATCCTTTTCCTTAATCTGAAACAAAACAACAAAAAAAAAAAAAAATGAAGAAAAATATACTTGTGTTGAGTTGGCAATGCCGGTATCAAACATGAAACCTTGTGTTTCCTTGGTGGATGAACTAAACCAGCCCTATTTTAGAATTTTAGTAATATATGATAAGTAAATATTTTACTAAACTCTAAAAAAAAATTTTTCCAACTTTTTAAAACGGCATAAAGGATTTTTATAAAAATCTTAATTTCCAAAAAACTGATAATTTTCTTGTTTAAATATTTAAAACCTTAAAAAGGCCAAGTGAAAATAAAAATAGGTTTCTAATTTTAGATTTTCAAAATGCTAAGTTTCTTGTTTTGGTGCTATTCTCAGAATTCCGTCCCAGCCTCCTGCCTTTAAAAAACGCTAAGCAGTGATAGCTGAAAAAAACAACCCTCCCTAAATAAAATAAAAATACCAAAAAAAATGTTTTGATTTTTTATCTGTAATTAATTGTCGAAAAAAAAAAATTTTAGCGGATTGAAGGCATTTTTATCGACAAATTATTTTTTTTAGTGGTTTGAAGGCGTTAAAAGTAAGCCATATTTTTATCAACATGTAAATATTTAGCTCCGTCACTTAGAATATTTTAAAGAGGGGGAGGGTTAAAATATTTACATTTACTTGTCGAAAAAAGACTGGAGAGGGTAAAATATCGCATTAACTTTTCGGGGAAAAACAGCTTAAGCGCTTCAGCAGGCACCACTTCAGCTAGGACTTCATTCGTAGGGAGAGTTGTTTTTTCAGCTATTACCACATAGCGTTTTTTAAGGCAGGTGTAACGTGGCCGTCTTTTTCATACGACAAACTCGCAATATGTAACGTGGGTCTTTACACCGCTACACTAAATCGTATATGTAACGTGGTGGTGGCGTTTGTCACGGCACTACTTTGTGTATGTAATGTCGTGGACTTCTTAAGATGCACTTCCTGTATGCACTATTAAAAGTTATTCACTGGTCGCTGGACGCTCACAAGGCATCTAAACTTCTGGGGTTGTTTACAAACATCCACACAGGACTCTGGTAGTCCTTTTCGTTCAGCAAATTCTTACACACTTTTCGCGTGGTCGGGGAAAGGTATCACCTTACACACGCCGCAGGCTCTTAGTCACGGTCAATTGACTATCTCCACGGGTGTCTAGTGGTAAGGCCACAAATATAGGTGTTCCCGGGTAGGATAAGAGATTTGATTTATATTCATAAAGATAATTAAAAAATAAAATTTAAATGATAACAGCATGGATTTTTTTTTTCATTTAATATTTTAGATAGTAGACATTATGCTACACAGGAGGCCAGGAGGCAATTCTGTGAATATCACCCTTGTTTCTAGCATTTACTGAGTTTAGCAGAATTGACGTCAGAAGTTCTGGTTTATTTTTAATGGGAAGATTTTGATTTAATGACTTATTGATAATTTTGTTTCTTTTTGCCAGTTTTGTGTGAGAGACACAAAGAAAATTTCTATTTATTAGAAGAATTGAAAATGGAATCTTTGTCAATGTTTGGTTTTTATTTTTCAGGAGAATCACCCCCGCTGTCTTTGCCAAGTGTGTGGGTTTACATCCGAACATGCTTATGTTCTACGACGTCATATGATGCGACATAGCGCAGATGGTTGCACATGTGAAATTTGTGGTAAAACATACAAAGTAAGTAATTATGTAGATAGTACAATATTCATGTTATTAATATAAAAAGACTTGTAAGTTAATTGTATGTGAGGAGTTGTATCTTATTAGTATGTAAGGACATATGTTATTAATATATAAGAACTGGTATATTATTTAGTGTAAGGACTTGTATGTTATCTATACATATATAAAGGGCAGTTGTGTGTATATGTATATCTGGCGGAAACTTTGAAAATAAAACAATAAACGTCAAAGTAAATATATATATATACACATTAAATAACACCAGGGCTTGGTTTTTGAGCAAAAATAAGAGATTTGATTTATATTCATAAAGATAATTAAAAAATAAAATTTAAATGATTTTTTTTCATTTAATATTTTAGATAGTAAACATTAACATTTCTTTTCAGAGTAGCTGGATCAATGCAAGGTCTATTTTTTTACATAGGGATTTAAATGGGGCATCCCACGAGGATTCAACTCGCGATTCAGTAATAATAGATCTGCGGGACTAACTTTAAAAAATCCCCTTCTACCCAGGCAACGCCGGGAAGTCGCTGCTAGTTAATATATAAGGACTTGTATGCTATTTAGTGTAAAGAGTTGTATATTGTTAATATATAAGGACTTGTATGTTATATGTATTTGTAAAACTTTTTAGGGGGCAACTTATCAATGTGGAGAGCAGTTAAAAAGTAAGAAAAAAAGTATTCAATTGTTTATTGTAGAAATAGAAGTGAAATCTTTTGTTTAAAAAGAAATTTTTTATTTTTTATTCCACAGGATCAGTATATATTAAAGATGCATGTCAAAATGGTTCATCTTCCTGCTGAAGTTTTGTATGAATGTACAGTATGTGCCAAAAAGTTTACAAGAAAAGCTCATCTCAAGAGACATCTCCGTATTCATGATCCTGAAAAACCATACAAATGTCCAAGCTGTGATTACAGGTATTTTCTTCATCTTTGCATTTTTTTTTATTTAAATGTTTATAATCTGAGAACCACCCCCTCAAAAAAAAAAAAAGAATCTGAGAACCCCCCCCCCAAAAAAAAACAGAATCTGAGACCACCTCCCCCAAAAACAGAATCTGAGACACCCCCCCCAAAAAAAAAACAGAATCTGAGACACCACCCCCCCAAAAAAAAAAACAGAATCTGAGACACCACCCCCCAAAAAAACAGATCTGAGACCACCTCCCCAAAACAGAATCGGAGACCCCCCCCCAAAAAAAAAAATAGAATCTGAGACACACCCCCCCCACACCCACCACCACCAAAAAAAAAAGATGATTCTTTAAAATTGATCTGACATTTTCAATGAAGAAATTGAAAAGTCAATTTTCAGGTTTTCCTAAACAAGATTTTGCCACTCCCAATTTACAATGGATATCCAAAAAGAATTAGAATTATTTTTTAAAAATATATTTTTATTGGATTCTACAAGTTGGGTCTCTTTTAAAGTATTCTACTTTTGACTTCCTTCTGATCACAAATTTGGAAAGAAGAAATTCTGGTTCATTTTCAATTTTTTTCCCTTGGAATCATCATACACATTCTTCATTTTTTTTTTTTTTTCCTCTGTGAACAAATGGAACACTAATTTTCTGGAAATGCATTTCATTTTCAAATTTTCTGGATATGCATTTCATTTTCAAATTTTCTGGATATGCATTTCATTTTCAGATTTTCAGGAATTGTATTCCATTTTTCAAATTTTCTGGAAATGCATTTCATTTTCAAATTTATCAGGAAATGCATTTCATTTTCAAATTTATCAGGAAATGCATTTCATTTTCAAATTTTCTGGATATGCATTTCATTTTCAGATTTTCAGGAAATGTATTCCATTTTTCAAATTTTCTGGAAATGCATTTCATTTTCAAATTTATCAGGAAATGCATTTCATTTTCAAATTTATCAGGAAATGCATTTCATTTTCAAATTTTCTGGAAATGTATAGTTGCCATTTTAAGCAGTGTAATTTTCTGATATTCATTTTTTGTTTTGTATTCCACAGGGGTTGTGAGCGGTCAGATATCTCCAAACATATTCTTATTCATGATGAACCAAAACACATTTGTGAAGTGTGTGGCAAAGCTTTCCGACATATTAAAAACAAAGAGTTACATGTAAAAAGGTAAGTTCTTTCTCGCACTTCCTACTCACGGTGACAGGCAGTGTGATTTTGTTCCCCCCCCCCTTTTTTGTTTAGTAAATACATCCACATTTACCAACCCTTCCACATGAACAGAATGTGACACAAGGTCAATTTCTTAAGCGGAGTTTAACAGGTTTAAATTCAAAGTTTTCCTTCTAGACTGGTTGTCTAACCAAGGTTAAAGAGCCAAGTCTGCCCTGCTATTTACCCATAGCTCGAGGAAGAGTGGCTGGATGCATACCCTTCTCAAGGGTATTAGCACTATGTGAAATGCAAACAACCCAGACCAGGATTTGAACTCGCATCGACAATTCTATTTCCTATGGCACTAATCGTTACACCATCTGCCTCTATGAGGATTTTTGTTTAGTATAGCAATTTTTTTTTCTATAGAAGGGGAAAATATATGGGGGGAAATAGATATTCGAATCAAGAAGTTCCTGCTGAGGGGGGACCAAAAACAAGCGAGTTCATCGTCTTCTCACAAGCCAGACTTTCTTTTGGTCAACACATTCTTCGTCTTCATCTAGCAGCTGGAAAATCCATCGTCGTAGTCGAAATAATCTTTAACAGTTCAAAATCGCATTTCCTATTTAGTTTTGTTTCTGTTGGACTAAAATCCATTTCTTTACTGGGTCATTTGCAAAGCGCTTCATCGTCGTCGACGTCGACTGCTGCTGCTGACTGCCCAGCGCTCGACTCACTTGTTATTTATGGACATATTTATCCAAATATCTGGGCACATCAGTCGAACCTCGCGTCCATCCAGTGCCCAAATCGCATTTGTTTTTGCATGCGGGAGGATGCCATTTCGATCCCGGCAGGCAAGACAATGTCTTGCTCTTTTTCCTTTCTCGTTCTCCGTCACATTTTCAATACAAGGGCCATATTGTATAATTTACACATTTTCTAGAACCAAAGAAATATATTAGTTTTATGAATGGATGAATTTTATTTGGATCTTTTGTGTGATGATGATGATGATGATGATGATAGAACAAAAGATGCCATTTTCAGAAGGAATTATAAGGAGTAAAAATGTTTAAAATTAGAAAATGCTTCCACAAAATAATCAGTTATTTAAATTCTGGATCCTGTATGAACCACAATATACAACATAGCAAAATTACATTCAAGTCAAGCTGAAAGCACTGGTTCCTGTTAGATCAGCAAAGTTAAGCAGCAATGAGCCTGTTCAATACTTAATTGGGTGACCACTTAAGTAACAGCAGGTACTGTGAGCAACTCAAGTCATTTGTTTATCAAAAATGACTTGATTCGCCGTTAAATGACCCAAAAAGTGTTGATATGCCATAAAAACAAAACAAAGTAATCAACCTGTTCAAGAAATAAACCAACTCAAACCAGATACCTCAACTGTTTTTAGCCATTTGTATTTCTGGATGTAAAGAGAGGGATCATTTTGATATTATAATCAACTTGTAAATCAATCCCCCATTTCTTGACCAGATTAGATTTATTCTGTTCAACAAATTACTATGAAGTCATGCTGAAATCACCAAACAAACAACATAAAAAACTCTAACAGATTAATATATTCATGTGACGTTGTGGTACCCATTTAAGGTGTATTGGCGCTTATATGAAATGCAAACAGCCTCGTCCAGGATTTAAACTCATCTCACTGTGTCCATTTCCTATGATGATAACCATTACACCATGTGCCTTGTATAAATCGTAGATATCAATGATCCTAAAATCTGTTGATTCTTTTGTTGGTAAAAATGTTTGCTGATAATTTTTGTTGCTTGTTTATAATTTTCTCAAAATCTTTTTATTTCCTTTTTTTTTTTTTCCAGACACAAAGGTCAACGAGATTATAAGTGTGGAGTTTGTGATTTCTTTGGTTACACATTTACAGACATTCGAAAACACATTGAACGAAAACATTCCGATGTAAAAACCTTAGTATGTGATAAATGCGGGCAAACTTTCCGAAATGAAACTTTATTAATTGTGAGTAATTCTTTGCAGAATTCTTTTTTTCTTTTTTCTTTTTTTTTTTTCGATTTCTTTTGGTCTTTTAATTTTTATGTTTGTTGCTTAATGTGGCACAATGTGGGGTATGCCTGTTTTTAAAGATGCCTTGTTTTGAGAGGACCTGATTTTGACGTACAGACATAAGGAAAATAAATACAATATATAAAGATATCAGTTTCAATAATGATCGATATAATTATATTATTTATTCATATTTTTAATTATAATTTAAGTTTGTTTATATGGATTTTTGTTAATTTCATTTTGAATTTGTTTAATTTCTTGTTTGAAATTTTTGTTTTAAAAAAAATCTTCATCCTTCAAATAAATTTAGTGGTTTTTTTTTTTTTTTTTTTTAAAGAAATGAAACATTAAACATTGTAGGATTGAATTTACTGGAAATCTTTTGTTAAATCAGTGTTTTATAAATTTAATGACCAATAAGGTACTGTAGGGTAAAAAAAATTGGTGCATATCGCATTCATGCGACCTGGCCTCCTGCCCTAAAAGACACTAAATGGTGCTGCTGAAAAAAGGTTCCATTTTTCAGCAGGCACCATTGTTTGTATTAACAAAAAATTTTTTTCTTAGTGATTTGAAGGTATTTTTACCAACAAGTTAATGTGATATGAAAGCAATATCTTACACCCCCCTCATGTTTTTTATCGACAAGTAATTGTAAATAGGTTACCCCCTCTTTAAAAAAATTTTTATTTTCCTTTTATTTTAATTCAAAACAACTGTCATGATAAGGACAACATTTGAAATAGTCTTTATTTGATAAATGTTGTAAACCTTTTTTGTATTTATTGCTATAGAAAATATATTCTTTTTTTTTTTCTTTGTTAATTTCTAGGAACATCAAAAGCAAAAGTGTGATGTGACAATGATTGAACAAGCCTTAACTATAGCAACATCATCCGGTACAAGTGAAGCTCGGATTCAAATTCCTTCTTCTTTACAAATTGGTAGTCAACAAATAACAATCACAGACCATCAAATTCCTGTGGATGGAACTCAAATGAATATTACAGTGGAACATGTTAATTTAACAGGTTTGTATAAAACAGCAAAATGATTTTCTATTTTCTAGTTCATTGATTGGATAAGGTTTTGTAATTTTGGACCAAGTAACTAATAAGCACCCTAGTTGAGACCTAGATTCAAAAACACATGTTTTGCTTTTCACCGTCAATTTCCGGTTGTTGGTTAACAGATGATTTTTAGACACACTTTTTTTTTAGTTATTTCAAGTTGAAGTTGTTACTTCGGGAACATTTTTTTAAAATTATAAAACTATAAGCGAAAGACACATTTTTATATTAAAGAGACGCTTTTTTTTTAATTATTTCATGTTGTTGTTAATTCAATAGCAATTCTTTTTTAATTATAAAACTTTAGATGAAAGACACGTTTAACACGGGAATGGGTAAAGCTATGAAAAAGTATATTATAAGGTTATAATAATAATTGCTAACTCTAATTTAACAGAGTTGTATAAACACTTCAAAATGATTTTCTTTTTTTTTAATTCATTGATTGGATTAGGTTTTTGTAATAATAAATGAACATAAACGGTTAGGCTTAAGAAAGCTTTATTCTACTTAGAATACTGTTACAGTTTACTGAGAGTTTATATACTCTCAGAGACGTCAAATAGTTACACAAAGGGGAGGTAATAATAAAACAAGAGAAGTAACTCTCAATTACTTATTACAGTTTTGTTATTAATTGTCAAATGTAAAGATATGGTTTACCCTAGATAATATTTATGTTTAGAATGAATATAGTTTGTTTTAGCAAATTTCTAATTTGGTATATATTGTTATATACCCCTCTTGGGTATATACACAATGTTCTTTTGTTAGAGAGAGGTAGACAGACAGACAGAGAGATATTTAGATGAGATGCATAACTTGCATAACTTACTTTTCTTCTTTGGCCATTTGTGATCGCCTAGTATTCTATTCTCTCTCACCATGTTGGATTCTATTTCTCTTAGAGAGAGGTAGACAGACAGACAGAGATATTTAGATAAGATGCATAGATGCACAACTTACTTATACTTTTGTTCTTCTTTGTAATCACCTAGTCTTCTATTCTCTCTCACCATGTTGGATTCTATTTCTCTTAATCTGATCCTTCTTGGTTCTTCATCTTCTTGGTTGGTCTTCTATCTAATGCATGCATTAATCAACAACGCCATGATGCTTTTCAAAAACTTTTATTTTTAACTAACTTTTTTTTACTAACACATAGCACACACAGTTGAGTTCACCCAAAAGCAAGAGATGTCTCTTCTGTTTCACATATTGGCCGGAAATGGTTAACTAATTCAAAATCACGTGACGTGCAGGACTTCCGGTCTTACTGTATCTTTCCATGGAAAACTGCTGCCTGTGATATGAAAAAGACCATCCCTGCAGAATTACAGGAGGTTGCCAATAATCTATACCTCACACAGATTATGCAACAATATCTCTAAGATTCTTTGGTTTTATACTGGTGGGGGTTTGTGTTATATCCCCTTCTTATCGGGTATATAATAGGGAGAGAAGAGAAGATGGGTTCTTACTGGGTCTGATTCATCGACAGCCATCTTCTTCCTCTGGGCTGACTTCTTCCTTCTTCTGCTGGGCTGGGTTGTCTATGTTCATTTCTTGTTTGTAATAAATAAGCAAGACTTGGTTGTTTTCTTTATTCTTTATTAAAAACTTGAAGCCCAAAAGGGTTTTCAACCGTGCAGTGAGAAGTTGGCATCTTAGGAGCAACAATCCTAACATCTGCTTCCTTCAGATAACGGCCAAAATCTAACTAAGTCTGTTCCCTTTCACACGCTCACCTTTAGCCAATCAGCAATCGGTGTCCAGGTCAGAGAAGGTAAACTGCCTTGTCAATCACTTTAACCTTCCTACAACAGTCAATGGTAACTTTCCATTTACCATAATGTTATTTGAATTTTACTACACTTACAGACATAATTAGTAGGCTACCCACGAATTTTGAGTGTCGTGAGTGGACCCTAACTCTAATTTCTTGGATTGATTCTTATCATAACTAACTATAGTAGATGGGGCTGGGTTAGCTCAGTTGGTAGAGTGTTCGACTAGAAACCACAAGGTTCCTAGTTTGATACCGGTCCCTGCCAACTCAGCGTATGAGTAGCACAGGGATCTGTGCGGTAAAGTAAGGAGCTGATGGAAGGTGTGGCGCTCCACCTCGGATGCTAAAAACAATCTCCATGGTCTAGCGCTAGTGAAAAGGGGATAGACTCCCTCGCTGACTGGCTGATACCGACTTTAGGCCGCCCCATCGTCGACTTTATAGTAGATGGATAGAACCCAGTTTAGCTCAGCCATTAGAGCATCCACCTAAGAATTGCTAGGTTCAGGGTTCGATATCTGTCCTTGTCAATTCAGCGTATGAGTAGCACAACTTGGGTAATCTGATCTGTGAGCTGATGTTAGGTGTGGTGTTCTATCTCAGCAAGACAATCTCCCTGGTCTGCAAGTAGATAGGGTAGATTGGGTTCTCTAGCCTTGGTAAGGGCTGCTCGTGTAGGAGAGGAGAATTCAATTCAGCAGTGAAACATTTACCTTATATCACATGTGGTGGAGGGGTTGGGTAAATACATACAAATATTGTTGGATATTGTACAAACAGAAATAGGAATTTCCAGTTAGATTAAACAAAGCAAAGAAAAGACAACAAAAATGACAAAGAACTTTTTTTCCGGGTAAAGCGAACAAAAGAAGGATGGGTAACAATAAGTTCGGGAATAGTTATCAGATCAAAAAGATAAAGATGCGTAGGCGTGTCATCAATACAAAAGCCAGAGGCAGTCGAGAGAGACGGTCAGATAGGAGACGGCGAACAGAGCACAAAGAGCGACCGTCGACACGGACCATCGCTGCTAGCAGGCAGTGAGGTCATCCACCCCTTCCACGTCACTAACGCTAGTCATCCCAGCAGCAGTAGTAGTCATTGTCACCGCTCGCCACCCACCAGACAGGAGAAGAAATAAACGCAAGTTTTTACTATTCAGCATGTGTTGTGATTTCATTAAGCGACCACTACATATATCGTCTAGGGTTAGTGATGATACCCGCTATGATACGTACGCTGATTTAGCAGCGTGAGTTTGAAGAAGCCGCTATATAACATATATAGAATTTGATGCCAGTATATAACATATACGATTTAGTGCCGGTAAAAAGGCGCTGTAGCGTTAGTTTCGTATTTGCCTGGGAGAGTTGTCTGCCTGGTTTAGTTAACTGGTGCCCACTAGGGGGCTATAGTATTTAAGCGCCGGGTTCAAACCCTTTCGGCCTCTTTTCATGTTCCTGATACTACGAGACACATGGGTTAGTTAAGGTCTACCCCGTCTCGTTGGGGCTTTTGGCCCCACTTACATTACTGTAAGTTCTTAACACAGCATGGACTATCCCTAGTCTCATGTCTGTGGCTTTTATATGTTATCTTTTTACCTATGTACTGTGTATCTATCTTTTTACCTATGTACTTTGTATCGTCATATCCATGTGCTGTACTATATTAAATGTTTTGTCTGTTAACCTTCGTCGGAGTTTTGTATTCAAAGTATATATAACTTTGAACCTTTTTTACAGCGCTATGCAACAATATGCTTGCACCTCCATCTATCAGGGAAAAAAGATTGTATAGTGTCACTGATTACTTTCTGGTCATTTGAATCTTGAATAAATATTTTGAATTTTGTTTATAAAATTCTCTGAATCGTTTGTTTGACATGAGGTTTTTGTTTTTTGTTTTTCAGGTGAACAAGAAGATGGTGGTCTGTCGTTAGCAGCTGAACAGTTGACAGGAGGAGAAATTGCAGTTGCTGCTCAGACGGAAGAAGATCTGGAGGAGGAGGAAGAAGAAGAGGAGGAGGAGGAAGAGGAAGTGTTAGAGGAGGAGGAAGAGAATCTGACGGGTACAGAATCTGCTCTGGCAACGGTCACAACAACGATGCCTCAAGTGGTCGAGATAGTTGGAACTGAATTGGCGGTTGTGAGCCAAGAGGAAGAAGAAGAGGAAGAAGGAAACCAACTAACAATGTCCGTTCCAATCAGCGAACAGGTTAAGGAAGAGGTGACCGTTTTAGCGGAAGAAAGTATCCCGATTGCTGACGGTTCCGAGGAGACGGCCATTTCCGAAGCCGGTGCCAATTTGATAATCAGCTGATGAAAGACAAAAGTCTCCGTTGATCTTTTTCTGCGGCGGATCGTCTGTTACTTCTGTCTTTGTCAATGTTGCTTCTGTCCTTACTGGCAGTCCCCCTTTTTTTACTGTGATCCGGTTATCGCGGCGTGTGCCCCGCCTCCCGGGCCATGGAACACGAGAGCTGGAGTAAAATCAAAAAAGTCTTTTTCATCCTTTACCCCCCACCCCCACTAACCCCATAACACCCCCCTCCCCCGCTCCCCAACCAAAACAGATGTTGTAGATATGATGCCTTGGGCATTTTTTTACACATGTTGCTATACTGCAATGAAAACTTTTTCACCAGCCTCTTTGTATTTTGACAAAAGAAGAAAACAAAAGACAAACGAACCAACCTACAAAATAGCCCACAGCCTCAAATCAAAAATTTATTATGGAAACACAAAATGTAAAAATATTTTTATGGACAATCATGACACATCCTAATTTATTCTGGCCAGTATTATTCATATTTGTTGCTTTTAATGACCTTGTCTGTTTTCCGGCCATCATCAGGTGTTTATAACATACTGGAACCTCCAGAGATCTTTTTGAAAAGATAAAACTTTGACGGAGTAGTGCACTGTACTTTTGCTTGTCACAATGCCCTTTGTAGGAATTGAACTCTCTACGTAACTTTTACTGCTAAAACAGCCACAGGTAAAAGAAATAAGAGTGACCTTTTAAAACTTATTTTTTTAATATTTTATAAGAGAATATTAAATTTAAAACACTTTCAGTTATTTGATATTTCTTTTCTACAGAATTGAACAAAAAGATAAAAAAAAAAATTTGTTCTTTATTGCCATAAATTTTACTGAAACTTTAATGGCTAAGACACACATAGGAAGTGATTATTTTCCTTGGTTATTGTTATCAAATTTCTCTTGGTTGTATCAAAAAGTCATCAGCAAAGGACTAATCACAAATTAAGGAAAAGAAAATTCTAAGAAATTTACAATTTTTTGATAATACTTCTCTGAATTTTTGAGATGGAGCTTGATAATTTGGATTATTTGGATTATTCTGAGTATTGTCCTCATCTTTATTGTTATCTACACTATTTCTCTGAATTTTTGAGATGAGGCTTGATAATTTGGATTATTTGGACTATTGTCTTCATCTTCATTGTTATCTGTATAATGAGAAGGTTTCCAAGTCTGACAAGAAATACGTGAAGAAAGCCGGAGGGCACATCGGCCGAAACATTGTACAGATAACAATGAAGATGAAGACAATAGCCCAAATAATACTAATTTTTTGGTATTTCTAAGAATTTTCCTTTTTAGAAAATTATGAATTTTTGCTACAACTAAAGAAACTTTAATAATGATGAATGAAAATAATCACTTCCTATGTGTGTCTAAGCCATTGAAGTTTCATTAAATGAACTGTTCTTTGGGCATCCACTGGAACAGCAAAATTTGCAATTTATGATCAGTCCTTTTCTGATGACATTTTGCTACAACCAACAGAACTTGTTAATTTACTGAAGTTTCATTAAAATTTGGGACAATAATAAAAAAAATTTAGTTTAGTTTTTTTTCACTGTCTGCTTTTTTTTTTTTTTTTTTTTGTCCAATTCTGTAGAAATGATAATATAATAATAATAATAAAAAATACTCTAGAATTTTTATAAGCTAAACAAAAGAAACAAATCAAATAATTGAAACTCAATAGTTTTAAGTTCTTGTATTGATATTAGAATTTCTTTCAATTAATTTTTGACTCGTGTTTTTTTTTTTTTTTTTTTTTTTTTTGTTGCAACTCCCATATTGTCATTTTATGATGGTCAGAAAAAAAATGATAAACTTCTGATAAGATTTGAATTCACACTCTTTGCCTGGTAATCTGAACCTTAGCTACATAAATGAGAGTAACTTCCCCTTGTTTGTTTCATTTTGAGGAAGTCATTTGTTTTGGTTGGCCATTTTCATTTCACGGTAAATCTTCACTGAAAATACGAATTTGTTCAAATCAATACAAAATATCATAAAATGTATTCTTGATTGTTATTAAGAACATATTTTATGATATTTTTGTGTGAAAACATGCAGTTGTATTGATGCGAATAAATTCATATTTTCAGTGTAGATTTATGGTGAAATGAAAATGGTCGACCAAAACAAATGGCTTCCTCAAAGTGAAACAAACAAGGGGAAGTTACTCTCATTTATGTAGCTAATGTTAACCTTTGCCTTTAGGAGCTTGGGTATCCATGACAACACCTTACTGATTAGGCTACAAAGGCTAACTACTATGTCATCATCTTTGTTTAATTGTATTACATAAAATTATAATATAATGAGGTTTTGTGAGTTATCCGCCTGTTAGCAGGGGCTCTGTCAGTAGAGCACCTGCCTAGGAATCGCAAGGTTCCTGGTTTAATAACAGTCCAACTCAGCATGTAAAAAGCACAGATTGGGTAATCTATAAATTATAAATTTCTTATAAATGATTAGTATTAGATAGTAATACTTGAAACCATACAACTGTATGCAAATTGTATTAGATATACTTGGTTAGTGATGCTGATAGCTTTTTGATTTAGTGCATCCTGGAATGTACAGATTTGTTTTGAATGAGACCCCTGGAAAATTTATAGGTCCTAACTAAAGCCGTCTAACTCCTACCTTGTAACCTATCCTGTGTAATTCATTTCTAAGAAACTATTGAAATATATTTATAGTTATCTTGAAATGGTGGGAGAAGAAAAAAAGGAAAAAACTGGGACGCATGCACACGATTTTACTGCGTCAGGGTCGCAGGACATGTACCTATCAACATCTCTGCTTGATATATATAATTGTTGGAAGAAAAAAAATCTTAAGCAACAACTACACCAAAAGTGTAAATTTGAACCTGATTCTCTAACCTCTTGGCATGAAATAACCATAGATGGGTTGGCATGCCGCTAAAATCAATCCATCTAGAATCTTGGGAGTTGTGATAAAAAAAAACAATAAAACAAGATAAAATATGAGTGTAATGATAAATAGAAACACGGATAAACTTAAGAAAGATTTATTCTACTTAGAATAATGTTACAGTTTACTGAGAGCTTATATACTCTTAGAAACACCAAAGAGTTCCCCAATGGGGAGGTAATAATAAAACAGGGGAAGTAACTCTCAATTACTTATTACAGAGTCTAAAATTAATTTTAAAAGAATATCTTTAGATTGTTACAAGCAGAAGATATTCAACATTTTTTTTTTTTTTGTTCTTTGGACTGTGTTGTTATTTGAAATATCATAAGTTTTAAAATACAAAAAAAAAACAAAAAACAAGAAAACTTTTTCAAGACTTCATTGCATAGCAAATTAACCCTGTCCTCCAACCATGGCAAATGACCCCTGCCCACCCCCACCCCGGCAAATGACCCCTGTCCCCCCCCCCCCGCCACCATCCAACCTGTGAAAATGTTGGGTTGACGGATGAGAAAGACTAAAACACTGACAACAATTTTTTTTTTTTTTCAAATTCATTTTTAATTTTTTCCTTCATATTTAATTTTCAACTAAAAAAAACAAAAAAACATTTCAGTCCAGATTTCCATTATTCTATAAAAAAATCCTCTTTCATGCAATAAAAAAAAAATCATAAAACTAAATTTTTTTTATTATTTGTTTTTTTTTTGTTTTTTTTAATTTTTTTGTTTTTTTATATATATATCTTCTTTTGGTTATTTCCTATAAGTCTAACATAAACAAAGGGAAACCACTCTTGACTGATAAATTATTTATTTATTTTCCCATTATCAATCAATCAATAAATAATTTATCAGTCAAGAGTGGTTCCCCTTTGTTTATGTTAGAATTATAGGAAATAACCATTTTTTTTTCTTGACCATCAAATGAAAAAGAAATGAACAATTATTCTAATCAATAAACCTAATCGGTTTATTTGAATTGAATAATTTTTTTTTTATTGGTAAAGAAAAAATAAATTTGTTTCACTCTTTTTATTTTAACTATTAAAAATGAAATGTAATCTTTTTTTAAATTTTTAACTATGAACACATGTATTTTTTGTTCTGGGTCCAAATTTTTATTTTTTATTTTTTCATTTATTTATTTATTTATTTTTAATACCCTGTCCGGTGGCCAAAAAGGCTGCTTGGTGGCAGTAGGTGTGACAGTCCCACTTTTAGCCACCAAAACTGTGTTATCACACCTAGTTAGCAGCTGACGAGAACAGGGTATCGCACATGGTATTTATTACAGGTATTATGAAAAAAAATATATATGTAGAAATTTTCTCTCTTTATTATTTTGTAATATCAATTGATAAAAAGATAATTAACATTACTAGCAAATATATGCACACTCCGTAGGGTGCAAGTATTTAAGTTTTAATGTAATGAAATATTAGATTAGATTAGGAAGCTAATGAAACTAAATAAGAATGCAGATAAAAAGATTTGAAACAGAGGGTGGGGGGGTATAATCAAAAAATAAAACAACTGAAACTTATTCTTCCATCTATCCCATCTTTTATTGCTAAATTTTCCTAATTTAACTATTTAGTTAAAATAGGAAGTAAAGAATAAGATTATAGTTATTTCTTCTTGTTAATGGATTTCTTTTAAGATTTATTGAAGAGATTTTTGCTCATATTTAGAAAATAAAACCAAACAATTAGAAATCAATAATACTAAGCACATATTTATTAAAATTAAATTTTTAATATCAATATGCAAATTATCCTTCCCGTTCACACTGTAAAGCGCTATTTTGTTGTATATATAAATACAATTGCATGTTAATAGTATGCAGATATAGTCAACAGTATTAATAATGTAAAGCAATTTTATTAATAATTGAGATTTGAATAAAAATCAAATCATGGAGAATGCAACGTAAATAACTAAGGGAATTGTGACTTGAGTAGTGATATATTTTCAGTTACAGAGAAACACACAATCTCCATTATGATAATAATATTCTCTCATTTTAACAATGTGTGCAGGTGATTTGTGTTGTGTGTTAGGTATGTTATGTATATAGGTGTGTGGTCAGGGTGTGTGGGTAATAGTCCCCACCTTGACATCTGTTTCTTGTTTCTTACTGTTGAAAACTAAAAACCTCAAGTGTTGACTCAAACAGTTTTTTTGTTTGTATTTAATAAAAAAAACAATTCCGTTTGTTTTAAACCTGACAAATCAATTTGTCATTTTAATGAAATTCGATGATTAAAATGTTTTTAAAAAAACAACAAAAAAACAATCCAGAAAATGAAAAGAAGTAAAAAATCTGTTACTAAAGAAATAGAGGCACTTGTAGTGTAATGGTTATCACTGTATGAAATGGACACGGTGACCAGAGTTCAAATTCTGGATGTGGTTGCTTGAATTTCACATAGCACTAATCCCCTTGCGGGTGGCGGAGCACTACATGATATGCAACACTCCACTTTGGCCATTACTTAGTCTAAAACTTTTCACGAAAATAAAACCATCCAGGATTTTACATTTCCTAAAAGAAATGGGATTGTACTCAAAAATATGAATAATTGAACAATAGTTAAAATCTAGACATATATACATTTGTTTTCTACCAAATTTCCGCTATGAATCCAAAACTTAGTCGGCATTAAATGACCCACCGAGGTTGATATGCTGTAAAACAAAACAAAACAAACTAAACCAATGTCAAGCCGAAGCACTTATATGATTGTCCCAATCCTATTGCCCTTATGTCAAGCCCCCAACCCTTTTTATCATATATGTGCTAGAAAGCGGTGGCTGAGGGTCTTAGTGTCCTGGGTATGACTTTAAACTCTATCTGATGGTGATAAAGTATTTTTCCAATTCTGGAGCTCTGGGGAATGTGGAGTATCCCTTCACCACCATTACTCCTAGGTCCACTTGACCTTGAGTGGTAGTACCTGTTAGGGTCCCATCTATGGGTTAAATAGAGAAAAAAAATGAGTTTAAAGAAAATGTATTAAAAAATGAGTTTAAAAAAGAAAAAGTTGAGTCCCTATCAAAAATGAATAAAACAAAATATCTTTGGCATAAAATGACCCCCAATGGGTTGACGTGCCGTAAATTCCAACCAACAATACCCTTGAGAAAGGTATGTGCAGCAGCTCCTTGCTGCTTTTTCTGGTGATGAAAATCAAGATATAAGACTCAACTGATGTTTGAATGAACAGTGATATTATTGCACTTCTGAACACCGTGAAATGTTGGAAAAAGTGAGAGGCGGGGCTAAACAACAATTAATAACTTACAATAATAGGTCTTACAAATTCCAAAAATTTCTTGGGAATGTTGGGAAAATAAATTTACCTTTGCGCTTTAACCAGTTTCAAGGGACTACTAAGAACAATTCTTTATAGAACAAATTTCCCTCTAAATTTTTTAATTGCTGGTCAAATCATCCAGAAAAAAGTAAAATTGTCACCCACCCCTTCAATTTTTCTGAATTTTTCCCCAGGTGTGAACTGTGTTAACGTTAGACAATCCCCAAAATTTGAGCTTCCAATTCCAAAAATTGACGGAGTTATATCGATTTTTAGCTCTCCAAATTTGGTGGGGTTCACAAAAAATAGTGACTTTTTGTAATCTATTTTTGTCTGTAAAATGAGTTCTAGAGCTTCCCTACTCCTAAAATTTGGTTTTTAAAAACGTTTTTGCCCAAGGAATCCAAAAATGTTATCAAGAAATCTTAGTCATCCAATTTTAAGTTATTGATGATTTCTGATTTGTTCATAGGAAGATCAATATCAAAATTTTTTTTATTATTATTTCACATATATTGAACATTATTTGTACCAAAAAGATATGGCCTGGATGATTTGACATGGAATTACCCGGATGCTAGCCTGGATGGAAGTCACGTTGCCTTGGGGGATCTCTTATAGAACCCACAGGGGCTAGAAGGAATAGAAAAATAATATTTCTAACTGATTGGTGCACCTTAAGGCGACAGCTACAGTATAAATCTAAGTTCTCTCCCCAGCTATGGGTAAATAGTAGGTAAAACTAGGCTGTTTAACCTTGGTATACAACCAATCTAGGAGAAGGAAAACTTTGAATTCAAATCAGTTGTATTCTGCTTAAAATTTAACCATGTGTCACATCCTGCTTGATGCAGAGGAGTTTGGTTATACACATAAATAAAAATTAAATATCTGAGCTAATAAATCTAAGTGAAATGTATTTTGATGTCATCAGTAAAATTTCTTAACACAATCTTTAACCTCCTATATTAGACTTGCAAGGTGAAAGCAATGCTCTGCATTATAAGTATGTAGTACAAAACAGGTTACATGACAACTAAATTGATTAAAGAGCTAATTACAATCCAACTGATTTTTTAGACTCCTCAGAACTGGCAGTGGTGTATAATAAGAGAAAACAAATCAAAGTTGGGCAGGGAAAAAAGAGGCAGAAGTTCATATTGGCATTTAGGGTACATTATTTCTTTTTTCTTTAAACTTTTTTTTTCTCTTTAGAATATTAAATACTTAAATTATTATACTGTGTTATATCCACAGCTCCTGCTAGTTATAACAATTTTGGCCCATATTACCTTTTAGGCACCCCTTTTTGATCTCTATTAAGGAAGGACATGTTTTTCATTTACACTGTCAATATCCGGTTGTTTGTTAGGGGTTAGGGGTAGGGGTTAGTTTTATAATTTTTTTTTAAAATTATAAAATCATCTGTTAAAACAACCGGATATTAATGCAAAACATGTCCTTTCTTAATCGAGATCAAAAAGGGGTGCCTAAAGGTCATATTTATTAAAAGTTAACTTGACATTCAAATAAGTTTTAGATTAATTTTACTTTACACTCAAAATATTTATACAGCCTGTTTACTTTATGTAATAATGAAACTGTTTTCTTAATACAAATTAATTTTCCAATTTATTTCGTTGTTTGACTCAATATTATTTTTACATTCTACAAATTAGAAAGATAAACACAATTAGTTATAAAAGGCTGACGTCTATTTTAAACACAGACAAAATATTTCATTGTTGCCTGTTGATAAGAAATTTGAGAATTTGATCTCAGTTGGTAAGTAAAAAAGTATTTATATAAACTAGTGGGACCTGTGGTTTGGTTTATTTTGTTTTACGGCATCTCAACCTCAGTGGGTCATTTAATGCCAATGTAAGGTTCAATGGGTAATTAATGAACATACAATTCCGATACGTTGTGAGACAAAACATTTAATATATATTTTGTTTTACGGCATCTCAACCTCAGTGGGTCATTTAATGCCAATGTAAGGTTCAAGGGTAATTAATGAACATACAATTCCGACACGTTGTGAGACAAAACATTTAATATATATAACAGCACATGGAAACGATAAGATACATAATGTACAGGAGAACAGAACATGTAAATACAAGATACAATATTTAGGTATAAACAAGATACCCAAATATACCTAACATATAAATGTTACAGACATGGAACTAAAGGATAGTCCATGCTGTATAAAGGACTTACAGTAATGTAAGGGGAGTCAAAAGCCCCACCGAGAAGGGGGTAGATAGACTCTAGCCCATAGCAGTTGGTTGAGAAGATCCAGCTAAAAGAGGAAGCAGCGTTTTGAATGAACGCGCTTAACTACCAGAGGTCCCCCTATTGGGAACAAACAGCAACGCAGTGAGAAGATAACTCTTCCGGCAAAAGGAAGATAATCCCCTACACCAACAAAGTTTTGAAATAAATTCATTCTTAATGGATACTCAATTTTCTTTTATAAACACGTGTTTTTCTATTTAACCCATAGATGGGACCCTAACAGGTACTACCATTCCGGGTCAGAGTGGACCAGGGAGCAATGGTGATGAAGGGGTACAGCGGGACCTGTGGATATACCATACTATGATAATTTAATCATTACAATGTTTGATATGTTTACTAAAGAGCTATTGCTAAATAGTTCAATATATAAAAAGTATAATAATCTTGATTTAAGTCTCTTTCACTCTTTTATTTTCTTTCCTTCTTTTCATCTTTTCATTATGTTTGATTGAAACATTAGCATTATCGCTTCAGCGCGCTCACCCCCTCTCTCTATCTTTCCCTTACTCTATTTCTTTCTTTCTTTCTTTCTTTCTTATATTTCTTCTGTGTTGCATGTCCTTTTTCCCTCTTTTTTTTCTTTATAATAAAAACGAAATGGTCCATTATTTAGCTGATGTGACGACACTCATAAGAAATAAGAATTCACAAACATATTTGAGCTTTTAAGTCACTTTTCCGTAGCACCTTCTTTCCTTTCTTTTTCATTCCTTTTCATTCCTTGTTTGAAGAGGAGGTGCCAGGTCGCACAGTCTTCTGCACAAGCCTCCCATGTGATGGTGTTGTTGTGGCATGTCTTCATGTTCCTCTTGTAGACATCTTTAAAGTGCAGGCGTGTATGTAAAAACATAACAGTTTTAATCTTCCTTGTTTAATGTTTTAATATACAAAAATATATCGAATGTATCGCTGTTTATGTTTTGTGTCTATTTCAACAGAAGAATACACCGACTGTACGTCTGCAATAGGGGTAAGACCCCCCACCCCGAAAATGGGGCCACCTGTTAGTCAAGGGTGGTGACTTGTAATGCTTAAGGACACAATCCTGATGGTTGAGCAGTCCATGACATGCAATACTCCACTTTGGCCCTTAGGCTAGATGGACAGTTGGAGAAGCCCTTTCCAATAAATCGGCTAGTCATGTCAATCCCTAGCACCTATACGATTGTCTTGACCCTATTGCCTTTATGGGAATGCCTGAACTCTTTTTATCATACATGTGCTAGAAAGCGGTGACTGAGGGTCTTAGTGTCCAGGGTATGAAGTTAAACTGCATCTAATGACGAAGTTCCAATTCTAGAGCACTGGGGAGTGTGAAGTATCCCTTCATCACCATTACACCCGGATCCACTTTGGCCCAGGGTGGTAGTACCTATTAGGGTCCCATCTATGGGTTAAATTGATTGAAATGAGTTATAAAAAATGAGTTTAAAAGATTGAATTTAAAGTTGAATGTTGAATACCCATCAAGAATGAATAAATCAAAAATTCTTTGGCATAAAATAACCCAACAAGGGTTGACATGCTGTAAAATCGAACCAACCAACCAACCAACACTGTAGTAGGACTGAGCCTCACCCTTCATAGAGTGAAAATTAGATAGACTGCAGCAGCTATCATCCTTGACAGCCATTCACATTCAACTAACAGGACATTGTAATTCCATTTTTTGGCTCGTACTGATACAGCCACACAAAAAGAACCTCAAATCATATTCAATCATCACAATCAACATCTTATTATTATAATGGAGATTGTGTATCTGTTTGTCTGTAACCAAAACTACGTCATCACTGACGTCACGGTTTCCTTAGTTATTGAAGTTATATTCTCAATGATTATTAAATTGTCATTATCTAATCTTTATTAGCATCTTATTTATTCTACTTATTAACGATAATCTCTATTAAAGTCTGAGTTAGATTTGCCTCAAAACTGCCCATGTTTTTAATGCATTTGCTGTGCATCCCACTTATGCAAGCGTGACACAAGGACATTTTTATTTGGGCCCACCCACAAGCCGAGACTCATGGGTGATAGGTGCAAAAAATGCGTTGATCCCGTCGGCATTCCACCTCAAGTGGGCGCCTCAGGCACTGAGCAATAAACCCAGCCCTGTCCCTTTAAATCAAGGGGACATGTGTTGCCTGGTGGGATAGTCCCCTGGGATCAACGCATTATCACTAATAGTCCAGTGGCCGAAACCACCAGACCCCCACCCCGAAGAACTGTTTTTTAGTTATTAACCTCATGCCCCACGTTGTACGTGTTAGGCACAAGGCACTATTAATGTGTGACCACCCACGAACCGAAGCTCATGTGTGGCGGGTGCAAAAAATGTGTGGATCCCGTCGGCATTCCCCCTAAAGGGGGGCGCCTCAGGCAATAAACCCAGCCCCGCCCCTTTAAATCGAGGGGGCAGGTGTTGCCTGGGGGGATGGCCTCCTGGGATCACGCCGTTAATTTAACACACAGGTCCAGTGGCCGAAGGACGGGTTTTTAGCGCATTTTAAAATCCTGAAATATGTGTTATGTATCTATAAGAAATAAAGATTTACATAGTATTTGGTGGGAATAATTTGCATAATGATTTGAACAAAACTGAGTTTAATAAATAATTATCTGCTGTTACTGATCTTTAATACTATCATGTTATTCTCAAACATTAAAAGTAATCCTATATATAATTATATATAGAAATCAATTAAGAAAACATTAAAATAAGTTTAATATTTTTATATTCACTTTTATTTAGTTTCGTTAGTGCTAGGTATACCCACAAATTTGTCTGCTTTTCATTTGAAAAATGAATTAAAATTAATCAAATTGATTATTTAAGGTCAAATTTTTGTCTAAGTCGAAAAGTTGTTACATAATATCAGTAGAAAAAAGCAAAATAATATTACACATGTAATTTATTTTTAATACATTTAAAACGGTTATTTTGGTCAATTTCCATCAAGATGGCCGCCAACGCTGGTTAAAATCCGTGTTTACAAAATAAATTGTAACATTCGCGATTAAAAAAAAAAAATTCCAAAAATCAGGGAATTATCCGATTTTACTGAAATGTTCAGTATTGATTTATCAATTAATGAATTTTATTCATTATAAAATTCATTCATTGCTAAATCAACACTTAAATTTCATTAAATTGATTGATTCCCTGATTTTTGGTAATTTTTGGTGTGTCAAAATTGTATTTAAAAAAAACACGGATTTTTCGACAAATTGGTTATACCTACGTTAGTCTTTCTAATTTAATATGATATTTTATTACACTAAAACTTAAATACTTGCGCCCAGTGGGCGCATAATTTTGCTAGTTTATTATAATAAAAATTTCCGCATCTGTTTATAACTGAATTAATGGGAAAAGGATACATTTTAGAATAAGTTTTTTTTTCTAGATTTACCCAGAAATGAAAGCGAAATTGGTTTTAAGTAAGCCGATTCAGCTACCCGAGTCCAAGTTATAGATATTTTTGTGGTATCCCAACTCAGAAGATTTTCATATTTTACACACACCTTTACAAATATCTCTCGATATTCCCAGGATCTTAGAAAAAATGTATTGGAAAAAGCATTTCATACGATACTATTATATGTTATGTTGTTCCATCTACTCAGGTGTAAACTCGATACTACTGATTTCAGTAGCTTAGTTTCACGGTCAAAGGGAAATAACTTCTTGAAATAACATTGAGTTATCTCCCTTGCCAACGGACGCACTAAATCTAATCAAATCAATTTTTTTTTTAATTCGCGACTTTGTACTCAAGTTTCCTTTACTGAAGTATTTTTTGCAGATTTATTTCGTGGATGTATTTTATATCTGATTCATAATTTTCGATGCATTTCGCGAATAAGAATATTGGTTTCGTCTTCGTAGGAAACAATAACCTCAAAAGGTATTTCGTTAATGGTAGAAATGCAGAATAGCGCGTAAGTGATAATATCATTAGAATCGTAATTTACGTATAAATAGCATTAGATTACGGAAACTTCCAAAGTAGCCTGTCCCTAACACTAACACCTAACCCTAACGTCTGAAAGGTTTCGAGTATTTCTATGAAATGTAATGCATTTTTATACGTAATCTAATGATATTATATCTTGTGCGCTATTTGGCATTAGAACCGATTTCTTTATAAGAATAAAATAAATTCTTCTCAAAAGAAACCGTAAATTGAATAATATAAACTTTTTAAAAACATTTCCTTTCTTCATTTCTTTATCTATTTCATTCACTTTTCTTTTTCATTTCTTTGTGCTGGTAACTCCTGGGTAATTCCAGGTCAAATCATCCAGGCCATGTCACCCATCCCCATCAATTTTTCTGAAATTTTGTACACGTGTGGACTATGTTAAACTTAGACAAGCCCCCACATTTGAGTTTCCAATTCCAAAAAATTGACCGAATTATGTCGATTTTAAACTCGAAAAAGTTGAGGGGTGTGCAAAAAATGGCAACATTTTGTAACCTATTTTTGTATAGAAAATTAGTTCTAGAGCTTCCCTACTCCTCAAAATTGGTTTATACAAGTTTTTTGGTCTGAAGAATCCAAAAATGTTATCAAAATAGGCATAAAATTAACAATTTTAAAGTTATTCATGATTTCTTATTTTTTTATAGCAAGATAAATAAGTAGATAAATCGCAATGTAGCACTGCATATAAAAAAAAAATGAATTATTATTCTACATATATTGAACATTATTTGTACCAAAAATAAAGTTTGGTTTTTGCTCACAAGCGAAGGTACAACATCAGTTTAAATTTTGTGAGTCCGATAGAAATGATCAGGATTATGTTAGTGGTTGGATAAATAAAATAATATAGAAAAAATATATTTCCCTTGTATCAATCATATTGCCTGCAAAATTATGAGCATGAGAAGCTTGTGGGTAATGTGTCACTTATTATCTAGCCTTACTGCACTCTCCAGTCAGGTTGAACACCAAACCTTATTTTGATTGGCTGAATTTCTAGCCATCAATTGTGGGCAGCAGTTAAAAGATATGACCTGAGAATTTGGTTAGATAGTTTTATTACCATTAACAGCAACTGAAGGAGTAAAGAGAAGGGCGTGGGAGAGTGAGGAAAGTAATTTGTTGGACATTAATCATGGTATTGATCTGGTTTATTGATGCCAGGGGGTTAGAGATAAAGGAACTACAACTGTATTGGCTACAAGACTATTTGCTCTCCTCTATAAAAATTAACAAGAAAGGGGAGCGAGCAGATGAGAAAGGGCGGAATTATGACGTCAAGGAACGAGTTAACAACGACAGGAAATGCAACAGGTTTTAATACAAATATGCACATAAAAAAGGGTACACAAAGAGAAGAAAGTTCTTAGTTTAGTTCGGACAAGCAACCCGAGGTTTAATAACAGTTCTTTTAGAAGTTAGCGGAACCTGCTCGTGAGGTATTGCCGTATGTTATTATTTTAGTTCTCAGCTCCTTAAGGTCTTAGCTGTAGTCATTAGTTTAGTTTAGTTTGGGTTTTTGGTTACAGCACCGTTCGAGGTAAGCCGTAATTAATTGATTGTGGGTTTGTTTAGGGTTGTTTAGGATGCAAAAAGTTTATTTCTGCTAGCAGCATTTCGACTGCATTGGTATCAAAGGGTGAAGCTTGTCTGAGGTTGCATTTATCTCGTCGGCTCCCTTAGTTGTTATCCTGGTGATTAAAGGTAATTGCTATCAGCCTTCATGGGTCAAAAGATAGCAATCTCTCAAAGTCCAGAAGCAGGTTATAGATTAAGTCCGTCGTGGGTATTATTCTATCCGTAGTCCAGTTCGTAGTAAGAGAGAGAGCAAAGCCCTTACCTGTAGTAGTAGTCACCCAAGGGGGTGCGGGTGTGGAAGAGGTGTTAACCCCTTGATGGTCGCAACTAAAAAAAAAGATGCGTGGTGGGCCGAAGCCAGCAGTCAGCCCACTAAAAGAGGAAGAATTATCAAAGTCATGGGCTTTTATAAGGATCACCACGTGACTACAGAATGTTAGGGATGGCTGCTGCTGCTGCTGCTGCTATGTGTCGGTGACACTCGACCACTGGGGGCACAGGTACCGGTGAAGACCGAAGATAATAATATAATAAAATTTCAATACCTCTTCAGGCCATGTAGCTAACATAGTTGTAGTTCCTTCACCACTAACCACCCAGAACAGTTAGGTAGACGTAAACTTCAAGAAATCATTTTTATTTTAATTATTTCTATTGCACTCATTTTTGTTACCTTCCAATTTTCAATTCTAAAATAAAATGGAGTGCCGATATTGAGGTTTATATCATGTCAGAATTTTGCAGGCAATATGATTGATACAAGGGAAATATATTTCTGCTATATTATTTTAAATATATCCAACCACTAATAATTACTCTGTGTCCTTTGCTTCTTTTTTTTTTTTTTTTTTTTTTTTTGAGAAAGGGGTTGGGTGGATTGTATGTAAAAAATATTTCAACCTGCTTTTCTATTTTCTTCCCAGAATTCCTCTCATCCAAAAAATGACTCTTCTTTTATTAAGTGCAATCCTCATTTTAATGAGCAACAAAGTTTATACAGGTAAGTCAAATGATTTGTTGGGATTTTACTAATGAGGCTTTATAATTTGTATTATTTAGATTTATGGACTGTTGTCCTCATAAGCGACACCAGATAAGCAGGTTTTAAATTTTTGCTTTTCATCTTGAACGATTTGGACGGTCTCATTTTTAACCAAAATGATAATGGTCGTACAACGAGTATTATTATATAGATTTTTATGTCATCTAATTTTTAGTAATGACCATCTTTTAGTAATATGAGAAAGCACTAATTATGAATAGTAGTAAAAAAAGATTCTGTGGAATGGCCTATGAGAGCCTTGCTTCCTGTGGGGCATTCTATATTAAACCAACCCTCTGTTACATTTTGGCTTTGTGGGCGTGTCAGAGGTCCATTATTTAGCAGAGGTGACGACACTCATAAGATAAGAATTCGGCGGATATCCGACACCAGATAATCAGAATTTACATTTTTGAATCTCATCTCGGACGATTTGGATGGTGTCCAGGTTTAAATTTAGGGTTTACCTTGTGCTGGACCAGTTGCCATGCAAGATGTGAGATGTGACACAACAATACAACAAGAATTCGACGAATAAGCAACACCTGATAATCAGGATTCACATTTTTGCATTTCATCTTGAACGATTTGGACGGTCTCATTTTTAACCAGAGGGTGTTGCAAAATGATAACGATTTACAATTAAGAAACACGAGTATTATTATATAGATTTTTTATGTCATCTAATTTTTAGCAATGACCATCTTTTAGTAATATGAGAAAGCACTAATTATGAATAGTAGTAAAAAAGATTCTACGGAATGGCCTATGAGAGCCTTGCTTCCTGTGGGGCATTCCATATTAAATCAACCCTCTGTCACATTTTGGCTTTGTGGGCGTGTCAGAGAAATACTATCTTACTGTTGTATAGCCCTTTCCTTTTTCTTATCATATCAAAGTATTTATCTTCTATCTTTTTGTATCCGTGGGGATTAAAATAAAACAAAAATAAGAATAAAATAAAAATAAGATTAAAAAGACAAACAACAAACTCCCATCGAGCATTGACCGGAAGACCCCTCTGTGCATGACCGACAAAAAGGACTGACTCCCTACACCAAAAAGGATACCTCGGTCATTCGAACTGAGGCCGCAACTGTGTGTAGTCGTTTCCAGGGGGCATGTCCCCTCGCTACAGACGACTATGCCCTGTTCAAGTCGTAAAACTACCTATTTCCTTTCTCGTTCCTTTTCGTTCCTTAAATTCCATTTCAGCTTACCAGCCCACAAGAAGAAAGAACCAGCTTTATTGGGGATAAGATACAAGACGAATGAACCAAAACCTTAGCCCCATATGCCTCTTCTCTGCTAGCCGGACATTTCTGCTATTTCTTCGATGTGGGTTGGTTCGTCTATCGCCAATCAGGGCACCCAGGCCAGTTTTCTCTTTATTCTTCTGGTCTGCTCCCTTGGAACCTCTTGGGATTCTTTCGTCTCTGTGTTCGTTGTTGTTTTTAGTAACGCAACACAAAGATTTGGATATTTTTAGACGTCTTTATTTAACCCAAGTTAACCATCACGCGCGGGAGGAATAGCCATATTGGAGAGGTACGTCTGCCTCCTTTAAAACCTAAGCTAGAACTCTTTTTTAAATAAATACTACCGAGTTTCGAAAATAAAAATAATCAATACATTAAACAAATACAAATAAAAATCAGAATATTTAGAAATTTTTTTTTTTTTTTAACTTAAAACAAATCAGTTCATAACTAACACGGTTCACTTTTTCATCGTTCTTGCTAATTCGTTGTGAATTATTCTTGCATATATATATCTCACATAAGCGCGTGGTGTAATGGTTAAAGTCATGGGAAATGGACTCGTCGCCCTGAGTTCAAATCCTGGATATAGTAATTGCATTTTCACTTAGCGCTAATACCCTTGGGAAAGGTATGAATCTTACTCTCCCTCCAGCTATGAATAAATAGCAGGGCAGACTGGGCTCTTTAATCTTGGTTAGGCAACCGGTCTTGGAGAAGGAAAACTCTGAATTCAAACCTGTTGAACTCCGCTTAAGAAATTGACCTTGTGTCACATCCTGCTCGTGCGGAGGGGTTGGTAAATATATATATATATCTCACATAAGGATATATCAAACTTGCTTGGGTATCTCATGTGGTGTAATGGTTAGCAAGCAGATTCGCAGACCATTGTTAGTGAGTTCGATTCTCACTGGTGTGTGGGTAGGTTAGAGTAACCTCCCTTTATTGATAGTTAACTTAGAGTGACTGTTTGTGGTGTTATGCAAATATTAGTGGCAGGCCCTCGGTAAGTCTATACTTAATGACTGGTGGGCGCCGCCATTTGCATTCTGGACTTCGTACGTCGTATGAGACGGTCGATTCGTGTTACTCTTCTTACAACTGGGTGCCCCACATTTCTGACCTTGTGCCGCATCTAAACTACGCTTAGTAAATAACTATATCAAACTACAAAGTGTCCGGATTTTTTTCCTCGCATACAAACGATGTTAGCGATTTGTTATGGTACCCAGATATGACAAACATACAAAGACAGGTAATCTGAACATTAGCTACATAAATGAGAGTAACATACCCTTGTTTGTTTCACTTTGAGGAAGCCGTTTGTTTCGGTCGGCCATTTTCATTTCATTGTAAATCTACTCTGAACATACGAATTTGTTCGAATCAATACAACTGCATGTTTTAATCATCTTCAAAATTATTCGTATTTTTAGTGTAGATTTACGGTGAAGTAAAAATGGCCGGCTAAAACATAATGGCTTCCTCAAAGTGGGGTGATTACTCTCATTTATGTAGTTAATGTTCAGATTACCCAAAGACAACCCTCAGTCGTCAATACCCAAGCTATTCGGCTACAACCGCAACACTACAGGGAAACTTCGTTAAGCATATAATCTCTCCAGTTCGTATGAAGAAAAAAGATGTGACATGAAAGGAGATCCCTTCCGCTCCCACGAACCAAACTGACCAATCAAAGAACAGCCAACAGACCCAGCGAAAAGGCCAAGCACTGTAAATTTAGAATTACCGTTATTTTAAATTCCTACTCTGTAACATAACAACCCGTGTAAGTAGTGCTTGTAATATCGTAATACGGATTGTAATATTCTCATGTCATATCCAATGTTATGTGCAATTAGTATGTCCATCATATCATATCATCTTATGTTATGTTTAATTAATTCTTTCACAAACTAATAATTTTGAAGATGATTAAAACTTTTTTCACATCAATACCTATGTAATAAACCGGGTTAGTATGCAAGCGTATGGTGACGAGGAAAAACAAACACGGATTTTGAGTTTCAAAATTGTATTGGATAAAATAACATGAGAACGACGAAAAGCTGAAATTGAATTTAAGAGAGAAAGTCTGATTTTGGGATAGTAGTAAAATGACTAATAAAGTCAGTAAAAATGTCCGGTGGCCGAATCGTTTGTGGTGTAGATGGAGAAGTGGGCAGATGAACCAGTGGTAGTGGTTGGGTGTTGATTAGGTGGGCAAGTCTTGTGTTTTTAGTAGTCGTTAGCGGTTGTATCGTGAATCAATTGGCGTACGATATGGTATCGCTGAACGATGTGGAATTGTTCATTTGTTGACTGCCTGTGAGGTCAGATTTGGGTAGAGGTAGGTGAGGGTGTAAATCGGCCGCCTGTGATGTATGTTCGTTTGCGAGGTCGGCCCCGTCGATGTGTGTGCGACACTGACGCCTGTGATATATCTGTTTCAAAGCCGACTTTATATAGGCCTGTGTGATCCGGAATCGGATCACAGAAGCCTTTTTTTTGGGGGGGGGGAGAGCTTTCGATTGGATGAAAATGTGAGTTTATTTACAAAATTATTTTATTTTTATTTTTTGGGCATTCTTGTTTTCCAACCGGAACTTCAATTTGGAGCCTATGCGCAAAACCGTGTTAAATTGGTCACTTCTTTTAACTAATTGTTAGTGTAATTGTGTGTCGAATATTATTTTTATGAACAATATAATTATATATATCATCGAAGAAATGAATCATATTTTCAATATACAGAAGATTCAGACATATATATATATCTGTGTAACATCCCAAGATGGAACCGAACCCGATAAAATGCCTTCGCGGGCATAACCTTATAATATGCTTTTTATGGTAGGCCACATACTATAAGAAAGATATGATTTCGTAGGCCACATTCAGAAGGTAGACCACATATAATGGTACCGCATTACCTTATCTTACTTTTTTTCGCGTAACACTTAGGGACCTTTTGCAGAACACTAGGGTTCCAAGGAACCCCAGTTGAGAAACGCTGCATTATAGTATAGATACCAAAAATTATTTTTTTAAAATAGTTTAGTAACGGTGATAGAACAGAAAAGATGAGAGAAATAAAGCTCTTCAGAGAATTTTATTGTTTTATTTTTTTTTTTTTTCTTAGTGATGTCAATAAAATGTTTTTTTTTTTTTTTTTATTTTCGGTTGATTATTTCTTCATTCTATTTTTTTAAATTTTTTTTTTGTCGGGAATCTTTTTTAAGAAGCTCGCGAAATCTTTGAAAGACAGATGATTTCTTTAGTTGACACACGTGGGTCCCTCATTTATATGCACGATCACGACTTTTCAGGTGAGACCTATTCCTACCTTTGCGTCGGTCATCGTCAACCTCCTATTGATTTCTACATATTTCCCTCAAGTTATTGATTTTTACTGAAATCAAATTAGCCCCCCCCTCCCATGTCTAAGTGGACTGAGACAACTTGTCTTGTGTATCTCTGTAGAGTTACAGATAGAAGAGAGAATTAGTTTTCCTGGGCTGTGTTTAAATAGCTAGGTTGCAACGTACCCTAGTGGCAAATCCTGGTGACAAGGGAAGATAATCCTTTGTCAATCTCGACCCCAACCAGACAATCGCTACAAAGGTATTAGATAAAGAATGAATGAAAGTTTGTTATGCGTTGGAATTCTGGTCTTTGTCACAAAGTTACTCGTAGAGCAGGGGTCACCAAACTACGTCAAGGGGAGATCATTTTGCTAAATAAGTTTGATACTCTTCGAGCTCAAACTTCCTCGGCTTATTCATTATGAAGGAAGAAAGCTGGATAGAAGAACTTATGACTTAAACAACTATTGATAGTTTCACACAAAAATTGATCTGCCATAAACATACCTAGCAAAGGTGTTGCATAGCATACCTTTTTTTTTTTTTCGTATATATTATACCTGAGTGAAAGCAGTTAGAAAAAATAATTAATTAACACAACTCCTACCCCAGCTATGGTTAGCGGAATGAGAACAGGATACCCCCGTGGAATAAATAAAGGGTTAGGTTCAAAGTTCCGTGAATACGACGAGAAAGTTCGCGAGTTCGAAAAGAAGGTTCCCGAGTCCGACAAGAAATACCTGAAGAAGGCCGGAGGGCATATCGGCCGAAACGTTGTACAAATAACAATGAAGATGGGGACAATAGTCCGAATAACGCAGATAATACTAATCTTCAATTCTCATCTCAAACATTCAGAGAAAGATTATAACTGTATATCTGTTGCTTCATACGGGTCTACTTCTTTGCTTTGTATACTTAGCTTCTGTTTCTGCTATCTTGCTATCTTCCTTCTTAGCCTGGGCTGGATCTCCGGGCTGGGATGGGATTGTGACTGGATTACTTAATCTGCGCTTCTGGATCTTCTGTTATTCTGGATCTGACCTGGGACGACCTGCGTTGTCACTTTGACATGGGAGGGGGGGGGCTAATTTGATTTCAGTAAAAATCAATAACTTGAGGGAAATATGTAGAAATCAATAGGAGGTTGACGATGACCGACGCAAAGGTAGCATTAGGTCTCACCTGAAAAGTCGTGATCGTGCATATAAATGAGGGACCCACGTGTGTCAACTGAAGAAATCATCTTTCAAAGATTTCGCGAGCTTCTTAAAAAAGATTAACAACACAAGACTTTCTGTTTCGAACTCATATTTTATTTTTATGAATCCCAGACCAACAAACAAACACGCAGAGATTTGGCTATTTGGACGAGAGACGCCATGGTTCGTCTGTCTCGTCCATTCACCCGACCCAAAACTGACTTTTCTAGCTACTTTTTCGCGGCTCGCGTTTGCGAACTGGAAGAGAGGTCAATACCGGGTTACATCGTGTCATTCGCATTCCCTGTATCTCTCCACTAACCGTTATTTTCGAATCTATGCTACACTTACTGTACATAATGAATAGACTACCTATCAATGATGTAACAAAGGTTGGTATTGAAAATCCAGTATGGGAACTTACGTTCGCTAGCAATTTTAGGCACACCATAGAAACTTCGAAATGTGAAAATCTGAAATGATATTTCAGTCTTTTTATTTTAATTTCAGATCCTCACGGCCATGGAGCGTTGGCGGAACAAGAGAAAAGTAAATAATTCGACTTTTTTTTTGTAAAATACGAGGATGAATGAAAAGTTTTGCAATATTTTACTACAGCCCTGTCTGTTGGCGCTTTAGAATACACTGACTGCACCCCCTGCAGAGGGGTAAGACCCCCTCAATGGGGACACCTGTTGGCCGTGGGTGGTGACCGTGGTGCTTAAGGTCAGAATTTTGGTGGATGAGCAGTCCATGACATGCAACACCCCAAATTGGCTCTTTCTTAGGCTAGACGGGTGGAGATGCCTCCTCTGATCAATCGGTTGGTCAAGCCCAAGCAACTCTATGATTGTCCCGACCCTATTACCCTTACAGCAAGCCCCAACCCTTTTATCATATGGGTGTATAGAAGGGGGAAAATATATGGGGGGGGGAAATAGATATTCGAATCAAGAAGTTCCTGCTGAGGGGGACCAAAAACAAGCGAGTTCACCAAGCCAGACTTTCTTTTGGTCAACACATTCTTCGTCTAGCAGCTGGAAAATCCGTCGTCGTAGTCGAAATAATCTATAACAGTTCAAAATCGCATTTCCTATTTAGTTTTGTTTCTGTTGGACTAAAATCCATTTCTTTACTAGGTCGTTCGCAAAGCGCTTCGTCGTCGTCGTCGACTGCTTCTGCTTCTTCTGTTGCTGCTGACTGCTCAGCGATCGACTCACTTGTTATTTATGGACATATTTACCCAAACATCCGGGCACATCAATCGAACCTCGCGTCCGTCCAGTGCCCAAATCCTATTTGTTTTTGCATGCGGGAGGACGCGAGTTCGATCCCAGCAGGCAAGACAATGTCTTGCTCTTTTTCCTTTCTCGTTCTCCATCACAGGTGCTAGACGGCGGTGGTTGCGGGTCCCGGAAATGACGTTAAACTCTAACTGATGGTGAGGTTCAAGTTCTGGAGGTCTAGGGAATGTGGAGCACCCCTTCATCACCACTGCTTCCATGTCCACTCTGACCCGGAGTGGTAGTATCTGTCAGGGTCCCATCTATGGGTTAAATAGAAAAAATTGTTTAAAAGAATTGAGTTTAAAAATCCTTCCAAACTATCGCTACGAATCTTTCAAAACTTTGCCGGCATTAAATGACCCACTGAGGTTGATATGCCGTAAAACAAAACAAACAATATTTTACTACATACCCATTTAACCCCATTTAATTCAGTGATTGGTAGTTATATGGTTAAGGGGTGGTTCTTATGTGGGATTAAGTTCTTTGGTGCATGTTCGCTGCCAGTGTTTCTTTTAAATACTATTATATGTGGATTTTCCTTCTTGTGGATTGTCAGGCTGAAAAGGAATTAAAAGGAAAGAAGAGACAAAGATAAAATATACTTATAGGTTTCAGACTTTATTCCTAGGTTTATGGTTATTTCTTGGAGAGGAGATTTTCTCCTGTGCCAGTTAATAGCGTGTGTTCCCAGTAAGGTCTGCATTTGGAATGTTCGGGGATTCTTTTTTGGTGCCAAGAAAAGTGTTCATGCCCAGTTTGAGGGTTCCTGGCAGATAATTATTTTTATTTTTTTAATTTTATTATATTTTAATTTTATTTTAATCCTCACAGTTGAAGCGCTGATATGCTGTGCATTGCTTTAACTCATGCACAAAGATGAACGTGCAATGTAGCCGAATTTGGGAACTTATCCGGACCATATGACCTTTAGGCACCCTTTTTGATCTCGATTAAGAAAGGATGTTTTTCATTTACACCGTCAATATCCGGTTGTTTTAACAGACCATTTTTAGATTTTTGAAAATTATAAAACTAACCCCTAACCCTAACCCCTAATCCTAACCCCTAACAAACAACCGGATACTGACGGTATAAATGAAAAACATGTCCTTTCTTAATCGAGATCAAAAAGGGGTGCCTAAATGTCATATGGTCCACTTATCCTTTACAAGTTCAAAACCGTGGATTCCAAAGCCATGCTCCAACCAAGCTATATGGCAAGTAACACTCAGAGAGTATCAGGTGAGATCAACATCTTACAGTCCAGTGAGATCAACTTCATGACTTCAGCAAAAACATCTGGAGCTGAAGAATTGTGACTCATGCTGCTAGAATTTATGGGGGGACAAGAAGTTTTTGGGTTTTGGGTTTAAACAGTGGCGGTTGTGGTTATTCTCAGTGCGTGTTCGTAGGGTTTTGCTTTTAACCGCATCTTATTTGGTGGTCGCACTGGAAAGGAAGGAAGTCAAGAATGAAAAGAAAGAGACAAAGACAGAAGGTGGTTTTATGATTTAGGCTTTATTCACCGGTCATAACCACCTCGTGGCAAGGAAATTTCTCCCTGACCAGTTGTGGTGTCTTGTTCCAAGTCCGAATGGCTGTGAGATTCTCTTGGGGTCGGAAGTGGGCCCTTTTTCTCGCACATGCGCGGAGGGTTCTTCCGGTGAAGGCTCATGGGATTTTTAAAAAAAATCTTAATTTTATTTTACTCCTCACAAATTACCCTATTGTATTAGTGTGTTATTTGAAAGCCACACAGACGAACGTGCAGTTGAATTTGGGAATTTAGGCTTCATGACTTCGAACTAGGAGGAGGAGGAGGAGGAGGAGGAGGAGTCGGTTTATACCTTTCCCAATGGTATTAGTTTAAAAGTGAACATAATAGCCCAACTGAAGTTCGAACTCGTTTACTAGGATGTCACAGTCCAACATGTTAGCCACTACACCACGGCGACCCCACCCCACCCTCTTCAATAAGTTAAACAAAAAAGATTGCCTTGAATTCATCGAATTCGTTTCAGATTATAAATAAAGTTTGTGATATTAATTATATTGTTTATTTAATACAATATTATTTACTTACACAAGCGCTTTCAACCATTTCGCTGGTCGTATTCTGGAGGGTTGTGATTGTTTGGTGCAAGTTTTATTCGTTTGGAAGTTGTTTTGTTTTGTTTTATTTATTTGTTTTTGTGGTTTCTTCAGTTAGGAGAGCCTATTGAAGAAGACTCGCAATTTGCATTAAAAAAAGACTTAACATAAATAAAATAACATTTAACACCGGCAACAACATCTTTAGTAACTAACGCACTAAACTGTACTAGAAACAAAAAATGAATCTGCTACGATAATCTTGTAAATTCGCAATCTTTGATTTCTCACTTTAGATCAGGATTCTGTTATTCACACCACAACACAAAACCTTCATTACACGCAAGAAGTAAAGATTATAATAGGGTGTCAAGTCATGCGAAGCCTGTAGGAGAACTGCCCCACCCCATGTCCTCTCGCCTGTTTTTTTTAAATATTACACTGCCATCTAATGCAAAACTGTACTAGAAAAAACTGAAGCTGCTATGATAATCTTGTAAATTCACAATCTTTGATTTCTTACTTTAGATCAGGATTCTGTTATCCACACCAACACACGAAACCTTCAGTACACACAAGAAGTAAAGACTATAACGGGTGTCAAGTCTTTCGTTGTCACGCACAGAACAGAGCTAGCAGGTTACGTTCAATCAATATGCATGCCTATAGGAGAACTGCCCCCCCCCACACACACACGTCCACAGGCCTGTTTTTTTTAATGTCGCTGCCATCTTATGCAAATAAGTCTGCAGCACAAAAATGACAATTTGGCGAACGGCTCTCAGAAGGTAGATTGACACGCGAGACAACGAACGCGTTTAGCTCCCGGTACGTCACTGTCACTTCTATTACAACCCTACGACAATAGACTCTCCTAACTGAAAAAAAATCTTCCAAACGAATAAAACTTTTTTTTAAAAAAAGAAAGAAACCAAAATAAAATTTAAAAAATGCGACCACCCGTCTAGCCCAAGATAGGACCAAAGTGGAGTATTGTAAGTCATGAACTGCTCATCCACCTGGGTTCTATCCTTAAGCATCACGGGTCGCCACCCACGGCCAACAGGTGGCCCCATTGGGGGAGTCTTACCCCTCTACAGAGGTGCAGTCGGTGCATTCTAACGCCCAGTCGACAGCGGGAGGGTAATGTTACATACGCCCTTCTTTTCACCATCTTATCCTAATGTTGTACTGCTACTAAGCTGAATCGGGCATTATCAGTAACAGCCAGACAGTGAAGGAGTATATCCCCTTTTCACTCATGCGGTGTTTTCTACTTTCATTATCTTCGTTTGGAAATCGTCAGTTGGTTTGTTTACAAATGTTTGAAGTAGAACTTACCGGCGACGAGTTAAAATATGAACCTTTGATTAGCTTGATGAACTAGGGTGCTTATTGGAGACCTGATCTCTTCGTTTGGTAAAAAAAAATTATGAACTTATAATCAATATCCATGGAGGTGTGTGGTGTAATGGTTAGAGTCGTAGGAAATGGACTCGTCGACCCGAGTTCAAATCCTAGACGAGGCTGTTTGCATTTCGTATAGTGCTAATACATTTGGAAAAGGTATGAATCCAAATATTCTACCTCCAGCTATGGGCAAATAGTAGGACAGTCTGGGCTCTTTAACCTTGGTTAAGCAACCAGTCTAGGAGAAGGAAAGCTCTGAATTCAAACCTGTTAAACTCCGCTCGTGAGGAGGGGTTGGTAAATATATATTCATATATTTATGAGCAAATTTATGAGGTTTCGCGGGACTCATATAATTCCCAGGTTATAAGCAAGTAAATTCGGATTAAGAAGACGAAGACAACAACAATAGAAGATAAAAAGAACATATATTCAAAAGGTACGAAAGGTTGCAAACTTAACGGCGCTTGCTGCCAGACTTATCTTGCTGAGGGTTGAAGGTAAAGGAGCACTGGAAAACACGACTCGCTGGTTGACTGTCCAACACTATAAATGACTTTCGTCATGGAATTTAATTTTAGGTGCCAATATCGTATATTGGGGATTCGCCCTCTAGTGCCAGGGGCAGATAATTTATCTATAATTTTTCCTATAAATTCGTAAAATGTCATTATTTCCACCACTTATATATATGTTTTCTTGATTTTTTAAATTCTATTTCAGGTGAGGACTCTGAAATCAGAGATCTGGTAAAAGTATATGGTAATTGCTTTTCTTTTTCGGTGGGGGTGGGGTCTAATTTTGCGAAATACGAGTAAGAGTCAAAATTTATCCGCACTTTTGCTTGTGAAACTATGTGGGTCACAGTATAAAATGTGATACTATTACATACCTACATTGACATCGCTAATTGGTGAAAGTGAGAGTTCTCAGATAAGAGAGCGATATTAGTGTGTGTGTGTGTGTGTGTGTGTGTGTGTGTGTGTGTGTGAGAGAGAGAGAGAGAGAGAGAGAGAGAGAGAGAGAGAGAGAGAGAGAGAGAGAGAGAGACTTACTTGGTGAGGAGATCTTACTTGCTTCTTGCTGACCCTTCTACCATCTCCTCCGACTGCCATTTTGTTGTCTAGTTGGGTTGACTTCTAACTAACTTCTTCTAAGGGCTTCTGTTTGGCTTTGCTTGTTTAAATTAAATGAATTAATAAGAAATCTTTTTGTTAATTGATCAAGTTTTTATTTTATCTTCATGCCCATTATCACCACGCGGGGAGACCGACCTCAGCCCGTCTGAACTTTTTGACGGCCAGGCTGAATCTCAAAACTCTCACCTCTCACTCTTCCTTTCTCCCCTTCGCCACGTATCATTCCTCGTCCAATCAAAAACAATGCCACGCGTCTTTGCTGACATCATCATTCAAATTTTTCCATTACAACACACACCACCACTCAAACTTTCCCCTAACTAATCACTCAAACCACCACATCATGACTATTGCGTCATATGCCATAACATATCTATATATTAATACGCTTGTTCCTAAATCTTCCGTTCGTTATCATCCTGCAACACCCTCTGTTTAAAAATGACACCGTCCAAATAGTCCAAGATGCAATGTAAAAATGTGAATAGAGATTATCTGGTGTCGCTTCATCGCAGATTTTTTTATTTATTACACCGAATTTTAAAAATGAAACACATCAAATGGTCTTGCGTCGCTTAAATGTGTTACATAATTATTAGATTCCTAATACTTATGTACAGTAGTGTAGAAACCAAAATGGCCTTGAAGGATTGAATGACAAGGCTTGACCTCATCCTGATCCTTCC
>CM042155.1:51888392-51960892 GCA_023376005.1 Doryteuthis pealeii
GCGTTCTGTTTTGCTAACGGTCATTTCTTCCCGTCTTATTTTTGTTGAAGACCGATTCACGTGCGGTCGATGCAGATATTCCGAGGGTCCTCACATCAGTGAGGGGGGGGGGGCGATGTTGCTTTTTTAAAACCGTAGAGAGGAAGGCCCCGAAACGGTTTGCACATTCTCTCCTGATGAGCCTATGCATTTGTAAACATCTTTTGTTTTTTCAATATATCAAATTCACACTGTCGGATTAAGTTCCATTTTATTTCATATATATATATATATATATATATATATATATATAATATATATATATATATATATATATATTGAAAGATAAAAAATAAAGGAAGGAAAATGTTGAATGGATAAAATTGATTTAATATGAGTTTACTAACATGTGTTTTGGCCAGGAGTTTGTTATATATATATATATATATATATATATATATATATATATATATATTATATATATATAGATAGATAGATAGATAGATAGATAGATAGATAGATGTTTTTTTATTCAATTAATAAATTCACAAATTGTTTTCTATTTTCAGGTAATAGGGACCAGGGTAATTGATTAAAATCAAAACAACGATCCTCCTCCGATAAAAAAAAAAGAAAAGCCACGCCCAAGACATGTTAACTGATTATCAGGATTTTTACTCATAGTAATGTTTTTTTAAACCATCTTATTGTTGTAGCGTTTTAACCAATTAAAACCAAATTTAATATTTTGGAATTAAACGAAATTCTATTTTTATAAAAGGAATAAAACTTGATTTGAAAATTTCAAATTTGTTGTATGAATTGAATAAATAAATAAGAACAATTATCAATTTTGTTGAATTTTTGTTGATTTTCATTTGCAGTGTACGAGGGGAAGTTAAAAAGTAATGCCATTTTGTTTAGGACATGTATAATTACCAACACAGGAACATATATCATACATCAAAATGAAGCTGTTTCTCTGTGGATCACATCCCTACTTCTCCACAGTCACCGTTTCTCTTAATAGCAATGTTCTCTCTCTCTCTCTCTATATATATATATAATATAAATCCAACCAACGTAGATGGGTACTTCAACTACGAGGGTGAGTCAAAAAGTAATGCCATTTTGTTTAGGACAGGTATAATTACCAACACAGGAACATGTATCATACATCAAAATGAAGCTGATCCTCTGTGAATCACATCCCTACTTCTCCACATAGGTGATTCAAAATGTAATGCCATTTTGTTTAGGACAGGTATAATTACCAACACAGGAACATGTATCATACATCAAAATAAAGCTGGTCCTCTGTGGATCAAATCCCCACTTCTCCACATAGTCACCGTTTCTCTCAATATCAATGTCCCACCTTTGAATGGGAGCATGGGTATCCCTGCCCCCGAAAAATTCTGTTGACTGCTCTTTGACCCACTTTTTCACTTCATCGTCACTAGAAAAATTCTTTGCCTCTCAAACCCTCTTTCATAAAGCCGAAGAGATGATAGTCTGAAAGCGCTAAATATGGTGAGTGTCGAGAATGCAGTAAAGTTGTCCACCCGAATGAGGTGATTTTATCCCTTGTTCTGATGCTTGTATGTGATCGAGCAGGACATTGTCGAATGGCAAGTTGGGTCTTACCCGTCGGCTTTTTTGCTCTGAGCCTCATTGGGGTCTCAATATAGGCCTTAGTTTTATAAAATAAAAATAAAAAACTTCACATGAAATAAATAAAATGGCATTACTTTTTTACTTATCCTAAAACATTTAGGGGTTTATTGCTTGATTATTGGCGGGTGTTGTATTTTCACCTTTTATGATTTATTCTCTGTTTTGTGATTTTCTAGAATTTGGTTATGTCACGAAAATGAAAGACAAAATCAAATTCTAAGCCAAATTTCAGGACAATACAACAGACGCATATTAAGTAATTCTATGTCAAATCATCCAGCAAAAAGTAAAATTGTCACCCACCAATTTTTCTGAAATTTTGTCCATGTGTGAACTATGGTAAAGTGAGACAATCCCCAAAATTTGAGCTTCCAATTCCAAAAATTGACCGAGTTATGTCAACTTTTTTTGTGACAATTTGTAATTCATTTTTGTCTGTAAAATGAGTTCTAGAGCTTCCCTAATCCTAAAAATTGGTTTATAAAAGCATTCTGGCCCAAGGAATCCAAAAATGATATTTTTAAAAAAGTAGTTAACCAATTTTAAGTTATTAATTGTTTCTGATTTTTTTTTCACAGCAAGATCAATAGGTGGGAAAATCCTGATGTTGCACTGCATCAATTGCTAAAAAAAAATTCAATTATTATTTTAAATGTATTGAACATTATTTGTACCAAGAAGATAGTTTGGTTTTTGCTCAGAACCGAAGTTACAACATCAGTTAAAATTTTGCACTTTTATGTTTTAAGTGTTTCCATTCAGTCTATATGGAGCAAAATAACTGTCAGAGTTCAATAGAAATTATCAGAATTATGTTGGTGATTGGATAGATTTGAAATGATATAGAAACAATACATTTTCCTTGTATCAATCATTGCCTGCAAAATTCTGACAATATACAAAGCTCAATATCGGCACAACATTTCATAATGGAATTGAAAATTGGAAAAATGATAACAATATATAAATAAACATATGTTTATCTACTAAAAGTATTTTACGGAGGTTTAAGAGTTAAAAATACAGTATTGATCACATCTTATATTTATACAAACACAATGAGAATTATAATAATGAGTAATTTCATGTCAAATCACCCAGAAAAAAAAGACATTGGATAAGGTCTATATGAAGCAAATTAACTATCAGAATTCAATAGAAATAATTTTAAAAAGATAATATCATAATTTAAGGGGTTCTTGACATTTCAGTCTACCTAACAGATCTGGGGGTTAGGGGTGAAGGAACTATAACTGTGTTGGCTGTTGAGCCTGAAGAGGAAGGCAAAATACATTGTAGCCAATACTGTTGTAGTTCCGTCACCCTTAACACCCTGGTATCAATAAACCATATTAATGACGTGATTAATATACAAAAATTACTTTTCTCACTTACCCCTCTCTTATCTCTTCAACAACATCTCCCTAAATTCTCAGTTCGTATCCATCTTAAGTAACAACCAATGGAACACAGAAAACTTGTAGAGCGTCGTGTGTCCAACTGGACAAGAAATACCCAAAGAAGGCCGGTGAGCACATCGGCTGAAACCTTGTGTATGTAACAATAAAGATAAGGCAAGATATATATATATATATATATATATATATATATATATATATAATAAGTCATCCACAGACACCGTGTGTCGACGTTTCACGTCTCATCAGTGTGGCTAGACACAGCTACTAACTCCGACCAGGAGCAAAACCCGACTGACTTTACGTCTGCCCGATCCGTTAACCACTAAGCCATCGCCAGCTGCCATTAAGGAGCGGTGCTTTTAAGTGTCTTAAATACACACACACACACACACACACACACACACACACACATATATATATATATATATATATATATATATATATATATATATATATATATATATATCCGGAGTTTATATATATATATTGTTACATCCAGGGTTTCCAGAATATCTTTTCTATGAAGAATTCTACAACAAGATCCTCGGATATTCCCTTTGCTAATAAAAAAATCAAATTCGTATTCATAGATTTTCATCATAATAGAAAACTATATTCAATATCGCACATATAAGAATAAACAGCAAGGATGACATAAGACATGAATAAATTGGAAAACAAAATTTTTATTATTAAGTTATAATCAAAATATATCATAAGAATCAAAATAAATCTGTTGGCGTTTTCTGTATATAAGGTGTGTGCCAGATGCCCACTCTTACTTATAGACTCACCGATAATCATGTGACCAACCTATTGGCCAATCACTGGCAGTGCTCTGCTGCTGATATTGTTATTTATACAGGCTGTTCGGATCTTAACTACACCCAATTGCCTTCAAACTTCGTGGACGACGGAACATAGGATTATATCACTGGACCTTTGACGCTACGTAGGATTCCATAACTCAGGACTTATTCACTTACCAAAGGATTCCATAGTTCAGGACTTACTTACTTTAAGTCCTTTTTAACTGGCCAACGATGGCGGTCAGAAACTTTACGCTCAAACGAAATTAAATTCCTAGTTGACTTGGATAAAAGAAAATGAACGAGGAGAATGAATGATGGGTTTGTTGGAAATGTGAGTACTTGCCGTATAATTTGGATTATTTGGATTATTCGTACTATTGACCTCATCTTCATTGTTATCTGTACAACGTTTCGGTCGATGTGCACTCCGGACTTCTTCAGGTATTTCTTGTCGGACTCGGGAGCCTTCTCGAACCCAGGAACCTTCTTGTCGTAATCGGGAGCCATCACGGGACTTTGAACTTTGATGGCTCCCAATTATGACAAGATAGTTCCCGAGTTCGAAAAGAATTTTCCGAGAAGGCTCCCGAGTCCAATGAAGATGAGGACAATAGTCCGAATAATCAAAAAAAATACAAATTATCAAGCCTTACCTAAAAAATTCAGAGCAATAGTAAGTAAGTAAAGTAAAGTCGACGGGGCGGCCTAAAGTCGGTATCAGCCAGTCAGCGAGGGAGTCTATCCCCTTTTCAATAGCGCTAGACTAAGGAGATTGTTTTTAGCATCTGAGGTGGAGCGCCACACCTTCCATCAGCTCCTTACTTTACCGCACAGATCCCTGTGCTACTCATACGCTGAGTTGGCGGGGACCGGTATCGAACTAAGAACCTTGTGGTTTCTAGCCGAACGCTCTACCGACTGAGCTAACCCGGCCCCTGGTATTGCCGTATAATGTTGGTCTTTTCCTTAACTTGTTCTTCTTGTTATTTTATTCTTTCCTTATCTGTTTTTTCAGAGGATTTCTTTTATTGTTCATTTATGGCATTCGTTGTCTATTTTATTGAAATTCTATGTTATTATCTTCATACAACACCGGCACTTGTGCCCCTTGCAACCTCGGACAAGCTTCACCCTTTGATACCAATGCAGTCGAAAGGCTGCTAGCAGGAATAAACTTTTTGCAACCCACAACCAATTAATTACGGCTTACCTCAAACGGTGCTGTAACCAATTACCCAAACTAAACTAAACTAATGACTTGTCTAAGACCTAAAGGAGCTGAGAACTAAACTAATATTCGGCAATACCTCATAAACAGATGCCGCTAACTTAAAAAGAACTCTTAATAAACCCCGGGTTGCTTGTCTGACCAAAACTTGAACTTTCTATTTTTTGTTGTACCTTTTAAATGTGCATATATGTATTAAAACCTATTGCATTTCATATCGTTGTACCTTTCGTTCCTTGACGTCATAATTCCGCACTTTCTCTCTGCTTCCGTTAAACCACTTCATTCTTTAATTTTTATAATTTCGAGGATTTCTTTTATTATCCTCTTCGTAAGTCCACATTACTGAAGTCATGTTGGGCAGAATTCTTCTTCACGTACTGTTGCACATTCAGCATTTTTCTTTAGCTCCGTAGCTAGAATTATGAAAGAGTTAACGCTCTTTGCTTTGGTGAAATTTCTCAAGTTCCCTCTCGATACCCATACTATGATCTCTTTTGATTCAACAGAGTAGAATTTTATTTACCATCTTCTCCTGGGTAAACGTCTCAGCCGACTTGACAGTGGGTATGTTTTATGCACCATCCACTTCTCGCAATGATTTTTCTGTCTACGGAACGGATATTGAGCAACAACAGAAATTGTTATACGGTTGAGAGTTTCCCAATTAGCCAGCGTGGAAGCAGATCCCACGAGGTCACCTTCTTGAACACGTATCTGTGTGGACCCTCTGAATCCCAACAGCCAACTGACTCTTTTTCAAAAAATGTAGTTATCAATTCTTCGTTTCTGAGGGGTGGCTCTAACTCTGACCCAAATTCAATGCTAGCTATACGTCAGCCTATTTTCTGATAGATAAAAGGATATGAAAACACACAATGCTGTTAAAATGAAAATATTTTATATCATATTCATAGCTAATATTGAACAATATTTCGATTTATAAAATCATCATCAGGGCTTGTTTTTAAACCAGACTCATCGAGAGAGATGCTGAAATTTTTTAGCTTCTCTCTCGATGACTCCGGAATGAAAACAAGCTCTGATGATGATTTTTATAAATCGAAATATTGTTCAATATTAGCTATGAATATGATATAAAATATTTTCATTTTAACAGCATTGTGTGTTTTCATATCCTTTTATCTATACTTATACTGTCGGATTAATTTCCTTACTCTTAACTTATATATATATATATATATATATATATATATATATATATATATATATATATATATATATATATGTGTGTGTGGTGTGTGTGCGTGTGTGTGTGTGTGTGTATATGTGTGTGTGTGTGTGAGAGAGAGTTTGTGTCTTATTCTGCCTTCTCGTTTCTACGAAGACCTCGGCAGTAATTTTCAACTAGGCGGGAGGCGGATAGTGAAAGAACATAAAACAATGAAATAAAACAACAAAAGCAAAACTGAAGTCAATAAATGTAACAAAGATTATGTATTGTCGTCAATTACATACATATATGTAACATACACATATGTAACATACATATATGTAACATATTATATTATATGTAACATATAAGAAGAAATAACAAGAAGAGGGTAAAGAGTTCAGAGTCTTTCGTGAAGTTAACTTCAGATAATAGTTAAGGTAATATTCGCAGAGTTCCGTCCCGGCCTCCTGCCTCAAAAACAGCTAGCCGCTGCTGAAAAAAAAAAAACACCAGCAACGATTGAAGTCCGTAGCCGAAGCGGTGTCACTTGAAAAAAAAACCCAACCAACTTAGGGCGTTTTTCCCGAAAACCCAACCCCAACACCAACCCTAGCCCTAACCTTAAATCCCCTAGTTAAAATTAACAGTTTTATAACAAAATTTGTGGGTTCTGTTTTTTCTGGTTCACCCTGTATACAGAGACCCGAGCTCTGCGAACAGAAGGAATTCGTCTACCATCTATAACTCGGCGGTGGTTCCAGCATGAGGCTACATGATCCAGGGTAATCGCAATAATCTTTGCCTCACTCCTCATATGACTTTCTTGTGTTCTCTATCGAAGTTGTTCTTCCTGTGGTAATCCTCTGATGAGACTCAGGTGAAAACTTAGAATTTTTGTTAAGGATGAATCAGTTTATGAGATGAACCTTTATTTTTCCCAAATCTTCTACAAAATCGTATTCCCAATATCAAACAGATACGTTAATTATATTCAAAATCATTAGAAAATTATATATAACTATAATGAGTCTATCATCACAGTATAAAAATATGATAGATTTTATTACTAAATTGAATTCAATAAAAATAAGGCCTGTCGGTGGAATTTAGAATACGTCGACTGTATCGTTTGAAGAGGGGCGAGGCCTACACTACCCAAAAAGGGGGTTGTTCTGGGTAGGATGCTAAACTGCACCTGATGATGAGGATCCAGTTGTCGAGATCTCTGAAGTGTTGAGTATCATTCATTGTAATTATTCCAAGATTCACTCTGACCTGGAGTGGAAGTACCTATTAGGGTCCTATCTATGGGTCAAATATATCTGTTTAAAAATTATTCATATTCCATAAGAATGCGCGCAAAAAAAAACCTAAAGAAACAACTACGTAAGAAATGTATATATGAATGTAGAATGAACGCGATTCCCAAACTTCTAGGTATAGAATAACCCTTGACGAGTTGCATGCTGTTCAAATCAACCAATAAGTCAATCCCATCTATGGGTTGAATAGAAAAAAAATGAGTTTTAAAAATGTGTTTGTTGTATCGTCGAGGTGAAATGATACACAGAAGAAATTGAGTGCTTAATATATTTAATCAGTACCGGTGCTAACAGATACATACAAAAACACAGAACAATAAGTTACAAAACAATTAACAAGACACTTTACAAGAAATAGAGGAGGGTCAAATGCGGTATAGCCGAAAGCAGTAAGACCAGTCCGAATATTAATCAGCTTATTAATCAATTGATGAAGTCCTTAATCGTAGACTATTTAAGGCTATGAGCCAGGCCATCTGGTAGAGTGCCGAAGGGGTGCTAGCTACTCTCCAACAATGTTTTTTTTTCAATTGAGCCTTAAAAAATTGAGTACCCATTAAGGATTAATTGACAAAAACGTCTTCGGCATAAAATAACCCAATGGGTTGACATGCCGTAAAACTTAACCAACCAACCAACCAACCAACCAACCAACTCTAGTTGTTAGTTTTAAGTGACGACCGCAATAATCAGTTTCTTCAACTGATAAAAGTATTCTGCCGGCAACACTTCCAGTAATTCTTACACAATTCGTCAAATGTTCACTTCACTTTAAGATCGAAACACGACACACCGTTCTCTCCCCTGGAAAACATGTTCTGCCCCAGAGAACATGCCTTTGGCATTCTCTCAGTGGCAGAACCACTTCAGCTAACAGGGGGTGACAGCAATTCCACCACTCATGATCAGGAGGTTGTGAGTTCAATCTCGAGTCACTCGCTATACCCCCATCGCGCAGGCTAGACACACATGCACGCGCTTAGTCCTTGGGGGGGGGGGATATCAACTCCACGGTACCCACCTCCACCACTCGCCCCGTACTCTCTGTCACACCAACATTCAATCAAATCAATAAAAACAAAAAACAATTTTTTTTTTAATTCAGTTTATTTAAGTATCAGACAATTATCATTACAATTTATCAATTTCAGACTTCAATGTCAATTGTTTTTATCTTCTTTTTTCTTTTTTTGTTATTTAACATAAGTTAAAATGTTTATTTGTTTTTTTTTATTACGAAAGCAAATGAAATATCCAATGTTGTCTTGCAAACACAAATCATCGAAGTAGCAGAACCAATAAAACAGGATGGATAAAATGGAGATATTTATTTGTGTGTCACGTGGTTTTTGGGGCGGATCAGTCGTCATATCGTTCTCTTCTCGGACGTTGCGAAATCTGCTGCAAATAAAAATAGGAATTTTTGAAAAGAAATTCTGTGTACAAGATACACGAGAGCCTTTTTTTTCCAAATAAAAAAACATATATTATAAATAAAAACAATTGAAACCTTTTGTCCATGGGGAAAAAGGAACTCTCATTAAAAGGAGGTTTCCAATAATAAGTAGTTGTTCCCGGGAAACCATGTTAATGCAAGATGTTATTAACTGAACTCAATTTCCAAATTCCAAGAGAAAGAAAATAACTAATTATTTGTGTTTAGTAAAATGATTATTCACATTTAATTAATTTTACTAGTTAGTTTTATTGCTAGTTTATTTTTTTCCAACTGGAGATGTACAATATTTACACGGCATTATTGCTTAGTTAGGACTGGAGATGTAGAATAATTGCATAACATTATTGCTTAGTTAGAACTAACAATCTGGAGATGTACAATATTTATTATTGCTTAGTTAGGACTAACAATCTGGAGATGTAAAATAATTGCATAACATTATTGCTTAGTTAGGACTAACAATCTGGAGATGTAAAATAATTGCATAACATTATTGCTTAGTTAGGACTAACAATCTTGTAAAATAATGCATAACATTATTGCTTAGTTAGGACTAACAATTTGATGATGTAAAATAATTGCATAAAATAAGTCAGAAATATTTAAATCTATAAATGTCTTAAATGTCACTGTTTAAAATGGTAAAAATAATTTGTGAATTACTATAGTTATTTACTAAGCTTAGCTTAGGTGTCGCAGAAGTCCGGAATTATGGGGCACCCAATAAGAATCGAACTCACTCACAAATGGTCTGCGAATTTAGCTTGTTAACCATTACACCACGTGAGGTGCCCTAGACTATCAAAGGTATAGTTATTTACTAAGCTTAGCTTAAATGTGGCACAAGGCCAGAAGCATAGGGCACCCAATGAGAATCGAACTCACTAAATATATATATTTCCTTACATTAAAACTTAAATACTTACACCCTGCGGAGGGTGTATATCCTTGCTAGTACCATTGAATATGAAAGTTGTTAGCCGAATGTAGATTTATTTAACAATAAATTCGTTGAGAGAAAACAAAATATTCACAATGTTTTATCGTAATAAAATATGTTTCTTACTTTTGCTTATTTATTTATTTTTCTAAAATATTGGCCGTTCTGAAAAGAAAAGAAAAAAAAAATCATTCATTCATTCAACAAATGCAAAATTGACGTCAAGTATAAAGATGTTCCTTATTAACATCGGCAGTAATTACGTCTGTATGAATTACACTCATGAAGTATCAAATAAATAAACAAGGAGAATCACTCTATAATTATAATTTAGTAGTTATCTCCCTTGAGAAATTACAATAATCAGAGAGAGCATGAATGAAGACTTCCCACACGCTATTATTAAGGAGAATCACTCTATAATTATAATTAGTAGTTATCTCCCTTGAGAAATTACAATAATCAGAGAGAGCATGAATGAAGACTTCCCACACGCTATTATTAAGGAAATCACTCTATAATTATAATTTAGTAGTTATCTCCCTTGAGAAATTACAATAATCAGAGAGAGCATGAATGAAGACTCCCTACAATCTATCATTAAGGGGAAGAGAAGAGGTGAAAGAAAAGTTTGACAAACGATATGAGAGCCCCTTGAGGTTGAATTCAGTTTCCTTCTCCTAAATTGGTTGCCATACCAATATTAAAAAAAACTCAGTCTTCCCTACTATTTACCCAAATCTACAGCGGGATTGATGTGTCATTTGAGGGCTCATGAGAGGAAAGGTTCTGGTGGTGGGGTTGTAGGATTATGATGGACGGCAGTGATCTGTAAAGATTATGCTATTGTTATGTATGTTCGGATGAGACTACGAAAATCAAACAATTAAAGAAAAAGTATATATATATATATATATCATTGAAAATCTACTTAAAATGTCCAGCATTTGTTAATCTTCAAAATAAATAAATCAATATACCATGGGTTTTCTTTATCCCCCTTTCTACCCAGGCGATGCTAGGTAGTCGCTTCTAGTATCAAAGAAAGAAAATATTGTTTACTTACCTTTCTCGAGTGCTTTCAGGTTTCAGGTTTTAGAAAATGAAAATAATAAAAGATATATTAATATTTTTGAAAACATATTGGAAATTGAAAGGCATTTTTTTTTTATCCACACATACATTCTTTTGTCCAAAACTCTTGGGACAAGATATTTTAGGAATTTGTAAGTTTTCGGTTTTTGAAATGTTAGCACAGGTACTGCATATACATACACCAACCCATTCACACGAGTAGGATGTGACACAAGGTCAATTTCCTAAGTGGAGTTTAACATGTATGAATTCCAAGTTTTCTTTCTCCTAGACCGGTTGCCAACACAATCTTAAAAAGCCCAGTTACCAACCTCTCCGAACGAGTAGAATATGACACAAGGTCAATTTCCTGAGCAGAGTTTAACAGGTTTGAATTCAGAGTTGAAAATGATTCTTAATCAATAAGAATACTTAATTCCATATAATTGTGCAAATTATTAGTATTGAATAAGGAATACATGAAACCATACAATTGTGTGCAAATTGTTAGTATTAGATAGGAATATGTGATATCAAAATGCAGTGAGACATTGAAAATATATATGTATTTACCAACCCTTCCGTACGAGTAGGATGTGACACAAGGTCAATTTCTTAAGCGGAGTTTAACAGGTTTGAATTCAGAGTTTTCTTTCTCCTAGACTGGTTGCCTAACCAAGGTTAAAGAGTCCAATCTATCCAACTATTTACTCATAACTGGAGGAAGGATAGTTGGATGCCTACCTTTCCCGCTTTACCCAGGCGTCGCCGGGTAGCTGCTTCTAGTCGTGAATAAATTGTTAATATTAAAAATAGTTACTTGAAGCTATAGTTGTTTACCAAGGATCGTTATTATAATAAGTTACTTGGAACTATATAACTATAAAACTGACTTCGGCATTTAACAACCCAAGAAGGATGAAAAGCCAACCAACCAACCAACCAACTTCTGCCAGGATTCAAATCTATACCCTCCCATGTGTTTAGCATTAATTGTTCTGTACAAAAGTAGGGATGAAAATGATATGAAGAAAATAAAAACAAATAAAAGTTTGTGGGGATTAAAATAAAACGAAAATAAAATTAGAATTTAAAAAAAAAAAAAATAACACTCTCATGGGGCCTTCACCGGAAGAACCATCTGCGCATGTCCGACAAAAAGGACTGACTACCTACCCCCAAAAGAATATCTCGGCCATTCAAACTGAGGCCGTAACTGGGTCTAGTTGGACATACTAGCCAGGGAAATATTCCCTTGCTACAGGCGACTACAACCTGGTCAATAAAGCCTAAGTCATAAAGCCACCTTCTGCCCTTGCCTCTTTCCTTTCTTGTTCTATGAATGCCTTTTTTTCAGCGCGACCACCAAAAGGACGTGGGGTTAAAAGAAACCCCGAGGAACACGCAGCCAAGAATATCCCAGCTACATTTAAACTTGTAAGACACCCAAAACCACTTATGTCTCATAAATTATACTTACTCATTACCCTTCCGCCATTTTCTGAAATTAAAAAAAAATTTACAATAACAATTATGTCACAGTTTATAGACAGTTGTACTTTGACTTAAGAGTTTAATGCATTCTGCTCGTAACTCAATTTCCTCGTATATCAAATCAATTTCCCCCGTCGAAATAAGCTGAAATGTTACTAATCCGTTCCAGCCCCACTAAACCCCCTTTTTTTGTTAAGTTTTTTTTTTTTAGATAAGAAAAATAGCACTTTATCATATAGGATCATAATAAAAAAGAATTTAATGAATAATGTGCTGTAATATGTTTTAGTGTTCATATTTTTTTATAAGAATTATTTTTCTTTGGCGTAATAAAGCTGGAAACTTTTTTTAGTGAACTTAAACATAAGCGTATCTGATGTTTGGTTGTATCTCAACACAAAGCAAAATATCGACCGCTCGTAACTCGGAAAATTCATAAATTAGCGCACTCGTAAGTCAAGGTACCGCTGTATTTACACGTTATTATAAAAAAGCTTCTGATAATGAATAAATTTATCATCTTCTTTAGGCGTTCACAGAAATGTCGGCTTACATAGATGAGAGAGACTAAAGTCCATCGCTAGGTTTGGAGACAAAGTTTTTCTTCTATTCAATGAACAGGGGTTTTATACCCTCAAAGTCGGGAACCAAAAAGAGGAAGAACTAATACAGAAATATTACACTTATTTTTAAGTTATTTCAATTGATTTCTATATAAAATTATATATAGGATTGCTTTTAATACGTTTGAGAATAACATGAAAGTATTAGAAATCAGTAACAGCAAATAATTATTTATTAAACCCAGTTTTGTTAAAATCATGATGCAAATTATTCCCACCATGTACTGTATAAATCTTTATTTCTTAGAGATATATAACAGATATTTCAGGATTTTAAATGCATTAATAATATGGACAGTTTTGCGGCAAATCATTTCCAGGAATTGTTTTTAATATTTTCTATGAACTATAAAAAAAAATCACTATACATTTAAGTGTTCATCTTTCCTCTTTAATTACCTCTTTGCATTTTGTTCCTTATTTTGTCTATTTCTTTTGCTTTTCTTTCGTCTTAGCTTACAACACTTAACAACAATCAAATGTTAAAGAGCCCTGTTAGCCATAGATGGAAGGAGAATAGTTAGATTCATATCTATTTTTATTTATTTTCTTATTATAAACACTTAATTCTTATATTTACTTAACAAGTGTATTGTATTTTGTTTGAAAACCAATGACACTTCAATTTTACCAACACAGAAATAGAGGTGTGAGCATCATACAAATTTTATTCAATCTATTAATAATGGAGATTTGATCTCAATTTGTCTGTAACTGAAACTAAGTCAGCTAGACTTTAATAGAGATCATCGTTAATAAATAAAAAGCTAATTAAGATTAAATAATGTCTATTTTCTAATCGTTGAGAATATAACTTAAATAACTTAGGAAACCGTGACGTCAGAGGTGACGTAGTTTCGGTTAGAGACAGACGGTTACATAATCTCTATTATTATAAGATATTGCATTCAAACTTAAATACTTACGACGGAAAGTGCATATGTCTACTATTAAATTTGATAATCAATTCATTTATTTCAAACAAAACATATTCTTTAAAGTATTTAAGATACGAAGTATTTACACAATTTATGAATGAACTTATTTCAGAGTAAATCAGTTTAAGCAAAAAGCGTAGATAAATAACGAATTCTAAACAGTAAACAAGAATTGAACATATCTAAACGTATGCGATTTAAATATGAAATTTGCTAGATTTATGCAATAGATAATAACAATAATAAAACAATCCAACAACAATAACTATAATAATGAAGAAATAGATTTTTTTAAAAGAGAAGAAAAAGAAAAGAAAAAGAAATCATCACTTCTCTTGTTTACTTAAAAAAACGGTAGAAATGTTAAGTTTTCTTAGAGCGCGAAAAAGACGTCCAATCAGATCGACTGTAGCGTTCACATATCAATTAAAGTTAATATATTTTTATTCAGTTACGTTTTATCTTTTCTTCAATCTCCTATTTTACTCATGTACCGAGCAAGTCTCTGCTTGGTTGTTGTGTATCCCTGGGCCAATAAATAAGAATCCATAAACTATTCGTAAAATACACGGAGCAAATCTGGAAAGGAGGCGGCCTGATAACATGTCAGGGTTACCGTTTGAACAGATATAATGTTGCAAAAACCGAAATCTGTAAGGATACTGGTGTAACATCACTAATGACCTCCTTTAGTGCATTTCAGCAATGTTTAACAACACTTACCTTTTAAACTGTCCATAATATGCCAGTTATACACAAGAATTTGATCAATTCCAGCTGAAAAAAAGAAAAAAGAATTTTATAATCTTGTTATGGTAAATATGTAGACAATATAATGATACAGGCAACAGGTAATGAAACACGACTCAAGGCTTTTAAACAAACGGTGTATTCAACAACAAACATGAACATGCAATATACAATATGTGACGTGTGATATACAAAATGTGTGTGAGGTTTACAAATGTTTTATAAATTGTACAAATTGTAGAGTGGAGGTGGAGGTTGCAAAATAATGCGTTTGCGAAACCTATCTGGTCTCTGGTATGAAGAGGTGGGTGTCTCTTGCTAGCTTGAGTTAAGTTCGACTGTCACGTAGTCATACGGTTCCTGATAGCTGGCTTCAGAAAACACGTCTTGTAGCGACGGTTGATTTCAGCGAAAGAGGTAGATTGATGGTATCAATCTTCGAAATTTAGCGGCTAAACTAAGCCTAGTAATATGTGTTTTGATTGGTCGCTGACAATGGCTTTTAACCAATCACACAAGGTCTCTTATCAGGCGATGGTTAAGGGGCCGTAACTGTGTAATGTCATATTATTTCTTTTACTTGTAAATTGTCGCACTTATCAGATTTAAATGATTTTATTCCATAGAAAATTAAAATATCTTTATTTATTAAATTGGACATACTATTTATTTCACGATTTGTCCCTATCGGCCATCGCTCGACAAGAAGTTCTCTATACGGTATTCAGTGTCCGTACAGAGCTGATGAATGAAAGTTACTGCTGATTGGCCAACACTGGTGTGTCCATATGTAGTTCATCACTGCTTTTCCGGCAATGACCAGCATACCTTGTTCGTCTTACTTAAATGGTTTGTGAGATGGGAGGTAAGTTGCCATATAGCTGCTGTTTTGAAACTTGTAAGCTGACGTTCGCCTTTGAAAATTATATGGCATTTCCCGATGAAATATGGAGTGAATGTGGCTACTGGCTTTAGTTAGGGAGTATGCATAGCATTCAGCTGCTCCTCATTTGGTGAAAATGAATGTTGATCAATACACATAATGTCTTTCAATATTCTTTGGATGCAATAGATATTTAATTCATCAAATTCTATTTCAGTTGAATTCATTACTTATTAACAGAATTATTGAAAGATTAAATTAATTAATTAATTGAAATAATCTAATAATGCAAATAGAAATTATTATTTTAACTAACAAAATAAAAAACGCTCTCTGGGCGACGTAAAATAAATATTGCCTGACGGGATTGGAGTTCAACATTTAATATCAGAGAGTTTGTATCATAAGTAAAGTAAAATCATCAAATTTATTAAAGGAGTAAAAAATAAAATAAATTTATTAAAGGAGTTAAAAATATAAAAAAAATTAAATGGAAACTTAGTTCTGATAACTTTGAATATATATTAAAATAAAACAAACTATCTATAGATAGATAATACCAGGTATGTATTTATTAAAACTTGTTTTAAAAAAACAATTAGGACTGTCTAACATTGCATGCTCAAATTTTGAGTGTATTTATTCTATGTTATGACGAGTATTTATTCTATGGTAGTGTGACGTAAGCAGTGACGTAGTTTTTGTTACAGAGAAAAACCGGAAGTGAATCTCCATTATTAATAGATTCAATGGAATATTTTTTTCTAATTTGTTAAATTTAGTTTTGAAAGTTACACTCAGAGTTTACTAATTGTAAACATAAAGCCAGCAACAACAAAAATAGCTGACATTTCAAAAGTCATATGATGAATTTAATTTAATATTTAATTACAGCTAATCATCTTTAATTTCTCCTGCAAGATCATAACAGGAGTGAAATATGGAGTGAATTTGGGTAAGGACGACAGTGAGCCAGTAAGCAGGGCGTTAAGCTGCTGCTGATTAATTAAAGAGAAAGTGGATTCAGTTGAATTTATTGTTTATTGACAGAGTTCTTGAATGATGAATTTAACCTAAATAATTTAATAATGCATAGATAAATTATTATTTTAATTCAATGGTAGAAACTTTTATGAATTTGTTAAATTTTGTTTTGAAAATTCTGCCCGGAAGTTACTAATTGTAAACTTTGACATTTGAAGAAAAAAATCAATTTATATTTCAGAGGTCACGTGATGCATTTAATTAGACCTTTGATTACTGTTAATTATCTTTAATTAACACCTGTAAAATCAAAACAGGTGTTCATTAATTTAGGAATAATAGAAGCAACAATAAAATTTAAAAAAATTCTGTATCAGGAAAATGATTCAAGAATGTATTTTTGATTCAAACTTTTCTTACCTTTTTGGATTAAATCGTTCTTCATATTTTCCACTGAAAATAAAAGATAATCATAAACTCATTTAAATGATAAAATAAAAATAATAAAAATCTATTTTAGTAATGAAATAAAAATGAAACCAATTAAATACAGATTTTCAATACTATAAACAGCGGTAGTAAATAATACCTAATAATATCCGTTTTGATTGTATAATGTTCCACTAAAAATAAAATCCTGCTATCTTTGGTATTATCTGCGTTATTCGGACTACTGTCCCCATCTTCATTGTTATTTGTACAACGTTTTGGTCGATATGCCCTCCGGCCTTCTTCGGGTATTTCTTGTCGGACTCGGGAACCTTCTCGGACTAACAATGAAGATAGGGACAATAGTCCGAATAACGCAGATAATACTAATCATCAAGCCTCATCTCAAACATTTAGAGAAACTGCTATGTTTGGTTCAGAAGAAAATTAGCTTTCAATCAAGAAATTGTTGGGATGTTCTTATTTATGAGCGATACTGTAAATAACACCTAATGATGTCCGTTTTGTTTGTTCCACGAAGAATTATAAAATCGAAGCATCTTTTGCTTTAGAAGAAAATTAATTTTTTTATAAAAATGCTATTCAGAGTGTAATCTATTGGTGCTACTCAATTTACAAACTATAGTCTGGTTCATGGTCATTTATTTATGGGCGATACTATATATATTTACCTTTTCCTTTCACCTGATTTCATTTTCATTTTTTCACTAATTTTCTACCTTCCTATCTTTCCTCCTTAAAACCCTCATTTTTCCATTTCCTCCTTTCTTTTGCCCCCCCCCCGGGGGGATCCTTAGTCAAAAAGCAATGTAATTAGACACAGATACTACACTCTGACAGCCTTGTCGACTATGGCAGAAGAATACACCGTCTGCATCTCTGAAGTGGTGTAAGACCCCCCCCACCCACTACCGTGAGTGGCGACCCCAAATCTTTTTATCATGTGTGCTAGAAGGCGGTGGCTGCAAGTTTCAATGTCTTGGGTATGACGTTAAACTGCATCTAGTGGTGAAGTTCTAGTTTTGGAGCTCTGGGGAGTATGGAGTACCCCTCCATCACCATTACTCCCAAGTCTACCCTGACCCGGAGTGGTAATACTTGATAGGGACCCATCTATGGGTTAATTGGGAAAATGAGTTTTTAAAAAATGTGTTTTAAACAATTGAGATAACAAAAAAAGATGAATTTTCAATACCCATCAAGAATGAATAAAACAAAACGTCTTCGGCATAAAATAACCCAACAAGGTGTTGCATGATTGTATGGTGGCGTAGGGCTTTTGAGAGGCGAGAATGCAAAGGGCCCAAGTGGAAAAATACAGACCGTTTGGGAACTTTGACCCCCCCCCCCAAAGGCGGGAATCTCGCGAGTAACGTGATAACTAGTTAAGTAATCAGTTTCAACCAAAATGGCACAGAGGGCAAGACGTGCGCCGGCGGGGATGAACTCAGACCACGCGGTGAAAATGGGCAGTAAAATAAAGCTTTGATCAGAGACAAAGTTTTGTTAGTTGATTACCTGACTTTAAAAGCACTCTAGCCCTTAATGGGTAAGCCCTTAGGAAAAGAAGCAAACAAGAAGGAACAATCCTAGACGGTCACAGATGGCCGAAAGAAAGAAGATAGAGAAGAAATGCAAGTAAGTCACATGACCCTGTCTGTCTGTTTGTCACTGAGAGAGACTCTCTCTCTCTCTCTCTCTCTCTCTCTCTCTCTCTCTCTCTCTCTCTCTCTCTCTCTCTCACACACACACACACACACACACACACACACACACCCGGAGACTCTCTCTTTATCATGGGTCCACTCTCTCGATGTACAACGAGGGTATATATCAAAAGGTTGACATGTAGAGAGAGAGAGAGAGAGAGAGAGAGAGAGAGAGAGAGAGAGAGAGAGAGAGAGAGAGAGAGAGTTAGATAGTGTATTTTAGAAAAAAAATCAAAATCAAGAAAAAAAAAATGAATGATAATTAGGGCTCGTTTTGAAAATTATATTACATATAATTTTCTTGATGATGTAAGGGAGGTATATGTTACATAATCGCCACCCAGCAACCGACTACACTGTGATTCATAACAGTCATACACACAAACAGAATAATCACATAAATTTACTCACTGTTTTTTTCGGCTTCTTCAGGGAATGTATTCAAGTTGCCAATGAAGATTTGAGTTGAGCATGCTAAAAAATAAGAGAAGAAAACAAAACGAAAAAATTAACTCACAAAATTTAAAACAATATTTCCTTCAATTTTTAGTGTAACACCTTCGACGGACCGAACGCCTCTTGCATGACTTTCTGTATTTGCTGCTCTTTTCATATTTCCAACTTTTTTGGTTCTATTTTTCTCTGGTCGTATTCTCGTGTCGTCTGCTATCTAAACTTAGGACCTCTACCAGTTGTGTCCGTGATAAAGGGGCCTCTGGGGACCCCCCGCCGAAAAGGTGAACAAAACAATCAACAAAGAAAGAGACAAACAAATCACTAAGAAGACGAAACAGTGTAGGGTTCACATACAAAATGGCAGAGAGGTACATGGTACTTGGATTCATTCAGTCCAGTCATTCCTGTCTGCTGCTATTTCATCTTCTCCCATGTACTGAGTCGGCGAGGGTCGGTATCCAACCCGGAACCTTGTGGTGCCTAGTTGAACGCTCTACCAACTGAGCTAAACCGACTGAGCTAAACTAATGAAGTAATTAAAAAAAAAAGATATATGAGAAAATACTTGCATGTTCGGTTATGATCTTGTAACATTTCGATCACTGAAAGAAAAAGAGTAAAATAATAAAGACAAAAAAAATGGCGGTATTTGAAGGTCTAAAAAAAAGAAAGGATGATGAATATGGTGGTTTACTTACGTTCATCTGTAAAATTGGATGCAAAACTATCCCAGTTGATAATAAAAAATTGTTTTTCTTTTGCTGAAAAAGACAGAGAGAGACAGAGAAAAAAGAAATTAAATTAATTCAATGGATTGAATTAAATAAACAAATTTATTGATTTCTATCCAGTGGATGTTTCTGTAATGATAGGCATAAGAATGAATATCTCAGAAGTGTCTAACTAAAAATCTGGCATATCAAACAATTGTGAAAAATGAACAATGATCAGATACTATTTACATTGGAGCAACAGAAAGGCATTGGAAATAACGGCTTTATAATCACAAATTATCAACCCAAATAGTTATAGGAATAGTACTACACTAAGTGTAGCTGTCGCTTTAGGATTCGCCAATCGGTTGGGCATATTCCTATCCCCTTTTTTTTTCTTTTTTTTTTTTTATAGACCCGCTAATTCGCCACTTCGGTTGCGACCTCTGTCGGGAGTGTGTTTTTGTGAGACGATACCTCAAGCGCTAAAAATTGCGTTTAATTGCGTAAACCATGTTTGTACATTCGTCGGACAATACGACGGTAGATTTACTGTCATTTTAGCCTCTAAAGGTTCTGTGTAATTTTTTGTATCCATTTTTTTAAGTATTCCTCCGTCTACCTAACTGCGTCAAATTATACGTCAAAGACCACCTCTTTGTAGAGGCCGGTGTTGCGTGTTCCGACTTCATAAATGATATTTAGAATGACGATAAAATAACAAGCGGAAAATACGAAGAAATAACAAAGGCAATGCATATATTTAATAAATAACAAATAAATTTATTCTGAAAATAAATTTATATAGATCAAAAGAAATATGTAATGTTCACAACATAAATATGAATGTAAAATTTGTAGGTAAAAAGCAAAAGTTCGATTGGAATTTTTCGATAGAAAAGTGGACAAATAGAAAAAAAAGTTTTCGTTGTTTTTACGATCTGAGAAATTAATTCCTGATGTTGACGGCAGCACCTGCCGTCAACATCAGGAATTAATTTCTCAGATCGTAAAAACAACGAAAACTTTTTTTCCTATTTGTCCACTTTTCTATCGAAAAATTCCAATCGAACTTTTGCTTTTTACCTACAAATTTTACATTCATATTTATGTTGTGAACGTTACACATTTCATTTCTTTTCGGCACCCGACGATGGTAGATATTATACAGTAGTAAATGTTGACTCAGAAAGTTGAAGTTTTGTTTTTGTAATCTGCAAGTCGAATCGTTTGCTCAAACATCTGTTTCTTCAATTGAAAAGCTGGTGGTCGCTAAAGTTATTGTCATCGGCTGCGGACATCGTTTAGCACTGTCTCGAAACGGAATGGAATCTGAATGTTTGTTGATTTGTTCTGTCTCTTAAATATCTAACAATCGGCTCTGATTTTGATATTCTATTTTGGCGGTAAAGCGCGGACGTATGTGTAAGCACCAATGTGTCCAATCGAACTCTGACAGATGTATGATAATTTTTTAAAATCTATTTTCCTTAAGTTTGGAAAAAGAATCGTGTTTGGTGCGATTTTTATGTTTTTCCTTATTTGGATATAAAATATAGGATTTTATCCAATAGTACTAAGACAGTTTTTTACTGGCGATGAATGGTTGCGTCATTCCATGTTCCATTCGCTTATTATTCAAAGAGTTACAGTCAGTCAATAAATGAGAAGAGTAATCTCCCTTTTAAATTTAGAGTTGGAACATTAGTTCAGTCATATCAAACTGTTACTTTTCCCAATCATTTAACGTAACAAATTTTATTTTTCTAAAAATTGAAATAGATCACTAATTAAGACAGAGCCTATTCTTGTAGTGACCACCCCAAGCAGAGTTTAACAGGTTTGAATTCAGAGTTTTCCTTCTCCTAGACTGGTTGCCTAACTAATGTTAAAGATTCCAATCTGCCCTATTATTTACCCTTAGCTGGAGGAAGAGTAGTTGGATTAATATCTTTCCCAAGGGTATTAGCGCTATGTGAACTGTAGCTTCGTCCAGGATTTGAACACTGGTCGACGAGTCCATTTCCTACGACTCTAACTATTAAACCACGCACCTCCTTGTCCACCCAATAGTTGTGTGTGTCCCCCCCCCCTCGGTGTGATTTAAATGTTCCCTTTCTGACCTAATATTCATCACGTGATCTTTGCCGATGTCGATCACTGGTTATGTTTTAGTTGGAGATTATTTTCCTAACACCAGTTAAGAATTATACAGTTACCACCAAACACACAAGTAACACATGGTTAATATTAAACACAACGTTAATAATCGGTTAAATACTCGGGATAATCTATTAAGAAGATGACAGAAGAATAATTACATTCTTGCGGTTTCCCTTGTGGTTTCTCTTGTGGGTTCTCTTCTGGTTTCCCTTGTGGTTTCCCTTGTGGGTTCTCTTGTGGGTTCTCTTGTGGGTTCTCTTGTCGTTTAGGGATTCTAGGTTTTCCTGAAATGAAACAGAGAAGTTTTTTTTCTCAACATTTGGAGATATGACGTTTCTTTGACATTTATGGTATTACGACATTTCATGCTATTTATGGTATTACCACCTTTCATGCCATATATGGTATTACCACCTTTCATGCCATTTAAGGTATTACCCCCTTTCATGCCATATAAGGTATTACCACCATTCATGCCATTTAAGGTATTACCACCTTTCATGCCATTTATGGTATTACCCCCATTCATGCCATTTATGATATTACCACCTTTCATGCCATTTAAGGTATTACCCCCTTTCATGCCATATAAGGTATTACACCATTCATGCCATTTAAGGTATTACCACCTTTCATGCCATTTATGGTATTACCCCATTCATGCCATTTATGGTATTACCCCATCCATCCATTTATGGTATTACCACCTTTCATGCCATTTATGGTATTACCCCCATCCATGCCATTTATGGTATTACCACCATTCATGCCATTTATGGTATTACCCCCTTTAATGCCATTTAACCAAGAATTTATTTCTTTTGAACAATAATGAGTTAATCCTCATCATCAATGTGTGCAGACAAAACAGATTCTTTTGATTCTCTCTCGCCATCCGTCCCTATCAGCTATCACTCTTGGCAAGTCCTCTGTGCAGCATCCAGAAGGTGGTGCAAATGGTCAAATGTGTCTAAAATGGTTGGCCAAATTTCTCACTGATCTTTACTCTCCATGGTTGGCTAAACCAGTTGTTGTTGATAATCAAATCAACACATTAATTGTGATTAATCAACATTGCACAACAAATAAGATAGTTAACACAATCCAAATATCCGAAAAAAGCATTAAAAATCATTTATAACAAGTTGGTTATGTTAGTCGATTTAATGCGTGGCTTCCAAATGAAAATATCAACTGAACATTCAAATGTTTGAACTATGAAAAGTGGATAATTTACAATAATGCGAAATGCAAAAGATTTTAAGGTCAATGAAACTTTTTTTCTTTTCTCAGATGAAAATGTGACATCAAAATTTCACTATTTTATTTTATTTTCATTTTGATTTTGTTTTAAATTCAAATATAGAATCAGGAAAATAAAAATTGACGAAAAATAAATCCAAATTATATTTACCTTCTGCATCTCTTTTTTGGTGAACCTTGAATTCTAAAAATAATAAAAACATAACAAATATTTATTGTATCACATGTTTAGATAAAGCACTGGCAATTATTATTATTATTATTATTATTATTATTATTATTATTATTATTATTATTATTATTATTATTATTATCACTCCTTTTGAGTTTTTAACATCAGCCTTAGCTGATGGCCTTTCACTGGAGTCTGAGTGACAACAAGTCTCCTCAGTTCTCCAAGACTCTTCTGAGTATTCTGGCAGATTGCAGCAGTGCAGTGTTCTAGATGGTTTTATACCTTTCCAAAGGGTATTAGTCCGAATGTGAATGTAATAGAGCGACTGGAATACGAACTCGCTAACGCAGTCCGGTATGTTACCTACTACGCTACGGTGACTCTTCTCATTAAACTTCGACGTGTTCAAAATTATATATCGGGTAAGGAATGAGCGCTTGGTTTTGAGGTGAAAAAATGTTCGAAAAAAGTTGTTCGTTACACGATTATTAATAATTACTACGTATAACTAGTATTTTCTTATAATAGAATTATTAATAATTACTAGTATAAATAACTAGTATTTTCTTAATAATAGAATTATTAATAATTACTAGTATAAATAACTAGTATTTTCTTAGTAATAGAATTATTAATAATTACTAGTATAAATAACTAGTATTTTCTTAATAATAGAATTATTAATAATACTAGTATAAATAACTAGTATTTTCTTAATAATAGAATTATTAATAATTACTAGTATAAATAACTAGTATTTTCTTAGTAATAAGTATAAATAACTAGTATTTTCTTAATAATAGAATTATTAATAATTACTAGTATAAATAACTAGTATTTTCTTAATAATAGAATATTAATAATTACTAGTATAAATAACTATTATTTTCTTAATAATAGAATTATTAATAATTACTAGTATAAATAACTAGTATTTTCTTAGTAATAGAATTATTAATAATTACTAGTATAAATAACTAGTATTTTCTTAATAATAGAATTATTAATAATTACTAGTATAAATAACTAGTATTTTCTTAGTAATAGAATTATTAATAATTACTAGTATAAATAACTAGTATTTTCTTAATAATAGAATTATTAATAATTACTAGTATAAATAACTAGTATTTTCTTAATAATAGAATTATTAATAATTACTAGTATAAATAACTAGTATTTTAATAATAGAATTATTAATAATTACTAGTATAAATAACTAGTATTTTCTTAGTAATAGAATTATTAATAATTACTAGTATAAATAACTAGTATTTTCTTAATAATAGAATTATTAATAATTACTAGTATAAATAACTAGTATTTTCTTAATAATAGAATTATTAATAATTACTAGTATAATAACTAGTATTTTCTTAATAATAGAATTATTAATAATTACTATTATAGATAACTAGTATTTTCTTAATAATAGAATTATTAATAATTACTAGTATAGATAACTAGTATTTTCTTAATAATAGAATTATTAATAATTACTAGTATAAATAACTAGTATTTTCTTAGTAATAGAATTATTAATAATTACTAGTATAAATAACTAGTATTTCTTAGTAATAGAATTATTAATAATTACTAGTATAAATAACTAGTATTTTCTTAATAATAGAATTATTAATAATTACTAGTATAAATAACTAGTATTTTCTTAGTAATAGATTATTAATAATTACTAGTATAAATAACTAATTATAATAATTACTAGTATAAATAACTAGTATTTTCTTTCTTTTTAGATGAAGCAGTTTCAGTTTCTACTAGCAGAACCTGTGGATATACCACAGTATGATAATTTAATTATTACAACGTTTACTTAAGAGTTATTGCAAAATAGTTCAATATGTAAAAAGTATAATAATCTTGATTTTACTTTCTCTCTCACCATTTTTTTTCTTTCTTTCCTTCTTTTTATCTTTTCCTTATGTTCGATTGAAACAGATTAGCATTATCACTTCCGCGCGCCCACACCCTCCCTCTATCTTTCCCCTGCTTTCTTTCTTTCTTTCTTTCTTATATTAATTCTGAGTAGGGTGTCCCTTTTCTTTCCTTTCTTTCTTTATAATAAAAACAGAATGGTCCATTATTTAGCTGGGGTAACGACACTCATAAGAAATAAGAATTCGGCGGATAAGCAGCACCAGATAATCAGGATTTACATTTTTGCATTTCATCTTGGACGATTCATTAATAGATGACACAAAGTGGCAAGTATGGAACATCTAGTGAGGATCGAACTCGTTTTTCACAAGTAATGGATCTGCGAGACTAGCTTGTTAATTATAAAATTGTCAATGAAATATTGAAAATTTAAGCATTAATACTTTTTACATAAAATGATTCTCAATTGGGGCATTTTTTTTTTCTTCAAAAATATGAAAAATTGTTTACCGTCCTCGTAATTTTCGGTTTCTGTAAAGAGAAAGAAACAATAAACATGAAAAAATATCTCGTTCATTTAAAAAAAAAAAAAAAGAAAAAAAAAAATTTGGGGTGGGGGGCGAACGTTGAATAAAAAATCACCTAGGCAACTGTAACTGCAGCTAAACCGACCAGTTAATTATATCTTATTTTTAAATAGTTATTTTTGTTTATAAAAAATGACTACAACCACGGTATCCAATTTAGAGTAGTTTAATGGATTTATTAATACCATTGTGTGCCGACCATTAGTTTCTGCGGTCTATGAACCCTAATCGGAAAAGGGTAAGGGGAAGTCACGTACAACTTTTAGAGTTTTTACGCCACTGGTCGGAGATAGGCGACAACGGTAAGCGCTTTCACATTTCTTTGAGGATTTCCTATTTCTTTTTAAAAGTATTCGCTGTTATCCGTTTATTAAATGTTATTTGTTTTTCCTTGTACAGTTTCACGGTGTTTATTAAATAAACTTAATGACATCAGTAAAGAATTGTCATGCCATCCTTTTCTTGGAGACCAGTAGGCAGTAAAAGCAACTAATAACCTTATAAAAAGAGGCGCTACTTATAGCATGTTCCAATTGCAACCATCTGAATGGTTTAGTGCAGTCTTGTCTAATTACAATTATCTTATATAAATGGTTGTTTTATTTTACGGCATATCAACCCTTTTGGGGTTAGTAACAAAACTTATTAGACGAGTAGAAGGGGGCACACGTTGCTGGGCTGTAAACTCTGGCACTGTTTGTTTGTTTTGTTGGGGTTGTATTTTTTTTATTTTTCGGACTGTTGTCCTCATCTTTTATTGTTATATACAAGGTAAAGATGAAGACAACAGTATGAAAAAACCCTTCCCTCTATCTCTCCCCTATTTTCTTTCTTTTTTTCTTTCTTTCTTTCTTTCTCATCATATTTTTTGCGTAACATGTCCTTTTTTTCCTTTTCTTTCTTTATAATAAAACCGGAATGGTCCATTATTTAGCTGAGGTGACGGCACTCTTAAGAAATAAGAATTTGGCGGATAAGCAACATCAGATAATCAGAATTTACACTTCTACATTTCATCTTGGACGATTTGGACGGTCTCCTTTTTAATCAGAGAGTGTTGCTAGATGATAACAATCGGAAGATTAAGGAACAAGCGTATTAATATCTATTAATAATAGAGATTCGGTCTCTATTTATCTGTAACCAAAACCACGTCATGCTTACGTGTAATTACCCAAAATCATCATAACATAGAATAAATACACCCAAAATTTGAGCATGTAAACTTAGACAATCCTCATTATTTGTTAAAACAAGTTTTGATAAATACATGCCTGGTATTATATATATGTATGTATTTTTTTAAAATATATATAGTTAAAGTTATCTGAACTAAATTTCCATTTCAAATTGTTAGATTTTTTTTACCTCTTAAGGGCCGGGTTAGCTCAGTCGGGAGAGTGTTCGGCTAGAAACCACAAGGTTCCTAGTTCGATACGGGCCCTCGCCAAATCAGCGAATGAGTAGCACAGGGATCTGTGCGGTGAAGTAAAAAGCTGTTGGTAGGTGTGGCGCTCCACCTCAGACGCAAAAACAATTTCCTTGGTCTAGCGCTAGTGAAAAGGGGATAGACTCCCTCGCTGATTGGTCGATACCGACTTTAGCACACATCCACCACCACCCCACCCCCCGACAATGGTACAAACTCTCTGACATTGAATTTTTAACTCTCACCCACTGTGGCAATATCTTTTTGAAATTAATTTCTACATCACCCGGAGGGTGCTTTTTTTTTGGGGGGGGGAGAGATAATTAAGACACACACAAAAAAGACGTGAGAAAATGTGTTTTACCTGTCCCATTACAATTGCTGTCGGGAACTTCTCGGACTTTAATAGCAGCAGCAGCAGCAGCAGTAACAGTGTTATTTGGTAAATGACCTGTGGGCACACATACAAAAAAAAAAGGTTTCCTAATCAAATAATAATTGAGTTATATACAAGGTGCGATAGAGATACCTTACCCCATTTGAAAGTCTCATGTGTGGTGCAAATGAATTTAGGCAAGTGGCAATGGTAGCTCCATCTAGCTAATGTCTTATCATTTTTTTTCTAGATTCATTCAGTTACGATCACGACTTGGACCAGTGCCCACATCTGCTGTTGAAATTATTTTTTCAAAGACTGGTGAATCTGTAATTGCTACACAGAGAGCTTTTCGTGCTCATTTCATGCTAAATTGGAATGATGCTGTTCTGGATAGAAATAGATACTGTTAAGTCTGAAACATTTTTTAAGTCTGGTGAGTCTGTATTGCTACACAGAGCTTTTCATGCTCATTTCATGCTAAATTGGAATGATGCTATTCTGGATAGAAAATAGATACTGTTAAGGGTTGAAACATTTTTTAAGTCTGGTGAGTCTGTATTGCTACACAGATCTTTTCATGCTCATTTCATGCTAAATTGGAATGATGCTATTCTGGATAGAAAATAGATACTGTTAAGGGTTGAAACATTTTTTAAGACTGGTGAATCTGTAATTGCTACACAGAGAGCTTTTCGTTGGTTGTTTGTTTGGTTGATTTTAACGGCATATCAACCCAGCCGGGGTTATGTCATGCCTAGCGGTTAGGAAATAATATATATTTACACTTTTGTAATAATTGGTTTTAACAATGTGTTAGCATCATTGGGGATCATGTTGTATGGTATTGATTAGGTTCATGTCTATATTCTATGGTATAATTTTGTTTCCTTCCAAAAGGACAGAATGTTTTCTATGTTGGCTTTTTCAAATAGATCTTTCATATTGTTTGCATTAAAATAACGGTTTCTGATGTAAGCAATTCGTGCTCATTTCATGTTACGTCGGAATTATGCTATTTTGGATTGAATTTTCAACTGATAGTAGCATCGATTTTTAAAAATCTGGAACAGCATCATTCCGAACTAACACTATTGCACAAATAAATGATTTATTGATTTTAACGGCATGTCAACTCGTGAAGGGTTATTTTATGCTCATAGATTAGGGAATTGCCTTCCTTGTACGTTCAGATTCATATTTTATGTGTAACTGTTTCTTGAGAGATTCTTTTTTTTTTGTGTTGCTTTGTTTTTTTTTCTGTTTGTTTGTTTTGTTTTTTTTTTTTTTTTTGTTTTTGATTATTTTGTTTTTTTATGTTGTTGTTTTTTTGGAGGGTACACACAATCCTTTCAAATACGAATAATTTTTAGATGGGACTCTTATGAATTGTCGCAGTTAAGGCCTCTCGTGCTATTCCAACCATCTAATAATAATTTACTTTTAAAAATATTGCAAATAATTTTTTTTTTTAATCAGTTTCAAAGTTTTGACAATTCGTTTTATAAGACAAGAAATTTCTCACAATTACGAAAAATAAAGAAAAAACAAACAAACAAACAAAAACCTTACCACATTGAACGTAGCTGCTTAAGAAAATGAGGCCGCACAAGAAAATAAGATGCATTTTGGAAGTCCAAAATCTGCAAAATGAATAAGAAATATATATATATATATATATATATATATATATATATATATATATATATAGAGAGAGAGAGAGAGAGAGAGAGAGAGAGAGAGAGAGAGAGATTGATCGACAAAAGACTCTCACAGTCTTCTTATTCTCTGTGATAAATTTATTTTCCTCAAATACACAAAAGCCCCGATGAAGATCTACTAAAACATATTGAAACACTGCAGCGTTGGCGAAATAAACATCACTGGTTTTATGAACTTGTGTTTTTCAAAATTTTCACTATATTACATACTGTCGGATCCACTTCCATTTCTCTCTTCATATATATATATATATATATATATATATATATATATATAGAGAGAGAGAGAGAGAGAGAGAGAGAGAGAGTTATATATATATATATATATATATATATATATATATATATATATATATATCGGCTCTGCATTTTGTGGTCGCTGGTTCGATTTTCATTGGGGAAGATCACGGTATACAGTGCTGATCAGACCTAATAAAGTCGAAACAACTGTCCATTGTCCGTATGTCGCACGCGGTGTTTGCGGAATTTTCTGGTCAATGTAATTTAATTATATAAACTAGCAACTCTGAAATAAACTATGTGCATGCGCAGAGAAAAAAAGCCGCTTCCTACAGCCAAAAAGCTCCTTCGGTGATTCGAACGCATGCCTTGACTGGGAACGGACGCCAAGACTGGCACAGGAAGAAATTTCCACTCCACGAAATAGCTATGGACCTAGAATGAAAGTCTGAAACCTTAAAATGACCTTTGTCTCTTTTTTTCTCCTTCCTTTAATTCATTTTTCAGCCTGACAACCCACAAGAAGGAAGAACCAAATATAATGGGGTTTTAAAGAAATAACGTATAGGTGTTTTCTCGTGGGATGCTGCTTCCACGATTTTTTTCAAGATTACACGCAACATTCTTGTGTAGCTCCCATCTAACTTATTCTCTAGTCGTTTCGTTAGGGTCCAAGTGGTGCAACCGTACAGTAGTACTGTTACAATCATGACGTGGAAGAATTGCCGCTTTAGCTTGTCAGTGAGATCAGATTTCTATATGAGTGATAATCTATTTATAGCAGACTACGCCTTTCCTATGCGTGCATTAACATCGCTTTCTGTGGATGAGATATTACTACCTAGGTACGTGAATTGTTTCACCGAGTCTAGGAGTTTACCACTTATCATCTATCTATATATATAAACGGCAGTTGTGTGGATATGTATGTCCGAGGAAACTTTGAAAATAAAACAATTTACGACAAAGTAACTCAACCTTGGCATTTTTGTCTAAACTTTCTCTACCAGACAAGAGGAAATACACCAAAAAGATCCAGGATAAAGGTCTAACCGCATCAGCGTGGATATGGCAATCCTACATTGTGACATCAAACCGACAAAGTCTGGTGGTACCGTGAGATACTGCTGGGGCGCTCTGGGTTAGTGGTAATGATGCTTCGGCCCCTAAACCATGCTTGAACCCAATCATCATCTGATGAAGGCTTTGTTGGTTGAAATGCTACTGTGTAAATAGCAGTCATTGTATGAAGATTATATATACACATTAAATATCACCAAAAAAATAATATCGTGAAGATAATTAAAAAATAAAATTTAAATGATAACAGCATGGATTTTTTTTTCATTTAATATTTTAGATAGTATACATTAACATTTCTTTTCAGGGTAGCTGGATCAATGCAAGGTCTATTTTTTTACATATGGATTTAAATGGGACATCCCACGAGGATTCAACTCAATATTCAGTAATAATGGATCTGCGGGACTAACTTAAAAAAAATCCCCCTCTACCCAGGTGACGCCAAGTAGCTGCTGCTAGTACATATATAAAGGGCAGTTTTGTGTATGTATGTCCGGAGGAAACTACGAAAATAAAACAATTAACGACAAAGTAAATATACATACACATTCACTATTACCAGACCTTGGTTTTTGAGCAAAAATAATGAAGCTTTGATTTATATAATTGAAGATAATTAAAAAATCAAATTTAAATGATAACATAATGGAATTTTTTTTGCATTAAGTATTTTAAACAAGAGACAATTTTTTTTTCTTTTAAAAGTGTGTGAATCAACACAAGGTCTTTTTTACATGGGGATTTTAATGGGGCATCCTGCGAGGATCCAACTTGCAATTCAGCAAAATTAGATCTGCGAGATTACCTTTCTTTTACTCCCCTCTACACAGGCGACGCCGGGTAGCCGCTTCTAGTATTGTACATAATTCAGACTTAAAATCTGAGTTAAAACGCGGTAGTTTAAAGTTTAAAAGAAAAGTTTTTTTTTTTTTACTCACCAGTTGCAGAGAGAAGAGCGAGATGATTTGCGAAGAACAAGAAAATCTTTTTTGATTCCAAATGAAAGAACTCCCGCCTTTTATACAACTCTGTGTTTTCATTGTTCCAAAATGAAAACAAATTGGTATTTCCTATGACAATATTGAATTAAATAGAGATTATTAAATATCAATTTGTATAAAGGAAATTGTTTCAAGTTTACATGCTGTTGGCAAATATTCTTTGTGTCAAGACGGATTGGCGAAAGTAAGATTAATTCAAGACTTATTTAAATGTTGTTTAATTTTTCCATTTAAAAACTGGACATTTCTATTGACTTAAAATGCAAACAGTACAATATGTCAACTTTTCAAAAGTTGTGAAAAGGTTGGACAAACTAAAGAAGTCATTTGTTTATTTATATTTATATACGAAGTCTTTTAAACAAATATTAGATTTATAAAGTCTGCTGTAAAGTTAGGAACAGTAGGTACCACTAAAATACGTCACGTGATCAGTTTAGGCCATATTGAAGGAAAAACGTAAATATTTTTGAACTTTTTTAAATCTCGCAAAAAAAACCCGGACATAAAGAGTTGTTACAAAGAAAAACAGTTAATTCAAGATCAAATTATCCGATTGGGGAAAATTACTCACCGTTATCTTGAAAATAAGTAAAACAGTCGGTTTTTTTTTTTTACAACAGAGCTAGTTTCTTTATTGATATTTTTTGGCAGAATTCTGTATTCATGGTTCTTTTATAAAAAAAAAAAACTCTGAATTGAAACTTATAAAAATCTTTGATATAATTATTCAGACTCTTATCTTTATAGAAAAAAAGTAAAAATCATTTTTTGTGGGTTCATTTTTTCATATTTCATAAAATAAAATAGGGGAGTAGACCTTATAAAAATATTTTTCCTAATGTATTTTAGGAAAAACCTATTTCAAATATATTTTCATCAAAAGGTAAATAATTATGGAAATTTTCGTGAAAATCGGACCATTGATTGATTTTTCACAGAATCTTTTTAAAAAGCCTCAAGTCGTAACTTGTTTTTTGATTACGTTAAATTTCAATTGATTTAACGATGCGAAAATGTAAACATTCTTTTCATTCATAATTTTCATTATTTCCATAAGCTGAAAACATTTTTTTTAATCATCAGGAGTTTTTTTTTTATGTTTCTTCATTCGAACGGACAAAAAAATTTCAAGATGATATTCACCTTTATGCAAGTTAAATATGGGGGTGGGGGTAAATGTCACAGGACAAATTGGAGGTAACTAAGGAACAGTTTAACTTTTTTAAATGTATCATTTCTTTCTTTCTTTTTTTTTTTTTCATTTTTAAGTGCCGTTATAATATGTGGCCTACCTTTTTGATTCTGTTATAGTATGTGGCCCACCCATTTGAATGTGTCCTACCTCAGTAAGAGTATATTTATAGATACAAGTGGTAGGCAATTTGTTGAAGCTAATTATTTTTCACATATATTCAATTTCAATAAATGCAATTCAGTCATAAGCAGTATATAGTAATTAAGAATAATTAAAAAAAGAATTGATTCATAATTTATATGAATCCAGGATCTATTTCATTCTAAAATATTCTAAAATTCTGGAATAGAGTTAGGGTTAGGGTTAGCAATTATTATAAACTTATAATATGCTTTTTACGGTAGGTCATATAGTATAAGAGATACATGATTTCGTAGGCCACATTCAAAAGGCAGGCCACACACTATAATGGTACCATTTTTTATAATTCTATGCTACCTGCCTTTGTGTCTCATCTGATGACCTGTCATCGATCGAGACTTAGAATAAACTAGACATTGCCAAAAAGACGCCCTGTTGGCGCAATGGCCTATTGTCGATATCAATCGGGTAGCAAGAGAATCTATCCCCTTTTCGCTAACGCCAGACCAGGAAGATAATTTTCGTTGGGGTAGAGTGCCACGCCTACCGTCAGCTCCCCACTGTTACAAAACCAGGAACCTTGCGATTCCTGGGTGGGTGCTCTACCGACTGAGCTAAAAAAAAATTAAAAATGAATAAAAAATAATCAGAATTAATTAAATCGATTATTTGACACCCCCCATCCCCCCAATTTAAAATAGTTTTAGAAATAATACTGGCCTCAGAACGTACTAGCACCGAAGACTTCTGTTTATTACGGACATTAAAAAAATTAACCCTTTCATCCTCATCGAGAAATCCTTCTCTTTCTATTTTATCATCTATTAGAATATGTGTGAGATAAAATAAAACTAAACTAAAATTAAAATAAAAAAGACAACAAACTCCCATGACCATTCACCGGAAGAACCCTCCGCGCATGTGCGAGAAAAAGGACCGACTTCCGAGCCCTAAAATAATATCTCGGCCATTCAAGTTTAGGGTTTAACTGTGTGTAGTCACTACCACGGCTAGGGGGATATCCCCTTGCCACGGGCGACTATGACTGGGAATAAAGCCTAAGTCATAAAACCACCTTCTGCCTTTGTCTCTTTCTTTTTCGTTCCTTGAATTCCTTCCTTTTCAGCGCGACCATCAAATGAGATGGGGTTAAAAGCAAAACCCCGACGAACACGCACTGAGAATATCCAGTTACATTTAAACCTTTAAAACACCCAAACCTTTTGCTACCCCATAGATATGCCAACCTCTCTATTTTGATTAGTATTATTTGTATTATTCGGACCATTGTCCTCATCTTCATATATGCCAGCCTTTCTATTTTGTTTAGCCATTCTTCTGATCTTACTATGCATACACATCCATGTACATACGTAGACGCTACATCTATACAGATACACCCACATACATATAAGGTGTGTCAAAAAAGTATCGAGATATTTTGTACTTTTTGACATACCTTGTATACTGAAAAAATTAACGTTCCATTCAGTGTTCATTTCTATCTTGGTAATGCAGCTTCAAACCCGGCACTTTTGTGACACGCCTTGTATCCTGAAAAAAAATGAATGTTCCATTCATTGTTCATTTCTATCTTGGTAAATACATCTTCAATCTTGGTAATTTTATAACACACTTGTATACATTCGTTACTACCAAAAACACACACTTTTTCCCTTTAAAATTCATTATTTAAAGTAAAATTTTAGTTTCAGTCGAAAAATAGTAACATAATGAGCATCAGTAAAAAAGCAAAATAATATTACATATGTAATTGATTTTTTATACATTTTAAACATTAAATTTGCCACAAAATTTACGAAACCGGACACTTACATACTTACAAAACACGTTATTAAAGGTTTTTATAAAAGTTTCTTCTTAGAAATCAGTATAAATAAACATTAAACATTAAATATTCACTATGTGCAGAAAAATTACTCAGGTGTTTATATTTTATTTCAATGTAATATCCTTTTTTTTTTTTTTCTTTTTATTGGAATTCCATAACCAATTATCTCCCCCTACCGCTAGGGGCGGGTCGCCAACATCGAATGTTGGTGCCAAAAACCAAAAACTTCACTTATCGAAAAGCAGTTACTGGACGAGAGACATAAAAACACCAAGCTCTCATTACCTATCCCAAAAACAGGGCCCACTTATCACAGAACTCTACAACCAGCTCACTTCTATGGAATTGTATCTGCATACGTAAAAGGCAGGTACAATAGCACACTTACTGAAGGACGAGAAACTACCGAGACGAAGCGTCTTATCAACATTTCCTACTGACGAAAAGAATACCCTGTTATCACCATTACTCCAAGAAAATTACTAACTCAGATAAGTCTTGTAACAAATACCATTAAAATTTGCAACAATTTTATGTAATTTTTGTCAATACAAGTGTCTGCATTTACTATCGTGTTTGTTCCTTCTTTGTCCGACAATTTGCCTACAACTACGGAGAAATAAGAGCTCCTTCGAAAACCATAAATACTCTTATTTTTGTGTTCAAAACACGCAGAAAAGGGTCCGTTAAAAATTACTCTTGTTTAGATGATCTTACCGCGAAATATTTTAGAAACTCCCATGAACCTTCAGACACGAAGTACCCATCGAGCATGTGTAAGAAAAAGGACCCACTTCCGACCCCCAAGATATTCTGACTTAGGCATTAAGTGGGACGAGACACGACTACTGACCAGGAAGGAATTTCCTTACCACGTGGTGGCTATGACCCATGAATAAAGCCTGAATTCTAAAAACTACTGTTGTAGGTGATTCACCTATGACACGAACATAGACTTACCCAAAGGGTATATATTAACAGAGCAAAGCTACTCAAACGAGAAGTAGCAGATACATATTCTTCGTGTACGCTGTAACAAGGAAACCTTACTCAATTGTACGTTGATATATTGCAGAATACATCTTTTCCCTACTTTTTAGCTCCGTGTTGAGTTATCATTTATTGACCCTTAAACAGGCCATAACAATATAATACTATGCATTGTGCATGCATATGTGGCTGCACAGTTAGTTATATCGAATACATTCTAGGTAGTTATAATTAATAAGTAGTAAGTCAAACCACATATATGTATAAATATGTGTGTGTGTTCAGGTAGATAATGTGTGTATATATATGTATAGATAGATAGAGACATATGTGCGTATGTATACATACATGTGTGTGTGTGTATGCATATATATTGTATGTGTAAGTAGGTGTATTGTTTGTGGGTGTCAATAGTTCAGTCCACCCATTAAAACTTAAGAAAAGATTAAGAGGATGATAATCTCTTCTTAGGAGACAGAGAGACTGGGTTTTGACCATTTTGAGGTTAACTATAGTTTAGACCGATAATAAATATTGACCCATATTAGAACAAAGGATTTGGGAAATCTCGTGAGGAGAGATGCAGAGTAATGTGCAAAAAGGCATCGCAGCCCGCCGGTGGTGTTACAACAATTACCTTTTGTATTTGTCTCTTCCTTTTCTTTTCTAGAATTCCTTTTCAGCGTGACCAGCAAATAAAATGGGGTTAAAAGCAAAACCCTAGGAATATGCACCAATAACGGGTTCTTCCTGTCTTAGGGCTCCCGAGAGATTGTTAGTTTTTCATTTTTTTTATTTCATTTCATTTCAATCTCCACGAATTTTTTCTGGCATTTATTTTAAGAATGTAAATCACAAGATCATTCCATAATTTGTCCTTCATTCTATAAGATTGATACGATATTCACGTAAAGATAGAAAGGTACTAGGAGCACTGGGGGACATCTTGCCGTGTGCCATTCATAGTTTTTAGCAATAACATAAGATGATTTATCTTTTTCTTATGAGATTTGTATTTTCCCCAAAGTTAAACTGCTCTGAGCTAGAGACACATCTCACCCAGTAAACGCATTGTTCTAAACTAACCTCACATTCTCACTTTTTACTCTTACTCTTTCACACTTCACCATGTTACGTCTCCTCGACCAATGAGAAAACGCCATGTCACGTTATGCTGACTCATCCTAAAAATTTCCATGCTAATCAACTTGTAATTCTTATCATCATCATAATGTCGCGCAAGCAGCACGTGTATCTATGACTATCTTTTGCCAACCTTCCCTATTACTTATTGCCCAACGCATTCAAAGAAGTTTGGAAGGATATGTGACCATACTGTCCCTATCGGGATGAGCTAGCTATAGAAAATGGGATCTTGTTCAAGGGTGTGCGAATCATTATCCGAAAATCTATGCAAAAAAAGATACTTTACAAGATCCATTATGTCCATCAGGGAATTGAAAAGTGCAAGTTGCGAGCAAAAAGCTGTTTATATAGAGGTGCGTGGCACAATGGTTATAGTCGTAGGAAATGGATTCGTCGACCCGAGTCAAAATCCTTGACAAGACTGTTTGCATTTCACATTGGGAAAGGTATTAATCCATATATTCTCCCTTATAAAGAATTAGACTTTTAACAAAAGTCTGCAAAATATAAAGAATTAACCACGAATATAGTGACAGAAAGGTTAAGAGTTAAAGAATAAACCAAACAACTTAGAATAGGAATAAAGAGACCTGTATTACAGACATAAAACAATAGGGTTGCAGACTTTTTGGTTTGTCTGCGGAAAAATGTTTACAATTTGTTCACTTAGCTGAAATCCTGAGGTAGGGTTAGTTATCGAAGTCTCTTAGCTACACGGCCATCTGATAGTTCCACTGGATATAATAGACGTTCTATTTTGACGTCTGACTCCGTTGAGGACTGAATCAGAAAGAGGGGGAAAGAATTTGCCTCTTTGGCTTTGCCGCCAAAGTATGCTGGCTCTTGATTAGTTGGTTCGATAGAGAGGCTCGTAGACAAGGACGATAACCCATACCTCTGATTTCTTTATACCATCCAGTTATGTAGGTCAGACAGACTGGGCTCTTTAACTTTGGATAGGTAACCTGTCTAGGAAAAGGAAAACTCTAAATTTGAAAATCCTGAGTTCAGTCGTTGAATTGGTTTGTGTTATTCCTTGTGCACCAATTCTTATCTATCGACTGTGCCAAAATGTGCGGATGGTCCAACACAAGCCTTCACTATTATAAACAAAACACTCTGTGTGTTGTTCATTGGATGAACCCTCATGCGTCGAAATCGACGAGAGAGTCCATGTGTTCTGGTTAGCTCAGTCGGTAGAGCGTTCGGCTAGAAACCACAAGGTTCCTAGTTCGATACCAGCCCTCGCCAACTCAGAGTATGAGTAGCACAGGGATCTGTGCGGTAAAGTAAGGAGCTGATGGTAGGTGTGGCGCTCCACCTCAGATGCTAAAACAATCTCCTTGGTCTAGCGCTAGGGAAAGGGGATAGACTCCCTCGCTGATTGGCTGATACCGACTTTAGGCTACACCGACGACTTTACTTTTACTTTACTCGAAATAACCCTTTGTGCGGAAGTTAAACAATTCATAAACACGACTAAGTGTTTGGTGATAATAGCGTTCGAGAGAGAGAGAGAGAGAGAGAGAGAGAGAGAGAGAGAGAGAGAGAGAGTGATCAGTGATCAGTGACAATGGCCCGCATTACAATTCAGCTGCATTATTAGAAAAATTATAGTTGAATTATCTGCCCTGGCATCAGAGGGCGAATCGCCAATATACGATATTGGCACCTAAATTAAACCCATTGACAAAAGTCACTTATCGTTTGGGCACTCAATAGGCGAGTCGCTTTATCAAGCGCTCCCTTCACCCTCAGAATTTATTGTGTTGACAGTCAACCAGCGAGTGGAATAATATTGCAGCGCTCACCTTTACCGTATCGTATGAGCATTCAACAGTATCGAAAATTTGGGTTATCTGCCCCTTAATCAGTTCCTAAAAAGTTCAGACGCCAGAGGGTAGATAGCCCTAAATCAACAGAACAGAATCGACAGGCACTGAGAGAAGGACAGTTTTAGTAGCGGCCGAATTAAGGTCAGCTTCAGCATCAGTCTCGGCACCCACAGTGATAAGACCAGACAAATTATACAAACGAGGCAGCAGTCCGAACAACAGAACAGGCAAACTGACAACTCAACAGACTACTGCAACAAGAAACAATTACAGAATACAATTCCACCAGAGCTAAGTACCTTTGTCTCTTACATTATAATATTTCCCGCCGAGCGAACGTCTTTGGTAACTTTACTATGAACTTTACGAACTCTTACACAAACACTTTGAACACTTAACTTACATTTCATATATTGCACCAATAAAAGTTATTAACCCGAATATACAAGTATATTCGCCTTGTGTACCTTTCCTCATAACAGAAATATCTGCTGTCTTATTAGTCTACTGTTATTTCTGTTAACAGGTGAGATGCGTTTTTCAAGCGCTCCCTTTATCTTCACCTTCATTCTCAGCACTTATCGTGTTGACAGTCAACCAACGAGTGGAATAATATTCTAGCGCTCACCCTTACCTTATCAACCAGCGAGTGGTTTCATCCAGTGCAACCTTTATCTTTACCTCACCCTCAGCAAATAAGTCTGGCTAGCAAATGCCACACATTTGCAACCTCCCTTTTTGTACCTTTTGAATATATTTCCTTAATTTTCAATTGTTTGCGTCTTCTTTCATCCGATATTACTTGCTTACCTCCGGGAAATTTTAAGAGTCCCGAATATCTCTTAGCATTTAAGATTTAGCTGGGATTTGAACATCGCAAATAATCTCCAAAATGTCCCACAATCTAAAATATACAACAAATAGGCTAGGGATTCTCAAAACACGCTCTTTTAATTTGCGCGCGAATTTTTAAAAGATATCTTAAAACGTCAATAAAAAATAGAAAATTAACTTTTTAATGTTTTCTTTTACAATATATAAAGAACAATTCCAAGTTTATGTGTTAAAAAAGAAAAACAAACAAACAAATTTCTGTTACATATAACCTAATTTTTTGCATTTTAAATTTAATTGCCGTAAATTCTTAATCTTTGTTGACATAGTTATCACATCTTGACGCGAACAATTAGTCCCAAGTAGGATACTATGGAATATCATACATGGAATAATTGTTTTAATTCCTTTTATTGTTGATTTAAAAAATAATTAATTTCTTCAAACTAACACTGTTTGATCTCTACAGGTGTCACGGATTTGATCTTATTTGAAATTATTCACAGCAGCAGCAGCAGCAACAACAACAGTTAAAAAAAAAGAATAGAATATTATGTCCCCTACTAATAAAAATGACGACGATTTTTAATTCAAACATTATTTTCAATATTTTTTTATAAAGATTGTACTATATTATGTCATTATTTTTAGCTAAATATCTTTTATGCAATATTTTCTTTAAGTAAATAAATACGATTTTGCTATACACTAAACAAAAGTATTCATTTTACTTTTATAAATTTTAAAAAATCCCTAAAAATAAAAATAAAAAGTAGACAACAGGGACTTTTAATAGAAAATTCTTTAGAAAATAATCTAACAATTTAGAAAAAAACAAACATTTTTTTCTTATTTACGAGATTTAAGTTTCAAGGTTTAAGACACCCTATTACCAAACCTGGTCTAGTATCGATTTATTTATTTTTTTTACATATGTTCCGTCATTGAATTATCTTTCCAAAAATGTAAAATTTATTTTCATACAGAAAAAAAATTAGCAAGATATTTGTACGGGAGATCAATGCGCAAAACAAAAACTAACGAAAAAAATTATTAGCCTTTTCAATTTAGTAAACATTTATTTACAATAAAAGTTCGTCTTTTATTACTTCCTATACCGAACGTTTTATTAAAATCGGATAGTTAGTTTATTTGATTTGATTTTTAGAAGAACTTCCTGTGATCCCCGTAGCAACAGGTGCCCAAAAGGTGCGAAATTGACCATACCTACAGATAGGCTTGTTATTTTTTCAAAGATTTCTAAATTTCCTCATTTCAAACAATAAAAACCTTATTTTCAAAATTTTCACGACATAAACTGTTAGAAATATTTCCATATTTTTTAAAATCAGAAAACGCTTTTGAGTTAAAAAAAAAAAAAAAAAAAAAAAAAAAAAGATTCCGTTTTATAACGTAATCAATTTAAAATGTTTTTGTTTTATTTCTCGTTTTTTTTTAATCAAAACACTCTGCCCTGATAATCATCTTTGTATGTATGTAATTTTGTTTTCTATCATCATTATTTTATTTTATATTTAAAATAATTTTAAATAGAATACTCTGTGTGTAAGCGAATTTTGGTCGAAACACGTGTCGACAAACGACAATAATAAATTTTATCTATTCCAATATATATTCTTTTGTTTATTCCAATTATCTTTTCCATCTGTCGGAATGAAAGTGATATCAAGATTTATCAGTAATAAAAGTTTGGGGAATGGATTATCATCGGGATCAGCCGGACAGCAAGGGAGTCCTTTTCACTAGCGCTAAATCAGGTAGATTTTTTTGCTGAGGTGGAACGCCACACCAACCGTCAGCTCCCCACTTTACCGCACAGATCAGATTACCCAAGCTGTGCAACTCATAAGCTGAGTTGGCGGAGATTGGAATTGAACCCGCAACCTTGCGATTCCTTGGTAGTGATGAAGGGAAAATTATTTGTACAACTATTATTGACAACCATATGTTTATTGCGCACCTCGCAATCTTGGCTTGGCAGTCGATTCTGATGTAGCTCCCAATTGTGTAAAATAATTACTCGAAGCAGTAAGGGTCAAAGGGAAATAACTCAGAACATTGAGTTATTTCCCCTTGTTAACAGACGCAAAAAGTGAGGTTCCAGTTCTAGAGGTCTGAGGAATGTGGAGCATGCCGTAAAACAAAACAAACAATTTCCCCTTTCAACATTTTTCTTTTGTCCCTCCACCCTGCCAGAAGGACCTAGAATATGCTGACTGTATCCCCTGCAAAGACGGTAAGACCCCCACACCCAAAAAAGGGGGGGGGGTCCTGAGTATTACACTAAACTGAATCTGATGGTGAGACTATAGTTCTAGAAATATGAGGAGTGTGGAGTACCCCTACAGTGCCATTACTCCCAGGTCCACTCCGAGTGGTAGTATCTATTAGGGTCCCATCTATGGGTTAAATAAATTAGGAATACTTGATACTATATAAATGTATAAATTATTTGTATTAAGAATTTTATAAATTTTTATAAAAATAATTTTTTTTTTTTGGGGGGGGGCAACAATTTGTCCCCCCCCACACACACACACACACCTTGTTTTATAAAAAATTGTATTTTGAGGGTCAACAATGATGCCTTTTTGAAATTCGCTCAGCGAATTTTAGACGCCCTGTGATTAGACAGTTGTGAGGTCCCTGATTTGGAACGACCTCTTTTTTGGTTTGGCTGCTGTGAGGAGCGGATGGGAGTTTCCACCTCCCGGTCCCAAGACACCCCCCCCCCCATTTTTTGACATCTTCGGACTACTATGTCCAAACTAACTTTCTTTTCTTCCTATGAATAATTCTATTCAACAAAAGGATTCACTTTGAGGCGTGAACGTCCTTTTAGGAAAAGTTCTCGAGAATTTCTGAAATGCTACTTTGAAGAAGAAGCGAAAAAGAGATGACTCGTGAACGAGTGGCGGGATGAAGAATGTGAAGAGATATTGTGACCGAATCTCAGTATTTTAAAAGAACTTTGACCACTGGGTCTTAGAATTGTTGAAAGAAGGGATTGGAAAGGAGGAAAGAAAAAAGTTTGAAAGCAAGTGAAAAGAAGACATTGAAAGGAAGTTGAAAGAAAGGAACTGTAAAAATATCTGAGGTAGGGGTTATCGTCCTTGTTCTATGAGCCTCGCTATCAACCAACCAATCACGGGCTAGCATTCTTTGGCGACAGAGCCAAAGAGGCAAACTCTTTCTCTTTCTGATTCAGGAGCTCCGAGAGTCGAACGACGTAAAGGGCGTCTCTTATATCCAGCAGAGCGAGCAGATAGCCGTAGCTAAGGGGCTCCGATAACTCACCCTACCTCAAGATTTCAGCTAAGTGGACTATTATTCTATATAACATCCTGCAGACAAAACAAAGTTTGCAACAATTTATGTTATGTATGTCCGTAATACATGTCTTTATTCCAATTCTAAGTTGTTTTATGTTTTACTTCTTTAACTCTAACTTGTCTGTCACCTCTTGTTGTCTGAATCACCAAAGAACAAAGAGAATAAACACAGGCGCAGGTTTCTCAATCACGACTTCTGGAAAAAGAACCCTCCATAAAAGCAATTTACGGGTATCTATTGTAGCCTATACGGCAAGTAATATTTTTGTGTAATGTTGTTTTCTTTGTATTGTTTTGCTTTATATGTAATTTTTTTTATTCATGTTAAAGAGAAAACCCACACGAAGGAATTAGTGCAATTAACAGACAAGCTAAAGTAGAAAAATAAAAGTTTAGAAGATTTTAAATTGTAAGTGTCTCTCTCGTTTTTGGCTCCAGTTTCGTTCATTTTCCTCTGTTTTTATTTTCCTATTTTTTATTTTTACCTAGCATCGGATTTTGTAAATGACCACAACATTTTGACAGAATAGTTACTTGAACCAATAATTGTTTACTAAGTATAATTAGTTACTTGCTTTGTTTGGTTTGGTTTGTTTTACGGCATATCAACCTCAGTGGGTCATTTAATGCCGATAAAGTTTTGAAATAAATTCATTCATAATGGATACTTAATTTTTTTTATAAACACATTTTTATATTTAACTCACAGATGGGACCCTAACAAGTACTACCACTCCGGGTCAGAGTGAACCTGGAAGCAATAATAATTCCCCAAACCTCCAGAACTTGAACCTAACCATCTGATAGAATTTAACGCCATACCCAGGACATGAAGACCATCAGCCACCACCTTCTAGCACTCATATGATAAAAAAGGTTGGGGCTTGCCATCAGGGCAATAGGGTTGGGGCAATCATATAGGTGCTAGGGCTTGACGTGACCAGCCAATTGATCAGAGGGGCCTCTCCGACCGTCTGTCTAGCCTAAGTAAGGACCAAAGTGGAGTGTTGCAAGTCATGGATTACTCATGCACCAGGATTCCATCCTTAAGCATCATGGGTCGCCACCCACGGCCAACAGGTGGCCCCATTGGGGGAGTCTTACCCCTCTGCAGAGGTGCAGTCAGAGTATTCTAAATCCCCAGCCAACAGGGCTGATCAGTTACTTGAAACCATTTGACTGTTATCAAATAAAAATAATTACTTGAAACCATATAATTATTAGTATTAGATAAAAATACTTGAAACCATACATAAATGATATGTATTAAATAGGAATACTTGATATTATAGCTCAGCAGTTCCATTTGGAAAGGAGATGATGACATGTTAATCCTAGAAATGATAATGTACTTATCTTCTTTTCTTTGTTTTACTTTTAGAGGCTGGAATCTGGTTGTTGGATCTGGTGTTGAGTTGGCTGGCATTCTGGCTCTTTTGAGTCTGGAAACAACTTGGGATCAACATGAGGATATCTTGCCTTGTGCCATTCATAGTTCTTAATAATAACACAAGATGTTCTTTTTTTCTCATGAGATATTTTATTCTATTGCCAAGTCAAAATGCCTTGGGTGACAGACATGCATCTTGCATCTGAACCAGCAACTGCTGATCTTTCCTCCCTCTCTCTTTTACTCACTCTCTTCATTGCATTGTCTTTACAAATCAGAATTCGACATTTGGCCTTGAGATTCGTCATCAAAAACTTTCGACATTAACTACACATAATCCCTTGGAATCCTGACTTTTTCCATCCTATTATGTTACAATATCATATAATTGTGCAAAAATTAAAAAAAAAGACTCTTAAGAAACAACTACACAAAAATTTAATATATATATATATATATATACCAACCCCTCCGCACGAGCAGGATGTGGCACAAGGTCAATTTCTTAAGCGGAGTTTAACAGGTTTGAATTCAGAGTTTTCCTTCCTCTAGACTGGTTGCCCCACCAAGGTTGAAGAGCCCAGCCTGCCCTACTATTTGCCCATAGATGTAGGGAGTATATTTGGATTCATACCTTTCCCCAAAAAATGTAAATATAAATATACAATGAATGCATTTCTGTAACCTCTAAGCATAAAATAACCCTAGACAGGTTGACATGCCATTAGAATTAATCAATCTTTTTGTGCTTATTAGATATTTCAAATCTCAAAATCTTTAAAAGTTCAAATTTGTAAATTTTATAATTTCCCTTAGTCTATTCCTGACAACATGAAATTAAAGAATTTTTTGTCCTTTTCTTCATTCGACTTTTTGTTACACAATGGATGGGTAGCCTCTTTGTGAGACGACCTGCTCTGCACTCTGCTCTTTAGATGTACTTGTCTAGATCCCAACGTTGTGAATTATGTGCCGGCCGAATTTAAGCACGAGTCAGAAATACAGGCTTCACAAGGATTGAAAACAAAACAACAACAACAACAAATGTAAACAAGACACATGGAAGAAGGGTGTGTTGATACTCGCTGTCTATCCAACTGGCTACTACCGCTGCTATCCTTACTGGCAAACTTGACACTTCAACGGCGAACTTAACCCTTCGATCCCCCGGGTTCTAACTAACTTAGGGCTCGAGTTTAGTTGTATTTATGTCAAATTCCCCTACCCAAACCATCTTCTCCAGACCACACAAATGGCCAGAACTTAAATAAATCGTAGACTTCGAGTCGCCATTAACCCTTAAAATTAAAGCACTCAAATATTTTCCAGACAATCCGTCTACAATATGTTGATCATTAATTTCTTCAAAAGAGAATTTCTCCTAAAAAAATCCTTTTTGCTTTTAATACCTGGGTGCCTAAGATATTATCACCAAGTGGTCCCATTTCATGGTGGCATATAGGTCTCTTTAAACTTTACGACCTAATCTTTTGATTCGTAAAAAGGTCAGCCACCCAACCCTTTTACTTATGCCGGCCTTAACCTACTCTCTTTCTTATTTATTTATTTATTTATTTATTCTGACCATGTTCGTCTTCAACCATAGTATCACATCTTCATTTTGTAAGGAAGTGTAGAAATATTTGAATTCAAATGTTAACTGGTAATTAGTTAGAAGAAGAGTCATGGAAAATAACCAGTAGTTTTTTATTGACAGCCTTTGATTTCTAGTCATCTGTTCCTGCAATAATGATGCTCTACAAAGATACGAAAGCAATGTTTTGTTCACCTGATGGTTACACAGATCTCTGATATTTTTCCTAGAGTCTAAGAAAGAGATACATTAGCACCATTTTCATTAATAATATGCCTAAACTAAGAACCACAAAAGTCATTAGATCTGAAGAAAAAGGACCACGCTAAAAAGGTAAGAATTTGACGATATCCCACAGAAAATACTGCACAGATGATCTAAGGCTTCTTGAAAATACACTTGCAAAAGTCAAAACACTAGAGAAGGCAGCAAGTGTCATGTGAACTCAGATAAAACTGAACATGATGTTCTGATTCATTTAGGATATAAAAGTAAATAAAGCCGTCGGAGAAGCCTAATGTTGGTATCAGCTAGACAGTGAGGGAGTCTATCCCCTTTTCACTAGCACTAGACCAAGGAGATTATTTTAGCGTATGAGGTGGAGCGCCACACCTACCATCTGCTCCTCACTTTACTGCACAGATTCCTGTGCTACTCATATGCTGAATTGGCGAGGGCCGGTATCGAACAAGGAACCTTGTGATTCCTAGCCGAACGCTCTACCAACTGAGCTAAACCGGCCCTTCATTTAGGATATAATGTAACTGATATCAAGTGAACGACGTGATCAACTGGAGCAGATGTGAATGGTATCTGTCCCCATAATTCCTCACAGTAGGAAATATGACCCCTTGGGGAACAATAAAAGACATCAAAGAAAAACTGAGATTTTGAGTTCCTTAATAAAACAAGAAGTGGGGCACGGGGATTAGAGCAACCCCAACCAAACACCCAAGCCATTCCAAACACCCAAGCCAAGAAGACAGAATACAACAGGAATCTGGTGAGCATAGAAGACAGCCGTAACACAGATAAGAAGATAAGTATAAAGAGAATAAAAATTTAACTAACACTCTAAAGGCTTACCCTAAGCTCAGAAAGCCGCCCCTATAAAGTACAGAAGACATGGTCAGCAGTTCAAACATCAAGAGCTGAATTGAAAATGGCCGCTTCCTGGCTTTTATTTATACTTTATCTGACAAGGGCAGATCATTCTGTTTAGACTAAACACAGGCGCAGATCACTCTACTTATACAACCCCCTCCTCCACAAAAAATCAAATGTATTTAAACTTCACTCTAGGATGTAGACATCTTTTTTAAGGCGATACCCATGATTCCATAACTTTTGCCAGGCAGACTCACGTCTCCAATTTCCCCTAAAATTGCAAACATTAATTTTTTCCCCGGCTGGTTGCCATCAACCCTCAGACCATTAACTTTTTGAGACCCATTTTCTCTTAAAACTAGCCACTTCAAGATATTTATCTTTAAGCAGTTTCAATTCAAGGTGGTTGTACATTTTTCATGGCCTTCTCAACCTTCCATTGACCGACGCAGTGATTCTTTGTACCCCTACGGACACACACCCACACATATACATACACATGAACCTTATACATTCTATTTTCCTTCTTTTTTTTCCTCCAACCGTATGTTCACTCCACCATTGTGACACAGTACAGCAAGTGGTACCATGATTAGTTATAAAAGCTAGTGAGTTTGATTCTTACAGGGTGCCCCTATACTTCTAGCTTTATTTCAAACTAGATTCAGCTTAGTAAAAGGCACCTCCACCTGCAATAATTGAAAGAATATCTTTGTACCTGACATTTATAGATTTCTTGGGTAAAAATGCTTTTATAAACCAATTTTTAGGAGTAGGGAAGCTCTAGAACTCATTTTGCAGACAAAAATAGTTGATAAAAAGTCGCCATTTTTTGAGAACCTCACCAAATTTGGAGAGTTAAAACATCAACATAACTCTGCCAATTCTTGGAATTTCAAGCTCTAATTTTGGGGATTGTCTAATTTTAACACAGTCCACACCGGTACAAAATTTCAGAAAAATTGAAGGGGGTGGGTGACAATTTTACTTTTTTTCTGGATAATTTGACATGGAATTGCCCTGAAATGAATCTTAACTTTGGAGAAAATTCAGTACTCTTTTCAAAGTGGTTCAAATGAACACAATATATTGCAGTGAGGCTGATAGCTTTTTAATTTAGTGTGTCCTGGGATACATGGATTTGATTTGAATAAGTCCCCCAGGGAAATTTGATGGGTCCCAACTAAAGTTTCATAATAAATTCCAGAGTTTTTATTTATAAACAACTAAAGCCATCTAACCCCTACCTTGTACCCTATACAGTGTAATTTGTTTCCAAGAAAATATTGAAATGTATTTACAGTTAGCTGGAAATGGTGGTAAAGAAAAAACAATAACACTGGGATGATTTTTCTGCGTCCTTTTAGATTTTTATGTGTCAGTGACGCAAGACACATATTTATCAGCATCTCTGTATTGTACCTGTCTGTCTGTCTGTCTGTCTGTCCATTCTGATAAAAGAAAATAGAAAATGGTTTTAAAAGAAGAAAATTAGATTTTGTTTATTGGTTTTTGTGATGCAAAACCATTGAAAGATTAATGATGCCATTAAAGAAAGAATACAAACCAAACCAATTTCTCTCTCTCTCTCTCTCTCTCTCTCTCTCTCTCTCTCTCTCTCTGTTCTTATTATATATCTCTCAGTCTATTCCTAATCTTTTCCCCTCTCTCTCTCTCTCTCTTCCTAATCTCTCTCTCTCTCTCTCCAAGTTTGTTCCTAATCTCTCTCTCTCTCTCTCTCTCTCTCTCTCTCTCTCTCTCTCTCTCTCTCTCTAATCTATCTATATCACATAACTCCAAGAGTATTGTACAGCTTAGAAATATCATAAAGGAGTAATTTCGCCTAGTGACAAAATATCTCCTTGAAATCTACACTGTCAGTAATTGGAACTCTCCTTTTTTTATGTAAAAGGAAACCAAAAAGACTTTCGGCAATAAATAATGAAGAATAGAAATATGCAGAGTAAATAATTGTTGCTACTTTGTAACATATAATGACCTCCATCAATTGCTTCTTCTTCATCATCTGTAGGGTATTGTTAAAAATAGCTTTAACACTGGGAATATTTCTCTCTCCCTCACAGTATGGCGTTATGGAGGATGTAGAGGAAGAAGAGGGTGGGGGTGGGATTGGAAAGAAAAAGAAGTACATGTAATTTATGTATTGTGTTGAATATCTTAGTATGGTGAGTCAAAAATTGTGCAATATTTTCGTACAATTCAGCAGCTCTGGATGCTTTTGCTAAGATTATAGTCTGTAATTCACATACCCAGGTAGTAATATCTCATCCACAGAAAGCGATGTTAATACACGAATAGGAAAGGCATGGTCGGCCACAAACAAATCATCAGTCATATGGAAATCTGATCTCACTGACAAGTTAAAGCGACAATTCTTACAGGCTGTGGTTATATCAGTACTGCTGTATGGCTGCACCACTTGGACTCTAACGAAGCGCCTTGAGAATAAGCTAGATGTGACCTGCACAAGAATGCTACGTGCAGTCTTGAACAAGTTGTGGAAACAGCACCCTACAAGGAAGCAGCTGTATGGCCACCTGCCTCCCATTTCACAAACCATCCAAGTGAGACGGACTAGGCATGCAGGACACTGTTGGAGTAGCAAGGACGAGCTCATAAGTGACGTTCTCCTGTGGAAGCTAACACATGGTTATGCTAATGTGGGTTGCCCAGCAAGGATCTACATTGACCATTTATGCGAGAATGCTGGTTGCTGCACAGAAGACCTCCCAGGGGCAATGAATGATAGGGAAGGTTGTCGAGAGGTTGTCATGGATATCTGTGCTGCTTGCGCAACATGATGATGATAGTCTGTAAGATGCCGAGCTTACCTGATAAATGGTAAATACTGAATACTAGATTAGGGCGGCCTAAAGTCGGTATCAGCCAGTCAGCGAGGGAGTCTATCCCCTTTTCAATAGCGCTAGACCAAGGAGATTGTTTTGGTGTTTGAGGTGGAGTGCCACACCTACCATCAGCTCCTTACTTTAGATATTGAATTGTGACATTGTTGAATTATTTGGTTGGTTGATTATGGTACTAATGTATCTCCTTGTAGGACTCTAGTGAGAATGTCAAGGAAATCTGTATCACCATCGGGTGAACGAACCATTGCTTTTGTATCCTTGTAAGTAAAGTAAAGTCGTCGGGGCGGCCTAAAGTCGGTATCAGCCAGTCAGCGAGGGAGTCTATCCCCTTTTCACTAGCGCTAGACCAAGGAGATTGTTTTGGCATTTGAGGTGGAGCGCCACACCTACCATCAGCTCCTTACTTTACCGCACAGATCCCTGTGCTGCTCATACGCTGAGTTGGCGAGGACCGGTATCGAACTAGGAACCTTGTGGTTTCTAGCCGAACGCTTTACCGACTGAGCTAACCCGGCCCTCATTATAGTGCTTAGTATCTTTGGAGAGACCATATGCTAGTAGTACGATAGTGTGTCAAAAAGTAATGCCATTTTGTTTAGGACAGGTATAATTACCAACACAGGAACATGTATCATACATCAAAATGAAGCTGGTCCTCTGTGGATCACATCCCTACTTCTCCACAGTCACCGTTTTCTCTTAATAGATAATTATTTGCTGTTACCGATTTTTAATACTATCATGTTATTCTCAAACATTAAAATCAATCCTATATATAACTCTATATAGAAATCAATTAAAAAATCATTAAAATAAGAGTAATATTTTTTTTCGTTCTTATTTAGTTACGTTAGTCTTTCTGATCATCATATTATAATGGAGATTGTGTGTCTGTCTGTAACCGAAACTATATCACTACTCACGGCACAATTCCCTTAGTTATTTATGCCACATTATCCATAATTCTATTTTTATTTAAACCTCAATTATTAAAACTGTTTACCTTATTAATATTGTTGGCTTTATCTACACACCATTAACATGCAATTGTATTTATATATGAAACAAAATAGCAGTTTACAGTGTGAATGGGAAGGCTAATTTGCATATTGATCTTAAAAATTTGATTTTAAAAACATGTGCTTAGTATTATTGATTTCTAATTGTTTGGCTTTATTTTAATAGATATGAGCAAAAATCTCAGGAATAAATCTTAAAAGAAATTCATCAACAAAAAGAAATAACTGTAATCTTATTCTTTATCATCTATTTTAACTAAATAGTTAAATTAGGAAAATTTAGCAATGAAAGACAGGAGTGATGGAAGAGTAAGTTTCAGTTGCTCTATTTTTCGATTATACCCTCCTCGGTTTCAAATCTTTTTACCTGCATTCTTATTTAGTTTCATTAGCCTTTCTGATTTGATATAAAATTTTATTACATTAAAACTTAAATACTTGCACTGGAGGGTACATATATTTGCTAGTTTAATATAATATTTTATAGCATTAAAACTTAAATACTTGTGCTCATACTTTAGCTCATATATATATATATATATATATATATATATATATATATATTATACAATATATATATAATATGTATTATAAATCTGCTCTATTTACGTATTGAGCACTTTTGTTATAATGCTGACTTATCCAGGTAAATTTGTACCAACCAAATATTGGGACCAACTCAATATTTTTACCGGTAAGTCATTCCTTCATATATATATACACACACACACATATACATATATAAGCTGTTTTGTCTAGGTCTGGGTTCTACATAAAACTGTGCTGCCATAACAGCTGCTTCCTTCCATCTGAAATGGTATTTGCCTTACCCGTCTCTGTCATGATCAGAATGTGACACAAGATGCTTGTTAGAAGGAATAAAACTTGCTTAGCTCCATTGGTATTCCTCTACTTTAGGGAGCATGTCAATGTTCCCCAAGCCTTGTTGCCCTTTTAGTCAGGGGGGCAAGGGGCGAGGGGGGACAGTTCCCTGAAGCCAAGCTCTTCACTATGAGGCCAGGCCAGAAGAAAACTTTCAGGGTCAAATTTTTAAGGGGGAAGTTGTGCTTAGAAATGAATTACATCTGTCAAATTGTATCTGTTGCCACTTTGGGGAGTATGTACCAAACAATGAACAAGACATTTGTTAGGGCAGGATGTGACATATTAAATTTTGTATTGTAATCAGTAATTGTGTATATATATATATATATATATATATATATATACTAGCAAATATATGCACCCTTCGGATGCAAGTATTTAGGTTTTGATGTAATAAAATATTGTATCAAATTAGAAACTATTTAGAAAATGATAAACTGAGGGGGTATAATCGAAAAATAGAACAGCTCTAAATCTAGCTCTTCCATCATTTTTTGTCACTCCCGTCTTTCATTTTTCCTAATTTATCTATTTAGTTAGATTATGAAGTATTTGATAAAATTACAGTTCTTTCGTTTTGTTTATGGATTTCGTTTAATATTCATCCCCGAGATTTTTGCTCAGATTCGTTGAGAGAAAACCAAACAATTAGAAATCAATAATACTAAGCATATATTTATTAAAATCAAATTCTTAGTATCAATATGCAAATTAGCCTTGTCATTCACACTGTAAACCGCTATTTTGTTGAATATATAAATATACTTGCATGTTATTAGTATGTAGATTAATCCAACAGTATTAATAAGGTATGAGAATTTTATCAATAATTGAGGTTTAAATAAAATAAATTCATGGTGAATGTGACGTCAATAACTAAGGGAATTGTGACTTGAGTAGTGATTTAGTTTCGGTTACAGACAGACAAACACACAATCTCCATTATAATCAGATATATATATATATATGCTCTAACCTCAAGATAGTGAACTTCTTAGATGTAACTTTTAACCTCTCTAACAAGACATACAAACCATTCCATAAAGAAAACCAAATACTTACCTACATCAACATCAAATCCAATCCAATCACCTCAATTTGTTAATTAAACAAATACCAAATGCAGTAAATGTGAGGATAAAGAAATTATCAAATAATGAAAAAATATTTAAGGAAAACAGCAAGATGTACAATGAAGCCTTTGAAAAAAATGGTTTCAAACATAAAATTTCCTACCGGCCAAATTTAAGAAATAGAAAACGGAATAAGAAATTAGAAAGGAAAGAAGAAAATTATATTAATAATGGAGATTGTCTGTATTTCTGTCTGTAACAAAAACTATTTTTTTTTTTTTTACAGTAACAAGAATTTAACTAAAAAGTTTACAAATAAATAAATACCTATGATTTTGTGGAAAATTGATGTGGAAAATATTCAAAATAATTGTTTGATTATTACATGCACGCAACATTTTATTTGAGAGGGACGGGGCTCAGTTTTCATTTCAAATTGTTTTATTCTTTATTTTTTACTCCTTTAATAAATATGAGGATTTGTCTTACTTATGATACAAACCCTCTGACATTGAATTTTTAACTCCCACCCTCTCAAGCAATGTCTTTCAAAAATTAATTTTTACGATGCCCGGAGGGTGTTTTCTGTTGCTAGTTATATTAATGATTGCCAAAATAACAGAAGAAATAAAAACTATGAAAATATCGATAATAATGAAGATAATACAATGGTAAATGTAGAAAGAGGAAGGTTATATGGTTTAACTCCCCTTTCTGCAAATTAACTAACATCAATATAGGAAAATTCTTCCTTAAAATGGTAGATAAGCACTTTGAACAAAATAATCCCCTAAGTAAGATCTTTAATAGAAAAACACTAAAGATTAGTTATTCCTGCACGAACAACTTAGCTAAAATAATCAATAACCACAATATAAATACACTAGAAAAATACCATAGCAACAAAATATCACACAGCAGAAATAACTACAACTGTAGAGTTAAGAATGACTGCCCAGTCGGGGGAGAATGTAATTCGGAAAATCTTGTATAGCAGGTGATCAAATTTCCAAAAGAAAAGGAAATGGACAAAAAAGTCTATATCAGAATTTCCGTGGAAAATTGGAAACAGAGATTTTACAACCACAATATCTAAGAAACCAAACAACGCTGTTTTGGAAGTTGAAAGATAGCGGGTTAAACCTGCATATTGAATGGAGAATCTTAAAAAGATCCACAACACCTAGGAGCTGGGATGGCCAATGCAAACTATACCTCGAAGAGAAAATTCAAATTGTAAAATACAAAGAAAGAGATAAACTGTTAAATCAAAGAAATGAAATTGTGGCGAAGTGCCGCCAAAAAAAGGTAGTTTCAAAATATCTTAAAAGACACTATCAGCAGCCTTTCATGTTTCCCCTTCTCTAAAAAAAGAAAAGAAAAAAGTAATATGAAGGAAAAATTCAAGAATATACTAAGTTGCTGGGACAAATTTAAAATTCAAACCAGAATGTAAGTAGAAATGGTTTTATGTTTTATTAATTCTAATGATAAACTCTCAAGAGTGAAGTTATTTAGAATATACCACCATATTTCACAACTTTTATATGTATATATATATATATATGTATATATGTAAAATGAAACTGGAAGTGAATCCGACGGAATGTTGAAAGAATGAATAAAGGAAAGAAAGTATAGAATGGATAAAATAGGATATTTTATGAAATTCGTTGGAAAAAGCGGTGAATTTACATCTAAGAATGGTGTCTTTTTTTAAAAAAGTTATTTTTCAAACATTTCAAAAATTCTCCGCTTTTTCCAACAAATTTCATTTCAAATAAGGATTTACTCTGATGAAGGTCGAATTTTCTTTGTGTGCAAAACATTTCTACATTTTTTCTATTATTATTATTTCATTTCATTTGGTTATTTAAAAATAATAATAGTTTGAATAATGTACACATGGATAAACTCCTGACCGAAACACGTGTAAGTAAAATTGATTAAAATATCCAATCTTATCCATTCTATACTTTCTTTCCTTTATTCATTCTTTCAATATATATATATATATATATATGTAAGAGGCTTGGCGAGCGTAAGTTCGTTCGGGTCTCGAACCCATCCAGAGGCAGCTGCTAAAAACCGTATAACTATACTGATGAGAGGTGATACCTCGAAGCACGTGTCTATAGTTTACCCTATATATATATATATATATATATATATACCACCCTCCAACCACAAATAGGATGTGACAAAAGGTTGATTTCTTAAGCAGAGTTTAACATCTAGTTTAAAGAATCCACTTAGCCCTACTATTTACCCATAGCTGGAGGGAGAATAGTTGGATGCATACCTCTCCCAAGGATATTAGCACTATGTAAAATATAAATAACCTTGTCCAGGATTTGAACTTGGATTACTGTGTTCATTTCCTATGATGATAACCATTACACCATGAGTGTCTCATATATATATATATATATATATATATATATACAGAGATGCTGATAGGTATGCGTCCTGAATCCCTGGCGCACAAAAATCTAAAAGGACGCAGTAAAATCATCCCAGTATGTTTCTTTTTTCTTCCCTTATCATTTCAAGTTAACTGTAAATACATTTCAATATTTTGTTAGAAACGAATTACACAGGATAGGTTATAGGGTAGGAGTTTTTATTTATTATTTGGGAAAACAACTAAAGCTGTTTAAGCTTTAGTTGTTTTCCCAAATAATAAATAAAAAGCCCAACAATCTATTAAGAAATTTTAGTTGGGACCCATAAATTTTCCCAGAGACTCATCCAAAGCAAATATGTGCATCCCAGGATGCACTAAATCAAAAAGCTATCAGCATCACTGTATATATATATATATATATTTACCCATTTGGCCATAACTGAAAAATTGATATGCTTGTTGCAGGATGGGTATATTCCTGACTTTTGTGAGCTAGGACTACTAATGGAAGGAGGAGGAAGAAATAGTGAAGGTTTAAAAAAAATAGTGATGACCCAAAAGAGGATGAACGATGGTTTGACCATAGCGTGACCCCGAATGGAGAATTGAGTGGCAAGCGGAAGTCAGGTGTTGACCGGAACCGGATGTCACGTGGAGTGGTGAGGAAAGGGATCAGTCCCTTTTTGCCTGTCGCGGTCGTAGGGTACGGACCTCACCTTGGGTCCCTCTTGGGATCACAGTAATCTAGTAGTGTTCTCTCTCTCTTTCTCTCTGCCTTTCCTCCTCTCTGGTACGAGCCCACTATACGAGCACGATAATAAAGGCTGGCAGTTGTGATGACATGTTTCTCGTGTTATAATTCCTATCAACACCATTTTAGCACGGTGAATTTGGAGGCACGTGGACAAGACCCGCTACATGGTATACACCACAGCCGCCGCCTTATGGTTATAGTTTTAGTACCAAGGAAAAAAAGGACAACGGTACATATATCGTTTTAGTGCCGTGAATATTACAACGTAACAATGCTACCCTGGCAATAAAGTTGAGGTGACAAAAATGTGGAGGTCGATAACACCTAAATAAACAAACACTGACCGTCCCACATCAAACAAACCACTCCTCCTTGACCCATTTGAAAATCTAAAAGTCATGCGCACTGTACCGAGATACACACACACACACATGTATGTACACACATACATTTATCTTGTCATCTCAGATGACGCCAAATTGAAAACCGTTTGTGCCCGCAGTCAATGAGCGACAGATAGTGTCTGCCTTGGTAGTGGGTCCACAGAGTTTTCAATTTGGCGTCATCTGAGACAACAAGATGCATGCAATCTCTAGCCAGATGGTTTGGGCCCCCACATCTGAAACAGTTGAAGTCACTCTGACTAGTTTTGCAAAGATTCGGTGTATGCAAGGCCTGCTTAGGTCGCACTGCAGCGGCTAAATGTTCATCCCTGGTGTCCATTTCCTGGGATAACAGCGCATGGCCGAGATGCAGCAAGCATCATCAACCACTTGGAAGGCCTGTTCTGCGAGTGTGGGGCATTAATGCGATATAAAAGCGATATTCTCAACACTCCCCCAAGTCTTTTCTCAACAAGTAAATGTAAATATTTGAAATTTTTTTTAGCAGTTTGAAGGCATTTTTATCGACAAATAAGTTTTTTTAGTAGTTTGAAGGCGTTAAAAGTAAGCCACCACCCAGGTTTTTTGTCAAAAAGTAAATATTTTATTCCTTTAAAATTTTTTTTTTTTGTATTTTCATTTTATTCTAATTCAAAACAACTGTCACGAATTTAAACTTTTTGGGAAAAACGCTTACAAATAGCTAGGGAGTTCATTTGTAGTGTGGATTGTTTTTTCAGCAGGCACTGGTTAGTGTTTTTTAGGGCAGGAGAGCAGGATGCATTTATGCAATATGAACCAAGTTAGATTTAGCCATTAAGGTCATTCCTGTAATTGCAACAATAATCAATAATGATAGAGACAGAAAAATAAAACTGATGGGTGATAATGAATATGAAATAAAGTAAACAATACGAAAAATTGACAATAGAAAAACAAATAAAAAATATCTATTCATTTCAATTATACTATCCAAAATCAATATATAATCAGGCTATAGCAAATAAGTAAATCAAAGAGATTGCACATCTAGTGGTATACTAGACAAAACGTGACCTGTTGGGTCACCCATTGAGCTCTGGGTAGATAATTGAGATTAGAGAAAAATGAATTTGCAAAGCGAATTGATTTTTGAAAAATAAATAAATACGGCTGGACAAAACATTAAAATCATTTTGTAAGATTTCTAAGAAAGGGAACATTTGACCTAATTTAAGCTACATGTTGCTGCTAGTGAAATCTAACATAGAAATACATTTCAAATTCTCCCAGCTCTCTCTCTCTTTCTACCTCCCAGAGAAACTAACATATATAACAAGGAGGTAATCAAGAGATACATAGAGAAGGGAAAAGTGATAGACAAAATGTAAAGTAAGTTTTTGACTTAATTGCAAATTACAACTAATTAGAACCAATTAAAATGGATTTTTTTCCAAACATAACTCAATCCTAAAAGTAAGGAATAATTTAGTATAACTTTTGTGTCTATAGTTGGTCTTTGATTGGTCAGAGCCAAGCATGAGAACAGAAGGATAGTTAGAAAGCCAGTTTTGACTGGGTGAATGAATAGAACAGATGCAAATGGCGTCTGCCATCCGTTGGTAATTTTTCCATGTGTGTTTTTTACTTGGGTTGAATAAAGACGTCTAAACAGAAACAATATTAAGTCTTGTGTTCGTTATAAAAAACATCAAAAGACACAAAATTCAGAAGTCCTAAGTAATCCCAAGAAGGAATATCAGAAGAACAGAGAAGTCAGCCCAGATCAATTCAGATAATCGACAGTTTATCCAGCATAATAGCAGTATAACAATAGGATAAGATGATGGAAAGAAGGTCCAATGTAACACTGACATAGGATATCCCAATGCATGGACAGTAGAATAAGAAAAACCTAGCCCCTTGGTTTGAATAAAGTGATGCGGTAAAGTTGTCCACCCGAATGAGGCAATTTTCTCCCTTGTCCTGATGCTTGTGTATGGTCGAGCATTGTCATGCAGAAGGAAGACATTGTCGATTGGCAAGTTGGGTCTTACTTGTCTGATTCTTGCTCTGGGGCTCGTTAGAGTATCAATGTAGGCCTTAATGTTACATACTCATACACATATACCCATGTTAGGTACATACACAAGTGTTCTTTTACTGGAGAGAGGGGAGAGATAGACACAGGTAGACAGAGAGATGCATAACTTACTTCTTTGGCCATTTGGTGATCTCTAGTCATTTCTATTCTTCCTCTCCATGTTGAATTCTATTTCTAGATTCCTGTTGGCTGTTCGTCTCTGATGCATTCCTTCTTCTTGGTCAGTCTTTTTGCCAAGACATTCATCAAGCAACAACATCATATTATTTCTTTAAACTTTTATTTACTTAACTAAAATTCTTCTTCTAACTAACACAACGCGCATGTGTATTTGAGCCCAGCTAAGGCAGACAGGCCTTCTCTGCTTGACGTCCAAGCTGGAACTGCTGGGTTAACTGAATCCCATGTGACTTCACATATTTCGCGAGCTTTCTGTAATATTCTATCAAAAGTCCCGCCTGTGATATGAAAAGGGGCCATCCCTTCAGAAATACAGGGGGTTGACAATAATCTATGCATATATTATGTAACATTAATTTTATTAAAAAAACTTCACACGAAATAAAGAAAATGGCATTACTTTTTGACACACCCTCGTATTTCATTTCGATTAGAGTCCGCACCTTAGATGAAAAGAGACAGATAAGAGACAATAGGCCGCTCCGTCATCTTTACAATTAACATAAGTTGTGACTTTTGTTATGTGCAAATTGGATCTGGACACCAAAGTGGGCAGATGTTCGGATCTGTATCTATTTCATTCGGATTAGAGTCCCCTCACCTTCGATGAAAAGAGAGAGAGAGAGAGAGATGAGTGAGAGATCTCAAGGACAAATTATAGAATTAACTGATACAAGATATTCTCTAAGCAACAGACTGGAGAATGAAAACTAATCTAGCCTGGCTGATTGAATATAGAGAGATTGATCTGAAATTCTTAGATTAACCCTGTTGAGAATTTTCTAAGTCCAGAGTCCCATTCCTATAAGGATCTATCAAAAATGCTAAAAATGGCCTTTTCACTTAAAGTTACCTGTTATTTCCCTTAAAATAAAGACTTCTAAATTTATCAATAATGGAGATTCACTTCCGGTTTATGTCTGTAACAAAAATTACATCACTGCTTACGTCACATTACCCAAAATCGTCATCACATAGAATTTGAACATGCAGCATTAGACAGTTCTCATTGTTTTTTAAAACAAGTTTTAATAAATACATGACTGGTATTATATATCTATATATAGTTTGTTTATTTTAATACATATTTAATTGTTTTATTTTTTAATCCTTTAATGAATTTGATGATTTTACTTACTTAGGGTACAAACTTGCTGACACTGAATTTTTTACTCCTACCCCTCAGGCAATATGTTTCAAAAATCTATTTTTTATTTTGTACTAGTATGTTTAATATTATATTTAAACAAAGGCTATTGTTTGGGTCGGATTAGGAAAACAAATGTGACTTCCGGCCGAGTGGAATGAGGTGGTATTGGATGTTAAGAGTTACTAACTCTTATATGTAGAGATTCATGGAGTGATTTTTGTCCAGCTGTGTTGCAAGCTGAGTATGAGGAATGTATAATGAAAGCTAGAACCCAAATGTGTTCTCTGACATATAAAAAAAGTTGTCGTTTCTCTGAGGCCGACTAATGTACATTGTAGAGATTTGTGAAGTGATTATTATCAAGCTGTATTGCAAGCCGATTATGTTATGAGGATCCAGACATGGTGTTGTTGGCGTTTTGGTATATAAGGCGTGTGGTAAATGACCACTTCTACTAATAGACTCGCCGATAGCCATGTGACCAACCTATTGACCAACCACTGGCAGTATTCTGCTGCTGATATTATTATTTATACTGGCTGTTCTGGTCATACCTATTCAGAGCTACTTGAACCTTCGTGGACAACGGAACATAGGATTATATCACTGGACCTTTTGACACTACGTAGGATTATATAACCCAGTACTTATTCACTTACCAAAGGATTCTATAGTTCAGGACTTACTTACTTTAAGTCCTTTTCAACTGGTCAATGATGGCGGCCAGATACTTAACACATGGTAGGTTGTTTAAATAGTAGATTAGACTATTCCACTTGTGTATTTGGGTTATGCTCACTTCCTGGATCCTCATTGGCTACTGGTTTTAAAGTGGACACTTTCATCTATATAAACTGAACATTTGGCTGTGTGCAAGCATTTAGTGCAGAGTGTATTCAGGTTACGTTCTCTTTCCTTTTTATCTGGTTACTGGATGCTAGTAACACCCTTCCCATGGAGGCGAGTATGTTTATTCTACACTATAGACATCAGATGGAGGCACTTGTGGTGTAATGGTTATCATCGTAGGAAATGACTGTGACCCAAATTTAAATCCTGGATAATGTTTGGTTGTTTTGTTTTTTGGCATGTCAACCCTTTTTGGGTCATTTAATGCTAAATCAAGTCATTTTGATAAATAAAGTCTCAAGTTGTTTAAATAATCGACTGTTGGTTAAGTGGTCACAAAATTAAGTATTGAACAGACTCATTGCTTCTTAATTTTGGTGATCTAGCGAGAACCGGTGTTTTCAGTGTAACTTGAGAGTAATTTGTTAAACACCTTATGAATCCAATTGGACACATGGCCTAGTGGATAAAGGAGTTAGGTTAAGATAGTTCTAAGTGACAGTTATCTCTGGACTGCAGGTTCAATCCTGGCCAAGGGCAGCAGTAACATAGAATAGTAATTAACACAGCTTAATGCCTCTACCCCAGCTATGGTTAGCGGAATGAGAACAGGATACCTCCGTAGACTGAATAAAGGGTTAGGTTCAAAGTTCCGTGATGGCTCAATTTTTTAACTTATTTTTTCCTATTTAACCCATAGATGGAACTCTAACAGGTACTACCATTCAAGGTGGACCTGGGAGTAATGGTGATGAAGGAGTATTCCACACTCCCCAGAGATCCACTATTAGATGCTGTTTAATGACATACATTATAATAACTATGGAAGTGACAGTGGTCAAAGGAAATGGACACGGCAACACGAGTTCAAATTCTGGACGAGGTTGGTTGCAGTTCATATGGCACTAATACCTTGGGAAAGGTATGAATCCAGCTATTCTCCCTCCAACTATGGGTAAATAGTAGGGCGGACTAGGCTCTTCAACCTTGGTATGGCAACTGGTCTAGGAGAAGGAAAACTCTGAATTTAAACCTGGTAAACTCCACATAAAAATTGACCTTGTGTCGCATCCTATTTGTGCAGAGGAGTTGGTAAATACATACTGTGGTGAGAGAAATCACGCACATGGTAGATCAATATGTCTGGCATGTAAAATGAGATCAGAGGGACTGTAGCAGGAGATTAGGGAGATTGAACTCACATCCTTCTGATCGTGTGTCGTGGCTTGACGTCGGACTACCTCATTGGTGCGCATGTAAATTACTACAATGCGATTGACCCAGATGTGAGATTTTAGTATGATTATTTAAGGCCTGCTTTAACACACTGGGAGAGTTGCGTTCCAATCTTGCTGATGAGGGCATTGACGTACGACAAGGAAGAAGAGGCGAGTGAGCTTTGGCGAAGAACTGCTAGAAAAGATTGTTGCAGGCGACAAGGGCTTGGTCACGAGAAGCTGGGAGAACGTCTTTTTTTGGTGGCGAGATTCGGCTGTCCAACCCGACGGATTTTTCTATTCCTTTTATAATACCTACATAATAACTAAATGAAAACCTGATCTAAAGGAATTATGCAAGCTAACATTCTTTTTTGAGAGCTTAAGGTTTATATCTCCCTGGTGGCCAGTATCCATACTACAAATGTAAACAAAACTGTTTTAAAAATATTGTTTTACAAAAATTTTGAAGAGAGAAAAAAAAAACCCCAACATTAATTTGTTTTCTAGCTAGGAAATTTTCAGCTAAATATCTACTTCATATAATTCAGTTTAGCTCAGCCGATAGAACATCCACCTAGGAACCACAAGGTATTGATTCAATAACGGCCGTTGCCAACTCAGCAAATGAGTAGCACACCTTAGATCTGTGCAGTAAAGTGGGGAGCTGATCAAAATTCTTGCAGCCTGTAGCCATGTAAGTGCTACTATATGGCTGCACCACTTGGAAAAAAAACAAAATTAGAAAAAAAACTAGATGAGATGTACACAAGGAGGCAGCATGCTGTCTTGAACAAATCCTGGAAGCACCACCTCACCAAAAAGAAAAGAAAAAAAGCAACTGAACTGCCACTTACCTCCTATCATACAAACCATCGAAGTAAGACGAACTGGATACTGCTGGAGAAGTAAGGGTGAACCCATAAGTGATGTTTTCATGTGGACACCTACACATGGACACACCAATGTTGGATAATTTACATTGATCACCTAAAGGCAGACACTGGATGCCGTGCAGAAGACTTGCCAGTTTGGTTGGTTGATTGATTGATTGGTTTTACAGCATGTCAACCCATTGAGCCATTTTATTTTATTCATACTTGATGGGTACTCAATTTTTTTAAACTCATGTTTTTCTATTTAACCTATAGATGGGACCTTAACAGGTACTACCACTTCAGAACTTGCCAGGTGCGATGAACGATAGGGACGGGTAACTTGTGAAAGTCATGGAAATCTGTGTTGTCAGCGCATCCTGATGATGATGATGATGATATAAGAAACAGGCGTGCAGATTGTTTATCAGTTAGAAACACAGATAATGGAACCAGTGAATAGAGTTCAAACTTCAGCTAGGGCACCTTGCATTCACTTTGTGCTCATGCCCTTAATAAAGGCATGAATCCACTGCCTCGTCCAAGCTATGAGTAAATAATAAGGCAGTTGGAGCCCTTTAACCTTATTAAAGACAATTTATCTTTATGGTCATTTAGTAATAAAGTCAGATAATGGATAGTGCCTTGTTGTTGCTACCATGTAACCCAGTACAACTTGGTGCATGTTATTTGTACTGGAGATGGACATAAGCAAATAACCCACATTGCTCATGAAGTTTATATATATATATATATATATATATGATCGTGAATGTTCCTTTGTCACCAAATAAATAGATATGTAAAACCTTTATATATTTATTTTATTATATATATATATATATATATATATATATATATGTATATGTATATATATATGTATATGAAATATAACATTTTGAAAAAACATATGATGTTAGTTATGTGATTGCTGACAAGCTTGTTTCAACCAAAACGATAAGTTGGTCTTCATCAAAGAGCGACATAGACGAGAAGAAAATATCCGTTAAAAAGACTGTTTACAAAACGAACGCTGATATCAACCGCTGAAAATTTTTTGAAAATGCATGTTCTGTTTTAAAAATAAAAATAAAATAAATTTTTTTTTTTTTTTTTTTTTTTTTTTAAATTTAAAAATCAGAAGCATTATAGTTCAAGGTAAAACTCAAAAGAGTTTATTGTAAAAATTGTAAAAATATATAAAATATAAAATATATAAAATTTATTTTATTTTTATTTTTAAAACAGAACATGCATTTTCAAAAAATTTTCAGCGGTTGATATCAGCGTTCGTTTTGTAAACAGTCTTTTTAACGGATATTTTCTTCTCGTCTATGTCGCTCTTTGATGAAGACCAACTTATCGTTTTGGTCGAAACAAGCTTGTCAGCAATCACATAACAAACATCATATGTTTTTTCAAAATGTTATATTTCATACTGTCGGATTAATTTCCATATATTTTTCATATATGTATATATATATACAGATGCTGATAGGTATGCATCCTGCGTCACTGACACATACAAATCTAAAAGGACATAGAAAAATCATATCCATGCATCCCAGTGATTTTTATTCTTCCCCCACCATTTACAGTAAATACATTTCAATATTTTCTTGGAAATAAATTACACTGTAGGTAGGGGTTAGATGGCTTTAGTTGTTCATAGATAAACACTCTGGAATTTATTAAGAAACTTTAGTTGGGATCCATCAAATTTTCCGGGGGACTCATTCAAATCAAATCCATGCATCCCAGGACGCACTAAATTAAAAAGCTATCAGCATCACTGTGTGTGTGTGTATATATATATATATATATATATATATAAGTGTTCGAACACTTCAAAATTCTCTGTATTGTGACCGTTTTAACTTCAAATATCAAACATTTTACTCTGATGAAGGCCGTTATTCTTTGTATGCTTAAAGATTTTATAATTTTCTATTATTATTATTTTATTCTATATTTGAAATAATAATAAATAGAATACATGTGTACATGAACAAACTCTTGGCTGAAACACGTGTAAGTAAACTCATATTAAATCAATTTTATCTATTCAACATTTTCTTTCCTTTATTTATTTATCCTTTCAACATATTGTCGGATTCATTTCCATTTTCAACTTGCATATATATATACATATATATATATAAAAGGAAGTTTGGTATGTACGTGATGACGTATAACTCCAAAACGGGAGGTCACTCAGATTCGAAATCTTGCATGCACATTAACAACCTTCTAAATAAGAAACACGCCAAATTTGGTTATTGATTTTTACTGATTAAGGGATATAATTAATTAAACAAAAATCAAATGATTTGCGATAATCGTGGCATAGCTGCTGCTGTTAATATAAAAAAAATTTCCACTGGGTGCTGCCTGTATCAGCAATGATTTAAAATGGTGCCGCTGCTGATAATTTGAAGTTGACAAATTTGTGCTCTAATTGTTTCAGCTCGGAATTTCTAGCATATCACCGACCTTAGAAATATTTATTTGGTTAGAAAGAAAAGAAAATAATCTTTCTAAATATGTAATTTGTATGTGGTTTTATCAATTTAATTATTTTTTACGGCAAAGTAAATAACAATAATAAGTGAAAACATTTAATTTAACGATTAATAATAACTCAACTTTGTTTTTAATATTAATACTTTCATTTTAGAATAAAATATATCCATTTTTAATCAATATTTAATTTTTTCGTATGTACAAAAGAGTTTTAGAAAAAAGAAAAGAAAAATAGAAATTGTAATACAAACAATTGTAGGTATTTAATTCTTAGAATTTTATTGTTACATTTTAATACGGTAAAAAAAGATTTAAAATCAACAAGCAAGGAAGCTCGCTTAAAAAAATAAAATTGTTTCAAAAATGTAAACAAAATGAATATTATAATACACTAATTCTTAGCTTTGTTTATCGTAAAATTTTTAAATTTAGGAATGCATTTTTAGAAATAATATCTTAAATGTAAACAAAAATAAAAATAAAAAATCCTAAAATAAACAAACATTCTATTATACAAATTCTCGGGGATTTTTTTTTAAATTTGATAAATCATTTTCCTCTTATTTTCTCCTCACTCACTCTCTGGTGTTCCTATTTTTTTTTAGTCCGGTCACGGGCCAGATACTTTTGCTAGTATATATATATATATATATATATATATATATATATTTTTGGGAGAATAAGTGCTTAATTGGAGTCGTACCTAATTTTGAAAATTAATTAATTAATAATGAAAATTGTCGGCAAAAAGCCATTCCAAACAAACCGTGTTTACAACTTATCATATATATATATATATATATATATATACACACACACACAAAAGGGAGTAGTGGCGGAATGGCCTATTGTCAGTATCAGCTGGACAGCAAGGGGGCTATCCCCTTTTCACTAGCACTTGACCACGGAGATTGTTTTTTTGTTTTTTTCCGAGATGGAGCGCCATACCTACCGTCAGCTCCCCACTTTACCGCACAGATAAGATTACCGATAAGTTTACAGATTAGTTTCTTGTATATCCAATCTGAAGATTGCATAGGAAAGAAACTGTCAGTAACCAGGTGTTGACTCCATGTCCATTCTACCTTAACTCAAATATAAGCGCTCTATCAATGATATTGAGCACTGTCTACTTAAAAATATAGCACCCATATTATCTACAATATGTGTGTATATATATATATATGTTTTGTTGAACTGTACAGACAATTCTTGTTGGACAAGTTTTTGGTTGATCCTTTCTAATTTTTGGGCCATCTTTTTGGTGTCGGGGTGTAACTGGTGTAACAGTCCACCAAAGGTTTCAAAACGAGCGCTTTCGGTTAAAAACAAGACACAAAACCATACCATCGTTTCCTACCTGATGATGGCAAACTGTATTGCCAAAAGTGCTCATTTTGAAACCTTTGGTGGACTGTTACACCAGTTACACCCCGACACCAAAAAGATGGCCCAAAAAATTAAAAGATCAACCAAAAACTTGTCCGACAGAATTGTCTGTACAGTTCAGCAAAACTTGTATAAAAGAAAAAATGCTGCCAAAATACACTTATTTTAAAATATATATATATATATGAATAAATTTTTGGTACAGGAAAACTCATATAGTACAAAATTGGAGGAATCATATGTATGTAGGGAGATCATACAAGTTACGAGATGGTAATATTTTATTACGAAAATGAAATATAAAATGTGGGAATACGAAGGCCTTTTCGACCGGTTCTTTTTCAAGTATAAACACCAGCGACGAATAAAAGTCAGATTGTATAAGAAATATTCTTTAAGAACGAATGGAGGTGAACCAGAGGGGGACAAAAAAGGGGGGGGGATATATATATATAAACCCTCAGGTCGAATCAGGATTGGAGATGTCTCCCAACAAGTAAAGGGAGTGTTTGGTTTTTTTGTCTGCACAAAGTGGGGCGAAAGAATGAAATATAAGCAGCTTCAAGAATGGTTAGGTGCTGCTTAGACCTAGCTCTGTGCAAGAAGGAGAAACACTCATCAGTATAGTCGGCCCTACAACCATTTATAGATGACAAATGTTTAGCTATGGCCGAATCATATGCTTGGGAATACCTGGATGTAGTAGCAATGGCGCTGCATAGTGTACGTGGAACATGCTGTTTTATTCTAATTTCAAGTCTCTGGGATGTACGGCCTATGTATATTGAATTACATCAGCATTTAAACTTATAAATGAGATTACTTTGCTGGAAGATAAGGCAGTACATCTTTATGTAAAGACCGAAATGCGGATCAGGTGGTGATTATGGTACGCACCTTCACTGCATTGTAGCAACGCATGACCGAGGAGGAGATCTTATCAGCGATGGTCTGGCTAGTGGGGCCAATCCATGGGAGTCTAATGTAAATAGGATATTTAGATGGGCCGAAAGGCTTATTACTTCTAAACTTGTTTACAGTTAGATTGATGGTTTTAGTAATGACCTCATCTGGGTATCCATTATTCAAAAACAAATTTCTAATTTGTTCATATATACATATACCGCAGTTACCATTAAATCCACCAAGCAAATAAGTATATAATCTTATTTACTTCCGGATTTTTTCACTAAACCAATTAAAAAGTGCTCAATATAAAGAGCTAAATAGACAATAAAAATTGAATGGTTTAAAAACTAGGTAGATTTTAAACCATTCGATTTTAATCGTCTAAGGGCCGGGTTAGCTCAGTTGGTAGAGTGTTCAGCTAGAAACCACAAGGTTCCTAGTTCAATTCCGGCCCTCGCCAACTCAGCATATGAGTAGCATAGGGATCTGTGCGGTAAAATGAGGAGCTGATTGTAGGTGTGACACTCCACTTCAGACGCTAAAAAAAACAATCTCCTTGGTCTAGCACTCATGAAAAGGGGATAGACTCCCTCGCTGATACCAACTTTAGACCACCCCAATGACTTTACTCATTTACTTATATATATATATATATATAGTTATTAGAACAAATCATTATAAAAATATTTTTTCTTAAATCAGAAAAGTACTCAAATACTGGTAAGTAGAGCAGGATAAAATCTAAAATGAATAAATGTTTCCTCACCTCCTTATGTCAGTCTCATGACTATGTTTCATGTGTGTAAAAAACAAAAATCTTTAAATGAAACAATCGCATGTTTCATCTAATGATTGTTTTTTTGTTTTCATAAACACATGAAACTTAGTCATGAGAAGTTAAAACATTTATATATATATGGTTGAAAATAGAGGAAAATGCGGATAAAACAACAAAGCCATTCCCTTCTTCTTCATTCCATACCACACATTCAACCCTCTCCTCTTTCCTTTCGTCTCACATCTTATTATGTCCTCCCCTCCTCTCGTGCCTGCCCCAAAATGACCTTTCCAGCATAAAAGTAGACTGTGGATCCCAGTTGTCTTTAGAATAAATTTGACAAAGCTTTGTAACATACTGAGGCGAAATATCATTTGAATTTAGTTATTTTGTTGCTTTATCCGCATTTTCAACCACATTTAGTCGGATTTACTCCTTTATATATATATATATGTATGTATGTATGTGTATATATATATATATATATATATATATATATATATATATGAATAGATACACAACTTAAAACTCTTGGCTTATTTTCCATAAAATTCTCATTTCAGACTCAATGGTTTTAGCCTACTTTAAACCACTCACAGCGGCTCTCCCACCACCATGATCCACCGATTGTTAGTTCATTATAATTGAGCGGGAGGATTCAGATTACAACAATAATAGTACTTTATTTGTATAGAATGAGTTCTGGGGTGAAGAGAGTGAACTTTGAAATATCCCATCATACAGGTAGAAAATACCTAGAAAATTTGGTACAGCCATGGGAAAAATTTTGTAGGTAAAGAGTTAAAGTCATGAATATTTTTAATCAGGGTTAAACACTTTTCTTTCTTTCTTTCTTTCACAGACGATGATGTTACTCCATATCTTCATTTGTGGACCTTAGTTGAAAGTTGAAGGTGGTATGAAGTGAAACTTGTGCATGAGATATTTTGAGTGGAAAGAGGCTGCCCCCCCCCCAGTCAGTCCAGTGGCAGGGGAAGTCAGAGACTGGGCTGTTGCAGTGTGCTGTCTCAGGTAGTATTGAGTCACTTCACAAGAGGCAAGCCTCCCCGGAAGCCCCAGTGCTTGCACCTAAGTGCCAGGTTGTGTTGGGAATTCAGGTGGCCTACATCCTTTATCAAAAGCTTCTGTAGACTGATTGTTTTTATATTAGGTTAAATAAAGAAGATTAAAAAAAAGATAATATTCATTACTTTAAATTTGGGTTTTATTCCTTATCTTATATTTTTCCATGCTTCCAATACAACCAAAACTGAAGCATACATGGTCTAACACACACACACACACACATTATATATATATATATATATATATATATATATATATATATATATATATATGTATCCAATTGCTGCTTTAACTTTTCCGTCGCAGTGGAGTCAGTAAATAATCCAAAAATATTCAATATATTAAAAGATATAGAGCAGTAATAATACTAATGATATTATTGTTAGATGGAAAATAAAGGGTCTACCATGGTTTCAATCAAAAAATAATCTCCTCAGGACCCCACTCTACATTAACCAAATTGAAACCATGGTAGACCCTTTATTTTCCATCTAACAATAATATTATTAGTATTATATATATATATATGTGTATACACACACACACAAAAGATTGTTGTAGACCCAACAGAGAAAAGTAAATATTTACTTTATTGGGTACAACAGATTGTTTAAAATCCTTTTCAAACTAATATCTGTGCTTGGGTTAATATATATATATATATATATATATATAAATAATAATAAGTCATCCACAGACGTGTTTCGGTGTTTCCCGCCTCTTCAGCGTGGCTAGACACAACAACTATCCTTGGCTAGGGTCCAATTCCAACTGACGGTTTGACAGCCTGCATTCTTTTCCCCTCAGCCACTGACAGTTGCTGTAGTGAGGCTGGTGTTTAAACTATTAAATACATAGGTTTGTTTATATATGTTACGGTCACAGAGAGATCAAGTTTCCAGGGAAATGATCATTGCTTATATGCTAGTAATGAGAGTTAATTTAAATCACCCCTTAGAGAGAGCTCATACCAAATTTATGGGAGCATATATATATATATATATATATATATATATATAGGCATTTTATGGATGGTCAATAAAAGAGTCACACTGGCTAATCTCAATTGATTGGCATCCAGTTAGTTTGTATATTTCTGTGGGTTTCTTTGATCTGTTTTTTTTTCTCCATCTTTCCTTTGCGTATCTTTGTTTATAGCATGTGTGTGTGTGTGTGTATATATATATATATATATATATATATATATGTGTGTGTGTGTGTGTGTACATATTTTGTGTTTGTATATATTTCAACTGAGAATAACCAGTGTGATTCTTTTATGATCATTCATAAAAATGCCCATATATATATATATATATATATATATGAACCCAAACACATCATGTTAGCTTGAAAAGGATTTTAAACAATCTGAAACACATGTACCCCACTGACGAAAAAATAAATGAATAATAAAAAAAATAAATAGAAAATAAAAACTATTTTGCAACCTTTTTTTTTATCATAATATACATGTAAGTATACATAAAAAAATGAAAAAAAACAAAAAAAAAACAAACAAAACAAAAAAAAACAACCAAAAAACAAGCTGTTCAGATGGATGATATTCTATTGTAAGAGCCGACACTATAACGTTTCGGTTTGTTTAGCAAACCATTGTCAGGTCATCATTGGTATTCAGTTATATAGAAAAAAAAAACCCTTAAAGATAGTGGTTGGTAAGTTTTTTTTTAGCATGTTGAATATTTTAAATATTACTCAAATATGAAATGCTAAGTTGTATTTTTTTTTTCATATTTGAGTAATACTAGGAAGATGGAGCATACTAAAAAAAAATTACTAAGCACTATTTTTAAGTTTTTTCTCTATATAACTGAGTGTAGGAGTTATTTTCGTATTTGCCTGGGGAGTTGTCTGCCTGTTTAGTTACGCTGGTTCCCGCTAGGGGCCTCGGGTATTTAAGCGGCCGATTTGAACTTCTCTGCCTCACTTTGCCTGCTGCGTCATAATCTTTGAACTTACATGAGTACCAACAATGACCTGATGATGGTTTGTTAAACAAACCGAAATGTTTTAACTTCAGCTTCTACCATATAATATCATCCATCTGAATTCCTTGTTTTTTCCTCATTTGTTTTTATATATATATATAATATATATATATAGGATTTATTTCCATTTTTCCTGATATATATTATTTAGGCAGGTATTGTTAAAAACCACGGAATATTTCTTCTTTATGATCTTCAGTTGTATATGTTCAAGTCTTCTAGTAGTTTTTTTGTAGATTGGGATCCAGATGGTGGAGAAATGGTTGAAAGCGTTTGGGTAAAGAATATAGAACAATTTCTCCACCATCTGGATCCTGATCTACAAAAAACTACTAGAAGACTTGAACGTCTACAACTGCAGATTATAAAGAAGAAATATTCCATGGATTAACCACAGCTGACTAAATAATAATTTGCTGCCTAAATACATAATATACATATATATATATATAAATGAATAGATACCTTGGTGTTGATATAAATCTAAATTTATTTTGACATTTCTTTGTCTCGATCTTTGTTGATTTGAAGACCTCACTGCCGGCCTCACTGGTGGGATATTCCAGTTTTCCTT
>CM042155.1:51965892-51985892 GCA_023376005.1 Doryteuthis pealeii
ACATTTTGAACCATGCTGTTTAGTAGTAAATATTTATCTTGAATCTTTGAGGATTTTACAAGAATACAAATATACTTTAGACAAACCACTTGCCCAAGGCATAGATGTATATCTAGAGGTTTAAACTTGACCCAATCATGTTTATACTAAAATAACTAAAGTCAAGGCCGGTATGCACTACCCCTCCAAACCCTTTGACTGGAGGGGAGGGGCTCAAGCCTGCTTGAGGGGCCCCCAGAAAAGCAGGTTTTATATATTTCATATGAATACTACTTTATGAAAATTAACATGTAGTATAGTGGGACCCCGTGAGACCATAATACCGACCCTGTAAACAGTTATCAATATGGGTCATAGTATGCATCCTTTAACTTCTTAAGTAATATATTTACATAGATTTTACAAGTATTACAAGTATTACATAGTACGATAGCCATGGGGGGGGGAGTAGGGGATAGTCTTGTTTAAATGTCTGATGGCCTAAGCCAAATTACATGATAGTATCAAATAGGCCACAACATCCACCCCTCAGTTGGGGGGGGGGGGTAGAGAAAATAATGGTGGGACAGATTTACAAATATATAAATTGATTGCAGGGGGACATATAGAGCTTGTGAAAGCTTTAACCAAGGTGTATACAGCTTTTTCTGGGATTGAACCCAAACCGATTAGGTTAAAGTTAAAGAGACTTATTTCTATATAATAACAGTGTATATGGGTAGATTGGGAAAACTAGCTTTATATATAATATATATATATATATATATATATATATATATAAAAATAATGAATTTAACAGAAAAGGCCACTATCCATAGGAATTAACATGAACAAATCAGTGGGAGAGAAAATAATTTTTTTTTTTTTTAAAAGAAAAAAAAAAAAAAAGAAAAAGACAATATTGAAACCATTGTACCCAAGGAGCACTTTAAGGTGCAAATTAAGCAAAAATATTTGAATATTCAAAATATGTGCTACCAGTGGAATTGGATCTGATCTCTGTCGTTTGGAACTTGGAAAAAATTATTTTATGATCAAGATCTTTCATGGTATTAAAAGGGTTAACACCTTTTTTTGTTTTAATTAAAATTAGGGATGCTTGGGTACGAATGGCAGAGAGGAAGAATTTCAGGCCAAATTGTCAAGGCTTATTTACTTTTCTTTTTTTTTTTTTTTTTTAATGGGAAAGGAAGAAAAAAGATGACCTGAGTTTACGATAGACTTTTCTTTATCATTCTCCAAATGATGCCATACTGTAAAAAGGGATTTTTGATAACTTTATTGAACTTTTTTTAGTTTTATATTAACCACAAAACAAAGGCCAAAAACAGGAATAGCAAGAATTCAATTTTTTTTTTTTTTTTTTTACTTTTAGAGGCAATAATGGTTATTTTTGGCAAACCACAAAACAAGAAGCAAACAGTGACAGGTGAACAGCTACAAAGTGATTTTATTTATTTTTTTTTTTTCTTTAAAATTTAAATCTTCTATTAATTTTGGTCTTTATGAAGATTTTTTTAATGTTTCATGAGTCAAAAATTAAGAGATTTATTAAAAATTATAAAATAGCTTTTTTCATTGTGGCATCGTATGAAGAATTATTTTATTTTTTTCAAAATCTTTGGTTATTTTAATCAAATTAATTGACAATGATGCGGTTATTTTAATGAGGATTAATATCCTCATCTTTGTAGCTGAGGTCATCAGGTCAAACAATTCCCAAAATGTCAACAATTCCTCATTTTGGAAATATTGAAACTTAATGCCGACATAATACTTACCCCACCCAACTTTACAAACTTTTTTTGTCAGACATTTTGGTGAATTTTCTTCTTTTTTTTTTTTTTTAAATTTTATTTATTTTTTAATGCATGCATTTTGGGCTTATTGCTTCATTTCTATACAAACAAAAACAGCTTTTTTTTTTCTTTTTTTCAGTCACTTTTTGATTTGTCTCATATTATGGATATGACTTTTAAAGTTTTTACAGTTTTTAATGTTCTTTTCAACTTCATTGGAGAAAAAAAAAATCAAATATAAAAAATGGGCTCTTTTAGAATAAGAATGAAATATATGGTAATTTTTTTTTATTTCAAGTTTTAAAATAGGAATAACATTAAAAATGGAACGTGCTAGATTTTGTGACTATAGTACAACAAGTGGTTGTTATGTCCAAATACAGGCTTTTACAAAGTTATATATGAATGCCATGTAAAATTAAATGGTTTATATATATGTTTGTGTGTGTATGTATATATATTGTACATTTGCATAGAGTATTATCAATGTGAAAAGATTTAAAAAAAAAAAAAAAAAAAAAAAAAAAAAGGTATGTCCAGAATGTGAGGCAAAACAAATTACAAAAATGACTGGTTTTTGTTCTAAGACCCGTCAATGATAAAAATAAGGGGAATGACAGCTGCAGATATGGTGAGTCTGCTACCCCCTAAACTTCAATATATATATAATTTTTAATTTTTTTTTTTTTTTCAAATTTTTAATTTTATTATTTCTTTTTACAGAGAGGCACTAATAATGAATGAAACATACTCCAGGCTGAACGTGGAATCAGGCCATAAGAAAAGGGGGGGGAGGCGGAAGAAACATTGTTTTTTTCTTTAGATTTTGGCCCTGGGAATGTTTTGGTGCGCAATATTGGCCACACCAAAGTGACCACGACAGGTGGAATGGGTTTTTTTAAAAAATGAAAAAATAACCACATGCAAAATGATGTATCAGTTGTGTTTAAGACAATTATACAATGTACTGGCCAAACATGGCAGATTGATAAGAGAGAGGGGGGAGAGAGAGGGGGAGATAGGGGGGAGGGGCTCAAAATAATCACTCTAAGAATTGCAGTCAATATTCAAAATAACAGCTTCACAATAACACTCGTTAAAGCAATATCTTGACATACAGGGTACACAAAAAAAAAAAAAAAAGAAAGGTCACTGTACCCAGAGAGGTGGGGGCAAATGATCCCAGTCTATAAAGATGATGTAACCAATTATGGAAAAAGAAGAAGAAAAAAAAAACAACAAAAACAAACACATACACAGCAGTACTTTGTGGGAATATAGCAAACAAATTTTTTTTTTAAACTCTAAAATTTTACAAAAATTACACAAGAAAATTCAATCAAATTGAAGATTGAGTAAACTACTGGTTTGAGGGTCCAACTCATGAGGGTGGCTTCAATTTTACATTTATTTCTATTAATATAACTACGTAAACTATGTACACATGGATAATAAAACAATTGATAGTTTAGCATAGTTTCATATAAACTATGTATACATTTGTATGCTCCCTATAAACTATGTAGAGTTTTTTGTAAGCTCCCTATAAACTACTGTATACTTTGGAAAGCTTCCTATAAACTATGTAGAGTTTTTTGTAAGCTTCCTATAAACTATGTAGAGTTTTTGTAAGCTTCCTTATAAACTATGTATACTTTTGTAAGCTCCCTATAAACTATGTATACTTTTGTAAGCTCCCTATAAACTATGTATACTTTTGTAAGCTCCCTATAAACTATGTATACTTTTGTAAGTTTTATAAAGGAAAAATAACAAAATCAGAATGACTTCCATTAAAAGTCCATGGGTTAAATTCATGTTCAAATTAGTAAATCATTTCACTATCATAAATTAAATCTAATTATTCTTCCCAATAAATCAGTTATTAATTTTTTTTTATTTTATCTAAAAAAAGTATACATACATTTATTAAGGGAAGATACCTCTAACCCTTTCATTCCAACTGGGACACCAATTTCCCAGTTGAATTACATTTTAACCCTTTAAAAATGCCATACTCAAAGCATAATTTTGCATGTCCAAAATTTGGTAATGAAAAGGTTAAAAGATTGAGATTATCTGTAAAGGGCTAACAAAAAAATCTAATTTGGTAAGTGAAAGGGTTAAGAATAATTGATAAGGCAGTTAGGATAGTCCTAATATCAAAATGTGTGCACTGACCCATCCCGTTTATACATACTTGGTGGTGGATATTGATATGAGGTTGATCTTATTAAATGTTCGACAGTGCTCTGCTATATAATAGTTCAATTGCTTAAACCAGAAAGAGTTTTATTTTAAACTGTCAAATATTGTTTTTCTTTCTTTTTTTCTCAAAAATTAATAATCTTGAGGAAATTGGGTAATTTAATCAGAGAGAGAGAGAGAGAGAGAGAGAGAGAGAGAGAGATGGATGGTACATTCCTGAGTTTTTTTGGATGCAAGTTAAAAACTTCAGACTATTTCCAGTGAGACACAAATCACATTTGACAATGATTTTTTTTTTTTTTTTTTTTTTGTAAATTCATTTATTTAAAAAAAAGGACACCAACTTAACATACATTAGCAACTGTGAAATGTTTTTCATTATTAGCTTTCTTTAATGACATATCAATGTTTGTGGGTTAATTAATGCCAAATCCATCCTTGTAGAAGAACAGTAGTAGCACTATTTATAGGAGGGGGTGTTATACCTTTCCCAGGGGCATTAGTCCGAAAGTGGGTGCGACTGGAGATTGAACTCACTACAATGTCACAGTCCACCATAATAGCAACCATGCCACAGGGAATCCACCATTGTTTAATGGCATATCAAACTTTGTAGGTTATTTAATGCCAAAGCCATTATTATAGAAGAACAGTAGTGGTACTATTTAACCCACAGCTGGGGGTATGAGGGGGTCATACCTTTCTCAAGAGTATTAGTCTGAAAGTGAGTGACTGGAATTTGAACTCGCTTATGATGATGTGGAGTCCAGCACATTAGGCACTACACCGTGGGGATCTCCCCTTGTTTAATCGCATATCAACTTTTGTGGGTTATTTAAAGCCATCCTTGCAGAAGAACAGTAGTGGTACTATTTAACCCATAGATGGGTCTTCATTATTCACCTGCATAAATTTAAAATAGGTAAAAATAAAAAAATTTTTTAAATTAAATAAGAAATTAGGTTTCTTAGAAGAAAAAAATGTAAAATTATATTTATAAATTATTAATTTAAAAACGCAGCCATTAAACTCTTAACATCCTGTTGAGAATTTTAAGTCCAAATCCCCATTTCTATAAGGGTTTATCAATAAATGGTTAAAAATGTCTTTTTTCATTTAAAGTTACCTGTTATTCCCCGTAAATCAAAGACTGCTAAATATGTTTAATATTACTTTTAAACAAAGTCTATCATTTGGGGTGGATTAGAAAAACAAATGTGACTTCTGCCAGGTGGAATGAGGTGGTATAGGATGTTAAGAGTTAAGTTCAATGTCAAATTAATTCTATTTAGAAAATTCATATTATAATTGCAAATAAGGGGAAATACTCTAAATTAGCATTTAATAGTTACCTCCCTTTAGAAGTTATAGTGATCGGGATAAGCATGAACTAAAACTAATTGTTTTATTCTCTAAGTTAGAGCATTTTAATTACGTAAGCTTAGCTCAATTGTGGCACAAGGCCAAAGGCATGAATCACCCAGTGAGAATCAAACTCACCAGTGACGATACGCTACCGTAGCTCACTAACCATTTACGCCACTCGAGGCACCCAGAGTTGGAGTATTTTAACAACTCTGTTAACAAAAATCTCACTGCCATTTTCGCTATGGTGAGTAACATGCATACACGATTTGAATCTGTATAATATATACTAGTACAAAATAAAAAACACCCTCCGGGCGATGTAAAATAAATTTTTGAAACATATTGCCGAGGGGTGGGAGTAAAAAATTCAATGTCAGCGAGTTTGTACCCTAAGTAAGTAAAATCATCAAATTCATTAAAGGATTAAAAAATAAAACAATTTGAAATGTAAACTTTAAATATGTATTAAAATAAAACAAACTATATATAGATATATAATACCAGTCATGTATTTATTAAAACTTGTTTTAAAAAACAATGAGGACTGTCTAATGTTGCATGTTCAAATTTTGAGTGTATTTATTCTGTTATTCTATGTTATGACGATTTTTGGGCAATGTGACGTAATTTTTGTTACAGACAAAAACCGGAAGCGAATCTCCATTATTAATAGATATACATACTTATATTCATCTTATTATAATGGAGATTGTGTGTTTTTCTGTCTGTAACCAAAACTATATTCCTACTCAGTCACAATTCTCTTAGTTATTGACATCACATTCTCCATGATTTTATTTTTATTAAACCTCAATTATTAATAAAATTGTCTTACATTATTAATACTGTTAACTATGTCTACATACTGACAACATGCAATTATATTTATATATACAACAAAATAGCGGTTTAGTGTGAACGGGAAGGCTAATTTGAATATTAATATTAAAAAATCGAATTTAATAAATATGTGCTTAGTATTATTGATTTCTAACTGTTTGGTTTTATTTAATGAATATAAGTAAAAATCTCTTCAATTAATCTTAAATGAAATCCATTAACAGATAAAATAACTGTCATTTTATTGTTTACTTCCTCTTTTAACTAAATACTTAAATTAGAAAAATAACAATGAAAGACGAGAGTGATGGAAGAGTAATTTTCAGTTGTTCCATTTTTTATTATACTCCCTCTGTTTCAAATCTTTTTATCTGTATTCTTATTTAGTTTCATTAGCCTTTCTAATTTAATACAATATTTTATTACATTAAAACTTAAATACTTGCACCCTACGGAGGGTGCATATATTTGCTAGTATGAATAAAAGAAATTAAAGAATATGTACTTAACAACTGAGTCTACATTTATTTACAGATATAAGTAAAAAAAATTTTAAAAAATTGTTGGGGTGGCCTAAAGTCGGTATCAGCCATACAGCAAGGGAGTCTATCCCTTTTTCACTAGCGCTAGACCAAGGAGATTGTTTTTGCGTCTGAGGTAGAGCGCCACGCCTACCATCAGCTCCTTACTTTACCGCACAGATCCTGTGCTACTCATATGCTGAGTTAGCGATGGCTGGTATCGAACCAGGAACCTTGTGGTTCCTAGGCGCACGCCTACTGATAGATTCAATCAAATTATTCATGATTTTCTTAGCTCGTTTGTAAACATGCAAATAAAAATTTTTTTTAAATATTGGAGGCAGGGGTAATTTCTTTAAGGTTATTTTACATAACCAAGAAATAAAAGACCACATATACTTGTGTCTAGGTAATTCATTAATTTATGGAATTCATTTTTTAAATCAAGGATTGTTACTAGTTCACCTTCCTATAATGTTTGAATTTCAAAACTTAAATTATTAAATCATGTATAAGCTGACAATAACTTTTTGTTTAAAAACAAGGTCCATAAAATCTGCTTTTTACACAAGTTTAGGCTCTTTAACCTTGGTTAACTCTCAACTAGAAAGAAAGCACCAAATTCAAACCTGTTAAACTCCGCTTAAGAAACTGACCGTGTGTCATATCCAGCCAATACGGAGGGATTGGTATATATACAAATATGTGTATGTGTGTGTGTGTATATATATATATATATACACACACACATACTAATGTACATGATAACTCTATTATTGATATTGAGCATTTATTGCATGTAATAAATATATTTTGTATATATATATATATATATATATATATATATATATATAATAGCTCTATCACTGATATTGAGCACTTCACTAATAATACCGCAAAAACTTGGTACACCACTAACTCACCAAGTGAGCTAGTGATAACCATATACTATCACAATATACACAAGTATATACAGTAATTTCATTTAATTCATAGCACTGCATATAGCCTATTAAGTATAATTATGAAAATAATATAAAACATCTTTAATATCAACCAGTTCTTAAATCAATCAACTAAGTAACCCTTAATAATCATAAAAATATGTTTAGTTTTATCAACACAACCAACTTGGGGGGAGAAGAAGAAAAGAAAAAAAGCATCCTATATATAAGGCTGTTAAAATTTTTTTTTAATTATCACAATTTGGATGAATATCTTAACTTATTTTCAACTACTTTCTTTGAATACAGTGGTTCTCAACCTTTTTAACCCACGGACCCTTTTTCTCTTATTTTTTTTGTGGACCCCCAGTCATTCATTCTAGGTAACTTTAAATTCATGACACTGTCAAATGTAAAGTTTTTTTTCTTCTTCTATTTGATTGCCATAAAAAAAGCTACATGACTATTTCTACTTCCCACCAGGCCAGATTAACATAAGGGTTTTTTTTATTTATGAGGCATCCAGCGAGGATTGAACTTGCTATTCAATAATAATGGACCTGTGAGACTAGCTTACTAACCATTACACCATCATGGGATGCCTTTTAGTATTTTAATATGGCGTAGATTACCCTAGAAATTCAATTCTCAGGAATAACAATTGTTCTGAAATAGAATTTCTCTATGGACTAAAATATCACTGTGGATCCCCAATTTGGTATTTTTTGTGTGTGTCCGCCAGTAATATTGCAGGACCCTCAGGGTCCATGTGGTCCCCAGTTGAGAACCACTGTTTTAACCCTCGGTGTGACGGATTATTCAAAACTATGAACAACAAACTAAGTTTTGTTTTAATAATTTTGATATTTCAAACTGTTGTCCTTATCTTTATTGTGTTATGTTCAGGCTACTGTAACCTCGGGTTCTGTTTTAGGTGTTTTTTTTAATTACCTTAAAATAAGTCAACATCAGACAATGACCTTAAATTTAAATGTGGTTTCAGAGCTGAAATTGTTACTAGTTCAAGGGTGCCTCAAGCCACCAAACTTATTGACAAAAATGTGATTAGATATAGAAAAAAAAAATAAAATGGAAGAAAATTACTTATTCTAAAACAGAAATTTAAAAATGTCGTAAAGAACATTATTGTTTACCTAATCATTTTAATCTGACTTGGAACTTGAAATGGGAAAGTCCCAAAATGTAGAATTGTATATTACTACTTCCTGTTAAGATTATTCTATGAACCCTAACAAAAAAAAAACTAACTAAAAATTTAAAGTAAATCATTTGAAAATTTAAATTAAACTATTGATTGAACAGATATTTAGTGTTTATAAAATAAAAAAAAAAAAAAAAAAAAAAAAAAAAAAAATAACAAGGGCAACAGTCTGAAATATCAAAATTATTCATATCAAGTCTCATCTTGTAAATACAGACAAATAGAAGTTTTATTTGTTTGTTTTTAAGTGGGTTGGGGGTGAGAGATATATTCATAAAATATAACAACCATAACAAATGATTAATATAAAAAAAGACCAAAATGTCTTTCTTCCTTGTTGAGTGTTTGCTGGATGACCAGACATTAAAAGTACATTTCTTTTTGTTTCAACAAATCCTGTTGTTCTCAAAACCAATCTGCAGTAGGGATAACTTTTTATTGTTACATTTTTAGGATTAATTATATATTTTAAATATTTATTTTGCCATTATCAACTTTAAAAGGGTTTTTGCATAATTTCAAGTCATCCTTAGAAAAAAAGAATTTCATTCTAATAAACTTTCATGTTTTGGGTATATAATTATAGATTTAACCTATACTATGGACAAAAAAAGAAGAAAAAAAAAAAAAAAAAGTAACCATTTTTTTAAAAATTATTGATACAAATTTTAATGAAACTTCAATGGCTTAGACATACTAGGAAATGATCATTTTTCTTGATTATCATTGTCTATAGTGTAGATATAGCAAAAATTCATAATTTTCTAAAAAGAAAATTTTCAGAAATTTCCGATTTTTTAGTATTTCTGAGATTTTTTATTTTAGATAGAAAATTATGACTTTTCTCTACAACTAAGGGAACTTTGACAACAATAACAAAAAAAAAAAAAAATCCACTTCCTATGTGAAATTGAAATTTCATTAAAATTTGTGGCAATAATAAAAAAAGGTTCTATATACTCTGGCCCTAAAAAAAAAAAAAAATTATATATATATACTTTATCACTTGTAAAACTTTAGTAAAAGAATCCTTTATAGAAGTATCACTAAATAAAATATCCTTTTACGAACACACTTGTGCAACATACACCAGTAGTTTATTGTAATTGGGAGACTAATAATTTTTTTTTATTTGCAAGCTTTTTTTAAATTAAATTTTTTTTTTATTTGATGCTCAAAAATGCATTCCAGCCATTAAATTTTTAGCCAAATTCACCGCACCCAAAGGGTTAAGGAGTGGCATACCAATTATAAATGTTATACTTTATTTAATCACTAACACTTCCATGGCTGAATTAGTTAAGGCAACGTCCATGGAAGACAAGCTTGCAAGATGTGGGACCTGAATTCTCATCTTGTTAAAAGACGACATATTTGATGGCCTATAAGACTCCTATATTTTTTCTGTGTTACTGTACTGGCATTCACCCTGGATCAGTAGAGCCAACTTCATCCCACAAATTCACCCGGGGTGAATTCATGGAAGGAATAACAGGGGAATAAGAAATTTACAAGCGGTCCCCAAATCCCACATGCATATGCTGGTCAAGGGAAGGAGATGTTCTTGTTTGCCGTAGATTTTCCACAGACGCAGTGACAAGTACGCCAAAAGCTGTTGATTCCTGACAATAATGGAGACGCTCTTTGGATTTTTGTCAGAGCCCCTTTGGCCGGGTTATGACCCTTATACCACTGGGTACCCTACCAGGAACTTAAGTTCCCAACGGCATAACTGATATCAATGTCTAATTGGAGTTAAGCTAGGTATAAATACTGGTTGTTTCTTTGTCTGGGGGGTAAACATTAGCCTATAATCCAGGTTAAAAGCAGGGTAAGGATAACACAAAGCCAAACCTTTTTTTTTTAGACATTTTTCTGATGCAGGTATCATTGGGGAACAACAGTTTTGGTAAATAGGCCAACACTTTTCTTGTTCCCCAATGATGCCTGCATCAGAAAAATAAGGTCTAAGAAAAAGAAAAATTTGGCTTCAGATTTCCTTTACTGTGTTTTAACCTGGACTACTAACAGATACACTCAATTTGAGATATACAAGACTCAAGAGGTATTCTCTCTTGAGTGCTTCGGGTGGGGGAGGGCAGGGCTCTTAGATGCCATCAGATATGGGACTTCTTTATCTAATTTTATTGTCTAGTCTAACAAAGAATTTATCAACCTAGATTACTGATAAGAAGTAATAAGATAAGAGAAAACCTTGTAAGAAAATCATTGGAAACTGTATAACAACATAAATTTAACAGAACCATTGTAAATAAATAAGAAAAATAAGTTCTGTAAGTTTATAAATTCTTTTGGTAATTTGATTGTTCAGTAGATTATGATATCAAATAAGTCACAACTTCTGTTCCATAATAACTGTTATATTTGCATATCAATTCCATACATTAAAAGTAGGCAGGGCTAAAATTCCACGTTCTTTCAAACACCCCAAAGAATTAAAATTCAACAGAACTTTGAGAGAGAGAGAGAGAGAGAGAGAGAGAGAGAGAGAGAGAGAGAGAGAGAGAGAGAGAGAGAGAGAGAGAGAGAGAGAGAGAGAGAGAGAGAGAGAGAGAGAGAGAGAGAACAAAAAATTAACAATTTTTGCTGTAAAAAAAAAAAAAAAAAAAAAAAAAGAAAGAAAAATCACATGTAAAAGTTATTTGTATTAGTCTTTAAAATGAGAATTTTACAAATTAAAATCTGTACATGTCAAAATGGCGCATTTTTTCCTATTTTTTTCTGTGCCCATTTTAACACGATTTATTTTTTTGTTATAATTAAAAATTCAAAGAATTTTTAATATCTAAGTTTAGGTTAAGGAAAAAATTAAAATAAGTGACAATTTACAATTTTTATATAAAAATCTTAAAAGGTTGCTGTTGTACCAAAATGTTGCCCATACCTACACTAAAAGTAATAACTATTTTAGGACAATAGTATGTTTTAATGAAATAATATTGATCATAAATCCATTAGACCTAAAATAAAAATATAAGTTACTTTTCTCCCTGCCCAAGAATTAATTTTTTTTATTATAAAGATTTAAATGCTAGAAAGACTAACATTAATTAAAAAGGAAATTGAAACTTTTCTTGCATAGGTCACACAAAAGTCCAAAAGGAATTCATCTCTTAATTCTTTACACCTAATCTGATCAAGCCCAGTTTATTAAAAGTCATAACAAAAGGAAGTTCAAATTTTCTTGGGGGACACACATCATTTTTTGTCAATAAAATTTCAACAGATGAGATTAACAGAACATGGACAATTTGAAGAAAAAGAAAAAAGAATAAAAAAAAATTAAAAAAAGATTCACAAAAAAACCTGAGATATTTATTCGGTTAGGTCTAATCATTTTTTTTAAAAGTCTATGTTTTTACTTTTGGATATGAAAAAATGTCATGATAGAAAATACTTTTTATATTTGTTAGTGATAATGCAATAGATATCAAAGAGATGGGCATTTATACTGCTCATTAGATTCAATATGAATTGCAAAGAAAAAAAAAATTAAATAAAAAAGTTTGTTTTTTTTCAAAAAAAAAAAAAAAAAAAAAAAGAGAAAAGAACAGGGATTCAGAAAAGTTAAACATTTCTGGAAAAACAAAACAAAAACTTAATTAAAATTTAAATAATAAAACTGATTTTCACAGGCAGTTACTACACAGGGATAGGGGATTTAATGATTTAGTTTTCAAGTCACCTATAAACAAACAAGAAATTTTATTATATATATATATATATATATATATATATATATATATATATTATATTATATTATATACATACACACACACACACTTTGTTAGCTTTGAATTTAAGGATTTGAAAATATTACTTGTGAGTCAAGTTATTATTAATAATTTATAACTAAATATTGCATTGTAAATAGTGAAATTTGATATACAACAAACTTTCCAGCAATATTTAGTTATAAATTATCATTAACAAAGTTTTATTTCACACACAAGAGTAATTTTTCAAAGCCTTTAATCAACAGCTTAAATACATTATCAATCACATTTCAAAACATTTTACAGTTTGTTATGATTATATATATATATATATATATATATATATATATATATATAGTGTGTTTGTTGTGTGTGCATATATATATATGTATGTATGTATGTATGTATGTATGTGTGTGTGCATATATATGCACACAGAGGATTGGACAAAAAAAAAAAAAACATTATTATTGCCACAAATTTTAATAAAACTTTAATGGCTTAGACACACATAGGAAGTGATTATTTTCCTTGTTTATTATTGTCAAAGTTCCCTTAGTTGTAGTGAAAAGGGAAACTTTGACAACAATACTCAAAGAAAATAATCACTTCCTATTTGCATGTCTAACACACTGAAGTCCCATTGAAATTTATGGCAGAAAAGGGGAAAAAAATGGTTTAGTTCTTTTAGTTATATATATATATATATATATATAACACACACACAAACACATGCAATTTACTAAAATCTATATAGATATAATTCACTTACATCTAGCAACAAAGGACCCTCTCCCCAAAACAGACAGGAAGAAAATATATGAAAATTTCAAAATTTAATAACAAATGTATATAACTGCAGGTGTAATTTTTGAGAGAAGGAGGGATGGAAAAAAAAAAATCTTTGAAAATGGCAAAACAGCAGTTGCAAATTCAGGTCAGGAGTGAGAGAGAGAGAGAGAGCGGTATGGGTCTGAACAATAAGAATCTGACATTTGCTGCAGATTTTATTTTCTTTCATAAAGAAATATCTTTTGTTTTGTTTTTACTTTTTACTCTGAAGCTTATTGAGAAAAATAATATCTCAATAAAGAAACAGCAGGTTTGGATTGTTATTGTTTTTTGTTTTTAAAGTAATCCCAACACAATCAATGCTACTGTGCAATATAAAATATATCAAAACAAATATAGTTTATGGATTACTATACAATTAAATAGTGCCAGAAACTTTTCAAAAAACAAAACAAAAAAGTGAACATATTTTTCAAGTTTTTTTTTTTTTTCCTTTTCTTTAAAATTTAATTTTCAAATTATAAACAAGTTAAATAAACTACAGTTCTTTTAGCAACAAGTGAATCTTCATATTAAGGATCGTATCATTTACACAATAAATTTTAAGGTTCTTGTGGTAGAATGTAAATAATAAAAACACAATATATTTCTTTTTCCTATGATTGATCATGTTGGGGTGGGGTGGGGGGCACTTTAAACCTACAAAAAGTTGCCACAAGTGAATATACAAAGTGTCTTTTGCACAAGAAAGATTTTTTTTTTTGTTGTTGTAAATATTAGTCCTAACAAGATAAATTCTACTGATTTTGTAGGTTGTTTTTGTTAAGATAGGACATAAATATACAATTAGTAGCCAAAAGTTATATTTTTATGAAGATATAGACAGAAGGAAAAATAGACTTGGAATTTGGTAAATATTTTCAAATTATTTTTATACTAAAAAATCTGGGAATATTGAAAATTTGTAAATTTTCTTTAGAAATTGTTGTTGTTGTTTTGTTTATTACTCTGAGTAAAAAGAAGAAAAATATGTTTGTTAATTGAAATGAAATTCATTTAAATTTCACTACCTAAGTAAAAAGTAGGTTATATATTGAACACACAAGATAGGTTTTCCAAATGAATGGATTTTATACAAATTTTGGGATTAAAATAAGTGGGTGTAGATATATAAAATATTGTAAAAATGTTATTGGAAGGTAATTTCCTAGAAGTGAAAGGAATCAAACAAATGGGGGTGGGGTGGGGGGAAGAGAAAAGAAAGTTTTATTCTTTAATTTTAAAAGATTTATTTAGGAGAAAAAAAAGAAAAAAAGAAAGAAAAAAAAAAGACTTTTATAAATCTAGAACGATTAACTTTTTTTCTTTTAAAGTTTTCGTTTTATTAAAAATAATCACAAATACATTTTTATAGTAAATTTATAAAAAAAATGAAACAAAATAAAAAATGGTTCTATGGTACAATTGTGGTCCCATTTTAGAGAACATTGATTTTTGTGATGTCTTACCCCCCACACCGTTTCACTACTGCTAGGACTGTTCCCCTCTCCCCACTTTATTTTCTGAAAGTTAAAAACTTGGATAATTCTCAATGTGTTTTTTTTCTTTTTCTTATTTTTTGAAAATTCTGCATGGTTCTTATTCAGCACTTGTGATAAGTTGCTAATAAATAAATAGCAAATAAATGAATGAACTTAATTCATTTTTATAATAAATGAAAATAAAAAAAAATGTGGGAAGAGACAGCTTGAAAGAAAACGAAGGGGAGGGGGTGACTTTCTAAAAATCAATAATTTTGGAGAGGAAAAAAAAGGGACCACAATTCTACCATTGTAACAATTTTTTTTTTTTTTTTTTTTTTTTTTTTTTAGTTTATGAGGTAAAATGTGTAAAATTATAAATGATTTTTTTTTTCCTTTCTTTCTTAATTTAGGGGTTTCTAAACTTAAAAAAATGTTTTGCTGCACCCATCAAGTTACTAAAGATTTTGGTCTTGAAGAAAAAATATCTTCCATCTTAATTGAAGGCTACGTTTGGAGTATAGGATTTTTTTTTAAATAGAAATGGAGGAGTTTAAAGAAATAATTCTTTAAAAAAAATTTAAAACAAAAACTTTTTTGGATATAAATGGATCTGATGGGATTTTTTTTTTTGTTTGTTTTATTTGGGATTTTTTTTTTGTTTTTTTTTTACTGACACATGAAGACAAGTGAGTTTTCCGATGAAACATTTAAAGCAAAAAAAAAAAAAAAAAAAATATTTTTATATTCTGATCCGTACTAGAAACATTTTAAAAAGGTGTTAAAACCGAATGAAGGAAAGAAAAAAAAACTATATTTCCAATAATATAATAATGTGTAAATATCCCTGTCTGTCTCTCTTGTTTTTCTAGGCATCAGTGGCTTCAACTACACAATCATCATCATCATCTTCTAGTAATTCAACCTCATCATCGTCGTCAACAACAACGGCCTCGGCCTCCTCCTCCCCTTGCCCATCTTCTTTTTTATCTTTCTTTTCACTTGCATCAGCTTCGGATGTTTCCAGTCCATCGCCGGCCCTCTTTCGTTTCCTCTGCTTAAACTTTCTTCTCGGTGTGGGCAGCGGTTCCATGTCGAGCACTTTGCGAATTCTCCTAAAAGCCATTAATCTAAGCATGTGTTGTGCAGAGGCCGTGATGTTTTCACGGTCCTGGACACTCAAATCCGCAAGAGGGTCGGTCGGTTCTCTCTCACAAGGATCGTATAGTCCATGTCCAGAAGGCAGGATCACACCAGCAGAAAGACACTCAAATACACGACGAAGGGCATTTCCGGGTCCAAGTGCTACCCGCACGCTACCTATGCATTTCTGTACCAATAATTCCATAGCCCAAAGGTCTAGATTCGACCACTGGGGAACTCTTTTGGTAAGATCACGAAGTATACGAAGTACTACTACACAATTTGGCAAGCCCCTAGCCCGGGCTTGAAACCATTTTGCTCGTCTCAATTGAGCTAAGGCTTCCAGACAGATCTCCTTATTCAGGACATCTGGAGGATCACAAGAGTCTGTATTTTCGTCGTTAGTTTTTTCATCCTGAGTTTTCTCGGCATCTTTTTCGTCCTTTTGTGCATTTTCCGTATCTTGTTCACCACCTCCGTTCGACCCAGACATATTTTTGTGGTCACCATTATTATCACCTCCTACTTCGAGCGGCTCATCCTGCTCCCCGGATCCATCAGGATTCGCCCTCATCTCAGGTGAAGTCAAGATTATTCTACATGAAATGTTTGGTTCTTTCTCACGTGTTACAAATATCGCCGCCGATTCAATTTGTAGCTGTAGTTCGTATTTATCATCGGTGACTGTCGAAAGATGGGCAGGGAAGCACTCGTAAATTTGCTGAAGCAAACTTTCTGTTGGTTTTTCCGCAGACAAAGCCACAAGATCGACAGTTGTATCGTCCTGTAACAACAGTCCATGGCCGAATACACCGACCCTCTGAACACCTTTTAACGATCGGTAGACATTATCATGTCTGCTACTTTGGTCCTTTTGGTCTTTTTGACTGGAATCTTTATTTGTTGTGGATGATCCGGCTGCTGCTTCCTTATCCGAACTGGAGTTGTCACCAGTTGTTTCTCCCGTGGATTTTGTCTGTCCTTCTTCTCCTTCGTCTCGATGACTGTCCTCATCGGCTGGAGGCGAAGATGACGAATTAGAAGAAAGCTGATCGGATACAAGCTTAAGTGCTTTTTCACAAGCCGACACCATTTTCTGAAATGCCGGCAAATTGGCGGGGTATAGACTAGCATGTTTAGCCATGACATGCCGGTCATCAGAGGATTTCGGTTGCCGGACCTGCCACGGTGGGGGTGGTAGAAATGGCATTGGGGGTTGCTGCTGCATCCCGCCACGTTTAGGAAATGGTCGGAAGCGATTAGGCTTTCTCCCTTCGTTTTTTCCCGACTTTCCGGTTACAGCCATAAGTGAAAATGAAATACAAGACCTAAGAGGAAGAAGAGTGTCGGCTAATTTTTAAAAAAGTTTCTAAGGACAATAACAATAAGTTACAGCAGTAAATACTCACTAAAACTGCACACTGTTGTTTTAGATGGAGTAATGTCGACCTGTAATGCAAGTTGAGTTCTAAAATGTTTCAGGATGAGTTAGTGTTGGACTGAAACAAGTATCCCGGTCGGTCGGTGTAATAGATGGCTGGCTGACTACTACAAGGAAGACACACACACTCACTCTTGAAAATAAATGTCCCAATTGTAAATTCAGCAAGAAAATGTGTGTACACTTACGCAACAACCGATCCTGTTGCTAGCGAAAATCCTTTCTGCTTTCTTTTTTTTTTCTTTTTTCTTCTTCTTCTTAAAATTAATAATAATATTAAGAAGGAGTCGGCGAGTTACAACAACGCATTCGTGTATCTCGGCTCCCGCGCGACGGTGCAATTTCTCGCATTGGATTATCTCCCTTCGCACCTGAGAATCTCGCGTGACTCAGCGAGATTTTTGAAATAATGTTATTTTTTTTTTACTGCCCCCTTTCCTCTCTTCTTTTCACACGACACAATTATCTGCCCCTTTCCAGGAAAGAGGAGTAGCAAGAGGAAGTCTCGTAAAGTCACGCGAGATCGACGATCTATTTTTCCCTTCACCCTTCACCCAAACGAGACGACAAAAACAACATGGCCGAGGTAAGTAAACATGGAAACAAAATTGTTCCAAAAAGAGAGAAAAAATAATTACGCTAAACGGTTCTTTTTATGACAGTCATTATTTTATTTATGTTGATGAAAGAAAATATAAACGATAGTCGATCGTTTTGAATCTAATGGCTTTTACGTGAGAGATAAGTGTGCGGTTGTGTCTTCATATTTTCATTATTTTCCCAAAGTCTAAAAACATATGCAAGTTGAAAAAAAAAAAAATAACACTCTGGTGGAACCTAAAAAAAATATAAAAAAAAAACGAAAAATAAAGGATCCTGATATTTTTTATTAAAGGTATCAACCTGTCTTTGATCTTATCGACGGGCTTCATCATCCTTTATTTTCTTAACTCGTATGGAGTGAACATTACTATCTGTCACCTCTTTCACGAATTTGCAGACTAAAGATGAGACGATTACTCATCTTTATTTTATAGATTAGAATATATATATATATATATACCACCCAGTGGAAGTTTAATTTTATAAAAGAAAATTTTAATTTTGTTCTGCTCTTGTTTATGCTAATTGTTAAAATAATGAGAATTGAATTGAATTGTTTGGCCTTTAAAACCTCAAAATTTTTTTAGTAATTTGTATCATTCATAAAAAGAAAATCTTTTTCTGGCTTTCGTCTTTATTTTTCTCTTTTTATAATATAAAAAACAGTTATTTATGTTCTAATTATTTAATACTAATGGTCATATCTAAATAGCAGTATTTTTCTTCTGAAGTATTACATTGGATATTATAATGTTTGATAATAAAAATAAGGGTGTGACTAAATCGTAAAATAACAAACAAACAAAAAAAAAACCGATTAAACATTACTTTTATTTATATATTTTTCGAAAACTGAAAAAAAGAATTGTACCATGTTCAAATATAAACTCATGTTAATGTTTATTATTTTTATTTATTTATTTACGTAAATATGTATTGTAAAAATCTCACAAGTTCAACAAGTGAACTTAAACATGTGATTTACTGGAAGTTTAAGATTTATGTTCATTTCAGTCGCCAGTTTCAATTCATGAAAATGAAAACAAGTTTTATATTCGAGATTCTAAGGGTTTTTTTTTTCTGTATAGAATTGAAATAATTAACGAAATTTAAAAATGGATAATAAATAAATAAATAATACGGTTAAAAGTACAATTTGTGTTTTTAAACAAAGCGACTTGTAGATGATCACGTGACTGTCTCCTCCCATCTCGACAAGAAAAGAAAACAAATATTTTAAAAATGTATATTGTCCCTTTCCTCATGTTTTTATTTTTGTTTTATTATTTATATTTATTTTTTTTAAAGATTTATCATAATTTTTTTCTCTCTATCATACTCGAAATCATTTTTTAAAAACAACTTTGATAATTTTATTTTGATCTAAATTATTTTATTTTATTTTTTTTAGAATTCTGTAGTGTTCCACAAATGGTAAATGTAACATTTTTAGTTGTAAATAATTTATTAGAATATTACACAAAATAGATCCGTAATCAAAAAGTACAGAGATTGAAACTTAGATTTTTTTTAAAAATGTATTACGTGTGCGCAGTTAAAAAAAACTTTGTGATGATATCGAGACGTCTAAAAAAAAATGTATTTTAACCTTTTTTTTTTTTTTTTTTTTCAAAACACAGGGTTGTACAAGTGCAACAACCTTTATACTCACCAGACCTAGATGTGCATGACTTTTCTTACTTCCTAAACTGAAGGATAAGATTTGAGAATAACATTTTACAATGTCACCACAAGCTTCACACCATATTAAAAAATCGATTTTCAGAGGTGCTCCGACCAATAGAAAAATTAACTGGAATAAGACCAGGGGGACCATTTTGAAGAAAATTAATGTTTTATTT
>CM042155.1:51993392-52058392 GCA_023376005.1 Doryteuthis pealeii
TCTATATCAGCCAACACAGGTAAGAAGAAATCTTCTCCCTTCAGCACTGAAACTTTCAAAGCCTCCATGCTTCCTGTAGTCCGCCAACACTATACCTGATGCCACTCTCCACATACACATGCACACACATACATCCATATTACTACTGTGAACTGTTCATGTTCCTGGCACAACATTATTCTGTGTACCTGACATGAGACTTTGATGAGTTGTGGTGCACCTGAGCACTGTACACAATAAATTACATTATTATTATAACAGAAATCTAATTAAAATATTTTACTTTTTCTTTTTTATTTAAATTATTATCAGATAATCCAATTATAGCTTTGAAGCATTAGCATTTAATCCACATATTCATAGGGCCGCTCTATCTCGGTTGGTAGAGCATCTGTCTACAAATCGCAAGGTTTGTAGTTCAATACCGGTTCCCACTAAATCAGTGCATAAGTCACACAGCTTGGGAAATCTGATCTGTGTGGTAAAGCATCTGGGAGCTGACGGTAGGTGTGCTGCTCCATCTCAGTAAAAATAATCTCTCTGGTCTAGTGCTAGCGGAAAGAGGATGATTCCCTTACTGTCCAGCTGATACCGACAATAGTCCACTCCACCAACTTTGCTATTTTTTAGCACTACACCTACCATCAGCTCCCCACTTTACTGCATAGATCCTATATCAGCCAGTGATCTTCAATCTTTTATTTTAGTTGGTGAGGTGGCCTATTGTTTGGTATCAGCTGGACAGTGAAGGAGCCCCCTTTTCGTTAGCGCTACACCTACCATCAGCTCCCCACTTTACTGCATAGATCATATTACCCAATCTGTGCTGCTCATACACTGAGTTGGCGGGGACTGGGGGATTGGTATCAAATTCAGAACTTTGCAATTCTAAGGTGGTTGCTCTAACAACTGAGCTAAACCAGCTCCTAATTTTAGTAATGAATTCCAACATTCAAGTTTTTTTGTTTTTTTTAAATATTTAAAAAAAAAAATTTTTATATCCATTTTTATTTTCCCTTTGCATATTTCTCACTGATATTGTTTCATTTTACTGATTTCACCCAATTTTCACTTACCTGAAGCAAAAAAGGTTGCATTGCTTTGTGTGTTTGTCTTGCATAAGCAGCCATTTGTAATATAATTTGGGGGCATACACAGCATTCACCCAGTTGAACCTGCTCATCCAATGAATTCACCATATCTCGAATAAACAAGATAATGAATTCATAAAAAGAGTAACTAGGGAATTCACAATTGGTCCCCAAACCCCACATGCATATCCCGGTCAGAGGTAGAAGATGCCCTTGTTTGCCACAAATTTTTCACAAACACAGTGGCAAGTACGCCAAAAGCTGTTGATTCCTAACAGTAATGGAGACACCCTTTTTCATTTTCACCAGAGCCCCTTTAGCCAGGTTGTGGCCCTAATACCACTGGGTGATAGACTAATCCACCTTGGGAGGTCCTATCAGGAACTTGAGTTCCAGATGGCATAGATCTGAAACTACCATGTTGTCACCATCCTGTCACAGTTGGGCTTTAGATTATTTTACTATTGCTTATGAATATGCATAAAAGTTGTGTTCATAAGGATTCCAAAATGACAGACAGTCTTGTGCATGTGCAGAACACAGTGAGACAATAATAAAGATATGTGGATAATTTTTGACTCTCTATTGTATATGGAGATTGCTCTGTTGACAGAGCTTAGAATATGCTGATTGTATCAATTGTGGAAAGGTAAGAACCCCTAAAAAAGGGGGGGGGTCTGTTTATGACACTAAATTGCATCTAATAGTGGGGTACCTTTTCCTTACCATTACTCCCAGGTCTACTCTGAGTGGTAGTACATGTTAGGATCCTATCTATGGGTCAAATAGATGTTTGAAATCTATTAGTATTAGATAGGAATACTTTATAAAATATATCACTAAATTATTTTTATCAAAAATAGTTACTTGAAGATATAATTGATTACTAAGGATTATTATTAGTTACTTGAAAATTATTTTTATTAGATAGGAATGCTTGAAACTATATAATTGTCTGCACAATATTTGTATTAGATAGGAATACTTGATACAATATTACTGTGTGTACATTATTTGTATTAGATGGGAATACTTGAAACCCTACAACTGTGTGCACATTATTTGTATTAGATGGGAATACTTGAAACCATACAACTGAGTACCCTAACCTTTAGGCATAAAATAACCCTAGATGAGTGGACATGCCATTAGAATTAATCATATATTTTAAGATTCTTAGGTGTTCTGTTGTAGTGTAATGATTAGAAAGCTAGTCTCGCAGATCAATTATTACTGAATAGTGAGGTCAATCCTTGCTGGATGCCCAATAAAAAAGACCTGTTAATCAGACCTAGTGTGAGGTCTGGAACATTTTTTTTTTCTTTTAATACAGTGATGCTGATAGCTTTTTGATTTTGATTTGCTTTTAATGGGTCCCCAGAAAAATTCATGGGTCTCAACTAAAGCTGTCTAACTTCTACTTTTGTAACCTATCCTCTGTAATTTGTTTCTAAGAAACTATTGAAATGTATTTACAGTTAGCTTGAAATGGTGAGGGAAGAAAGAAGAAAAACACTGGTATGCATGGATATGATTTTACTGTGTCCTTTTAGATTTTTGTGCATCAGGAATGTGTCCTGTGTCCCTATCAGTATCTCCTGATGAGATATATATATATATATATATATATATATATATATATATATATATATTATTTATTTAATAATGATCTAATGCAAATGAGTTGTGGTTTTAAATTTCCTTATTTGTTTTATTTTTCAGGTTTGCTCCTAAATGTCCCAAATGAGATGAGAGAAGTTTTAAAAGACTTAGAAAGTGTTTTATGTCTGGTTTAAAAAAAACAAAATTAAAAAAAAAAAAAAAACAACAAAATGCTTTCTCCCTGCTGGCCACAATGGACCTCTCAAGTGAGTGGCCAGCTGCTATTGCTGCTGCTGCTGCTACCCACTGACCAATTCTCACTCATTCACTCTGGCCCTTTGTCATTTTGATGATGATGATGATGATTAAGTGGTCAATTGACAATAAACAACTGTGATAAAAATGATTCTATGGCAAAAAAAAAATCTTTTTTTGATTTTTCACTAAATCCCTTGAAACCAACAACAACCAAAAACAAAAAAAAAAAAAACAAAATCATTGTCTTTTGTGCCACTGGCAAATTTGGGTGGGGGACACACTGGCTGCAGTTCAATTTTGTTCATATGTTATTTGTAAATAAAAATGATTCTATGTGATTGTAAAATGGCTTTATTTTTGGCTCTGTTTTCATTAATCTGAACATTAGCTACATAAATGAGTAACCTCCCCTTGTTTGTTTCACTTTGAGGAAGCCTTATGTTTTGGTTTGCCATTTTCATTTCACCGTAAATCTACACTTAAAATACGAATTTGTTTGAATCAATACAACTGCATGTTTTAACAGGAAAATATCATAAAATGTGTTCTTAATTGTGCTTGCACATTATTTGAAATGAACTTAATTGTTATTAAGGCTTCCTCAAAGTGAAAGAAACAAGGGGAGGTAACACTCATTTATGTAGCTAATGTTCAGATTACCCTGTTTTCTCTTTAAGGACTTTGTCTTAATTCGATAGAATTCATGTATACTCATCATCATCTGACAGCACAGATTCCCGTGAGTCTCTCTTGCCACCCGTCCCTATTGGTCATCACTTCTGGCAGGTCTTCCACACAGCATTATTGATGTAAGTTTTTGCTAGTCTGCCTACACTGGTGTGTCCACAGGAGAATGTCACTTATGCTGGAAAAGCAGGATGAACTCATGTCTTTTTTGGGTTATTTGGATGGTATACATGATGGGAGGTAAGTGGCCATACAACTGCTTTTTTGTGGGGTGCTGCATCCATCCAAAACACCAGATGAGTTGTTGGGAATAATTCTATTCAGGACCTTTTTTTCCCATACCATACAACATACATACATATATATATGACGAGATATAAATCTATATAAAATAAACCCCTTCAATGTGTGTGTGTGTGTGTATATATATATATATATATATAGTTTTTTTTTTTTTTTTTTTTTTCTGTAGTTAGGATATTTCCACGTGTGGTTTAACCAAGCTGATGCAGGTAGACCATAAGGAGAGCTCAATGTGCCTAATACCAGTGAGTAAAAGGACAGAGCAAGATATTTAGTAAATGAAGAAAAAACTCTAAACTTATTGTAATGAAGCAAGTTTAGAGTTTTTTTTCATTTAATATATATATATATATATATATATATATATATATATATAGCATTCCCAGTTTAATTAGGCTATGTATGAGCAAGGCTGGCCTGAACAGTCACCAATCTGTGCATTGGGATGGACTAATAAAATACCCTGTGCTCCCTGGAAATTACCTGTAAATGTGGGAAGATGTGCAAAACTTTGGCAGGACTAAAGAGCCACTTTCGTGCAGCTCATTGTTGAACTTTTTTGAAGCTCACCATTATATTGTTTGAACTGTTGAGCTTTTTTTTGTATATCAAGTAATGGCAATACTTGAACACAAGTTTGCTGCCATCATATATATATATATATATATATATAACATTGTTTGGGATTAAGTATGAAGCATTAGGTATAAAATATAAGAAACTCAGTTTTTATGATGCTACTAGCTCCGACAAACGAGGATATAAAAGACGCCATGATGACCAAACCAGTTAGTTTAAGAGTTCCAAAGAAGAGGCACAAATGGCCCCGAAAATTTAACGAAACTTAATATTAAAAACTGAGTTTCTTAGCATTCATACTTCATACTAAATCACAAACAACACACATATATATATATATATATATATATATATATATATATATATAATTTTCTTTGAGATAGATAGATTCTTTCAAGTCCTCTAGAGAGCATGACAATTTTCTAATTACATGCATAGCTATATTTACAATTCCATATTAAAGAAACACTTAAAAAGCCATCATGTTGGCTTATAAATTAATTTCAACAAAATCCTTTTTAAGAGAAATCTGCATCGTGTTTTATAAGCCAACATAATGGCTTTTTAACTGGGAATGCTATAATATATATATATACACACACACATCTATATTAAGGGAAAACCCTTAATATAGATGTGTGTATATATATATATATATATATATAAAAATATATTATATAGCATTCCCAGTTAATTTTTTATTTATTTGACGTTATTATTTAATCACATTAGTTATATAGAGCTTTGTAAATGGAGTTCAAAACTGTTTGAATTATGCAAATATCCCCAGTAGTTCAAAAGTTATGAGAATTTAAAGCTCCGAAATTGGGGGTACAAAAGTGGACATGATCTTGCCCCAAAAATATGTCAAATCACAGACCAATTCAAAACAAGAAATTCAGTAATTTCTTTATTTTTGGGGCAATTTTGATAAAACTTGGCATTCCTATGTAAAATTGTCGTTTTCAGATTCTGCACTCAAATTGTATGTATCTACATGCTAGAACCCATTATTTGGGCAATAAGAAGTAGGGATATCAACATTTTTTTTTTTTTTTAAGTTTACAAGATTTTAATACAGCACGTATACACATATACAGTATTGATTTAAATAAATAACATCACTTTGAACTTAAAAATTTAAATACTAGCTATGTATTACATACAAGAAATAGAATACCTAATTACATCATTTTTTTTTTTTAAACAAAGCCTGTCCGCCCACCGTGTGATCATGTACTTTGTTAACATTTTAATACTATCGTAAGTTCGTTTTTTCCAAAATTGAAAGTTTGACTTAAAATCCTGATGATTAACCATCATCCAAATGTCACACAGTATATATCAAAATAATTCTGAGAATATCTTCTATAAAGGATATAGTGCTCTTTATTCACTCATCTTATACTAGTTGAAGGAACATGTGTCAACTTTCGTTGGTAGTGGTTTCGTTTGTGAAGGTCGAAGAATAAAAACAACCTACACGTTGTAGTTTATGGTGTCTTGTAATTAAGTGTATAATTTCAAGAATATTAATTAAGATTACCCTCTTTTATTTTGCGAAGCAAACTAACTAAATTTACTCAGAAAAAAATTCATATTTTGTGTTTTTGACTGTTCGAAGCAAAATACCGTTTTAAATCACCATAAAAAGTAATTCAATGGATAAAAACACATAGAACTTACATATTAGAAAGATTATTTTTTTTCTTTCCAATCATATAAATATTTTTAATATTAGATCAGAAATACTCGAGAAATTGTGAATTAAACTGATTAAGGTGCAATTTGTCAATGTCCACCAATTTCAACAAATTGCTGGTAATGCTTATATATATATATATATATATATGATAGAGTATTTTGTTTACATCTGTTTTAAATAATTCCACACAGAAAACCCTTGACGATCCTACAGTGAAACATAAGTAGGCTTACTATGTTTATATCAGTTTTCTAAACCAGCTCTACAAATGTATTGAGCATTTTTATATTCATTCATAATTAAAATTCATTCTGTTAATTATTCTTTGACAGTCAAAATTGTAACTCACCCCTCAACACACACATTGTTGAAAGAATGAATAAATTATATAATCTTTTAATTTATGTGAAATTAAATTCATACATGTCAATTATTAAGTATTATTTATCGTTCCTTTATAATTTTCCATAAATTATTAACAAATTATTAATTATTTGCCAGATGATTATTTACATGGATAAACTCCTGATAAAGTAAAATTGATTAAAAAATAGTTCATTTCAATTTCCGTCGGATTCACTTCCAGTTTGTGATTCATGATACGATAAATGAAAAAGATCTTTATTTATTTTTCCGTGAGAAAGTAAGTAAATTTCATTTTTTCTCATTTCTATTTACTATTTAAGATCTGCATTATTAATGCTGCAAACTTGCAGGGGTGTAATGATTTACACAACAAAGAAAGTGAATTCTCTATATTTTTATATAGAAATAATACTCAACAAAAATTAATCATTTAGGCTCAACACTCAATATACAAACATTTGTAAAGATTTAGGTAAAAATTACAATTGAAAGCCAAAATTCATCTTTAAAAAAAGATGTCAGCTTCCAGCAGAGAATTTTTTGCAGACAAGCAACGGCCATTTTAGTTTTAATTTTGATCAATTTGATTTTTTTTTTTTTTTTAAGTTGTAAATGATAACAAAAATTGAATTTTCATGGTTTATACGAGAACTTTTGCAAAATTAGAAAATGACATTTTGTTTTAAAAAAATGTAGTGACTTATTTTTAAACACCAATATTAAAAATTGAAAAAAAAATCCTTTGAGTAAATAAAAATTAATGATTGTAATTTTGCACAAATCTTCTGAAATTGATCTTAGATAAAATCTTACGAAAGCAAATTTATTAATATTTAGAATTTATCAGAAGGAATTTATTTAAAAAAAAAAAAAAAATATACTTATCTAGTTCTTAGAGAGATTAAAGAAAATCTGTTAATCTATTTTTCTACTTCCATCCCAAATAATATTATATTTGCACATGAATGACATATGCTAAACGTAACAATTATGGGACAAAGGTAAGGGGTTTTTGGGGGGAAAAAATGAAAATAAATAAATATTCCAAAGTAATTTGACCAGAATCACTAATTTAAAACCTAAAAAAAAAAACCCAATATTTTTCCCTTCAATTAGCTATTGGCAGCCCATTGATATTAAATGATTAGTGACCCCCCTCCCTCACCCTCGACTTGTACTTGGGATATTTTTGGTAGGTGTTCTGAATGAGATTTCCAACTACTTGTACAAGTTTGTATTTCAGGGGAAAAAATGAAACTTTGATATTATTTTTACTTATAACACCTGTTTTAAAGAATTAAGATTATTCTACTAGTAATTTATCATGCCTCCTTGGGCATCTGCCCCCCCCCCTTCTTCTTTTTTTTAACTATATTCTCACAGCATATATAATATTAATATAATATCTATATACAAATCAAATTTTATTAAATAATTCATCTGATAACTCACAAAAATGTTAATTTCTTTTTCTTACTATTATTACTGAAATCATCTGTCTTGAACATTTAAAAAAAAATTCATATTGACACCAGTATTTTCATTCATATCAAATAATAAATCGTATTAAATAGTAATCTATCTATCAATATTCATGTTTCTTAATTGTACGACCGTTATTATCTTGTAACACATTCTGGTTAAAAATAAGGTCGTCTAAATCATCCAAGAAAAAATGCAAAAATGTAAATCCTGATTATCTGGTGTTTATATGCCAGGTTCTAATTTCTTATGAGTTGTCATCTCAGCTAATTAATAGACTATCCTGTTTTTATTATAAAGAAAAAAGGGAAGAAAAAGGACATGCTACTAACGTACATCTGCTAGTGTTTATTATAACCATATAAGCATATTTTATTTAATCCTTATAATAAAACAGTAATTTATAATATACTATAAGAGTTTTCTATATTCTAGTTGGAGATTAAATGTATATTAATTTAAATAGAATTTTTATGAATCTGTAATGTGTCTGTATAATTCTCATACACCATGGCCCCAAAATTGGCCATTTCTCTTTTTAATTACCCATAAGGGGTTTTCAAGTTTCCCTAGAACAAGGGTTCACTTTCCTCATTCCTGATGGATCCCTCTGGGATTTCCAAGCGTAAATCCTAAATACAGTCCTTTCCATAAATCTAGTTTCCAAAACCCATTTCCATCACTACTGTAACTAAATCTCTTCACAAATTTTTTTATCGACACTAATGGGCTGTTAAGGAAACTAATACTGAGCAATATTGTATCAAAATTATTTCAGGACTAATTTACTGTATTTTTCCCCCCATTAAATAATTTACAGGGCGATTGAAAAGAAACTCCATATTTAAACCATTTATAATTTTTCATATCCAGCTACATTTTCCCTAATTTTTTTAAATGTATTTTCCTTAATATACAGGGTGATTGAAAAGTAACTATATTTTAAACTATTTACAATTTTTTTTATATGCAATTACATTTTCTTCAATTCATTAATGTTTGTTCCTTAATATATGGCAATTAAATTTGTGTTTTTCTTTTCAAATTGATTATTTTGTTTCAAAATTCAAAGCCCTATAAAGATGTCTGAACGTTTAACTCTAATTTAATTCTAATTCTCAAGCAGCTTGAGAGGCTGGAGGCGAATGCTGGTCCCAATATAGAATTTTAAATAAAACTCCATATTATGCATGTTCTCATATTCATTTTTTGTAAAAACAATGACTCAGAAATAAATAAGATTCTAAAAATAGGGAGTTACTTTAAAATCAGCCTGTAGATTGAAATAAAAGCCATTTTCTAGAGAAGATTAAATGGTGCTATTCACAAAATTGTGTCTCGGCCTCTTGCCTTAAAAAAACGCTAGGCGCAGAAAAAACAACCCCACCTACGAATGAAGTCCCTAGCTGAAGCGGTGTCTGCTGAAAAAAACAACCAGCGCTTAAGGCGGTTTTTGGAGGTTTTTTTCAACAATCAATTACAAATAAAAAATAAAAACATTTTTTGTATTTTTATTTTATTTTAATATTTATTTCCAACAAACAATTACAAAAAAAAAAAATCAAAATATTTAGATATTCTTTTTAATTCTAACTAAAAAGTTAACTAATAAAATATAAAAGAATATCTAAATATTCAGATTTTTTTTATTTATGTTTATTTAATGTCTTGTTTTTTTTTCTTCAGCTATCCCTGCCTATCGTTTTTTTTTTAAGGCAGGAAGCTGGGATGCAATTCCACAAATAGCACCGATTAAATATAAAAACTGATGATATAGAAACTATTTTCAATAGGTTAATGATTTATGATAAAAGAAAGAAATCTTTTATAAAATAACTGCATATTTACTTTTACTTTATCACGTTCCACAAAACTGCATCTTTTATGACAAGATGCAAACCAGACAAGTTTTTACAATGAAAAACAGTTGGAAAGAGAATTAAAAAATGGAGAAAGGTTTATATTCTTTAAATTTTAAAAAATGCAAACATTTACTGAACTGACTTTATCAATTCAAAAAGCCAAGATTCTAAAAATCCAATTTTCAGGTAATACAATATTTCAAAAAGAGAGATGCTTTATAGCAACAAAGCTGAAAACCTGAACTATTTTTTTTTTGTAAAGACTTATAAGCTAATAAACGTCATTGAGAGGTTAACATTTATAGACACCCCCACCCCCCTAGTAGGTAATACTATAACTTTTTTTTTTTTTTTTTTCAAAATACATCTCTTAGATGCAGTTGGATGTATCATCAGTAATGTTCTTTAGTTCATTGGGGCTTTGGGGGTCTTCAACATCATACCCCCCCCCCCCCATTTTCTAAAGTGACCCGACCGACCAAGATGGATAACATCTCAGCTATGAATGTAAACAATATTTTCTATTTGATTCCAAGATAAAAGAAAACCATTATTTAGGTTTCTGGTTTAGGATATTTTCAACTAGATGTCCACTTTATATGGTTAAAGATAAAGATAAAGATTTGGTTTAGCTAATCTGACACAAAGTAAGAGTCAAGTTCAGTATTATACTCATGTTATCAATTGAACTCCTAATATACAAAAAACATTTTGATCGGAACTAAAAAAATAAGTAAATAAAGATAAATAAATGGGACCATATTACCTTAAGGCACCCCTTTTCAATTTCGTTTCATGAGGTCATTTTTTTTTCATTTACATCGTCAATATCCAGTTGTTTGTTAGGGGTTAGTGTTAACAAATAACTGGATATTGATGGTGTAAATGAAAAAAATGACCTCATGAAACGAAATCGAAAAGGGGTGCCTTAAGGTAATATGGTCCAATAAATGTCTAAGAATCTAAAGAAAGTGAAACTAAAATTTAGAACAAAAATTTTTTTAATATGTAAAAAAGATATACAGATACTAAAAAAAGAATTTATAATATATATATATATATATATATATATATATATATATATATAATTTCCAATTTATTATATATTCTAATAATCCTCATATATATGAAGATTCCAACATTGAATTAAGCATATGTCACATTCCACTGTCTTAAGGAGGTAAATATTTGCCACAGGTAGGATGTGACACAAGGTTACAAGTATGGGGCATCCAGTGAGGATCAAACTCGCTATTCAGTAGTAATTTATCTGTGAGGCTAGTTTCTTGATTTAATCAAACAAGCTTTTTAATTTTGCTCTTGGCTATAAAGCATTAAAAAGATTCTTTTTTCTTTTTTTTTCAAAATATAGTATGTCCTGAAAATTGACATTATTTTATCAAGTGAGAAAAAAACAAAAAAAAAAAAACAAACCCAAACAAATGGTCTATGTGAATTCAAGGCACTGATGGAATTCTGCAAACTATTTTTAGACAAAGAGGAAAATAAGGAACCAAGTTTCGGAATGGTAAATCTGGCATTAAGGAACATTGTTGGATTAATTTAGATATTTATTTATTTATTTATTTATTTTTTTTTAGATCATCCTCAGACATTTTGAGTTCACTTGTTCATCTTTACTAATTCTTCCCCTGATGATTTTGAAATTATTTGTAGCCTCTATCATTTCTTACTAACATTACTATCTCATCTCTCTCAGGTCTTTTCTTACTATTTTCTTGGGCACCATTCCATTAACCCATTTTTTAAATATTTATTATCCTACCTTCTAGCTATACATCCTGCTCACTTCAATTTTGTTGTTTAATACTTTCTGTAATATATTTTATCTATGTATACTCACAAGGTGTATGACCAAAATTTCACACATTTTTAGACCCCCTGCCCCCAGCAATTAAGATTCAACAAAAATAACAATTTAAAAAAAAAACAAAAAAAAACTAATGTAATTTTTGTTGTTTTATAAAGAAGGATTTTTTTTAAAAACTCACTTGTAAAAATTATTTGTTTTGCACTTATCTAATGGGAGAATTTTATAAATTAAAATCTGGATCTGTCAAAATGGCACATTTTTGTTGTTTTTTTTTTCCTCTCTTAAAGATGTGCTCTTTTTAATGGGATTTATTTTATTTATTAAGAAATTCATAGAAAATTCCTTTTTACATGTAAGTTTAGGCTCTGTTCTTAAAGGGAAAAAAATTAAAAGAAGTGACAATTTTCAATTTTTTATAAAAGTTTAAAGAAAGGTGGGGGGGGGGGGGGGGTGCTATTGTACCAAAGTTTTTGGTCATACCTGATATTCACTGATCCAAACTAATCTCTTTATTCTGAGCATTTTTCTTCATACTATACATGCACTTTTGATGAGTTGTAAGTAAAGTAAAATCATTGGGGTGGCCTAATGTCGGTATCAGCCATGCAGTGAGGGAGTCTATCCCCTTTTCAGTAGCACTAGACCAAGGAGATTGTTTTTTGCATCTGAGGTGGACCGCCACACCTACCACCAGCTCTTTACTTTACCGCACAGATCCCTGTGCTACTCATACGCTGAGTTGGCGAGGGCCCGTATCGAACTAGGAACCTTGTGGTTTCTAGCCGAACGCTCTACCGACTGAGCTAACCCGGCCCTCGTGCACCTAAACACTGTACACAGTAATTTCATTATAAATCATCAGGGCGGCCTAATGTCGGTATCAGCCATGCAGCGAGGGAGTCTATCCCCTTTTCACTAGCGCTAGACCAAGGAGATTATCATTATAATAAAGCCTATTTCTCCAGAAAATCTAATTTTACCATGAGTAGAACAAACAGAAAAGATATAAAAATATCTACTTAAGTTCTTTTTCTTAAGGAGTTAATTTTTTTTTCTTCTTTTAATCATAGAATAATAAAGATTTGGATTGTATTTTGTCTTTAATGTTCAACTAAACCTCTTTATATTCTTCATATTATTTATCAACAGTGTTTCAGCTGATTCATCCTTCCAATTTCAACTATATTAATTTTTTTTCTGAAGCAGCTAATTTTTTCTTCTTCTTTTAACTCTTAACATCCTATACCACCTCAATCCGCCCAACTGGAAGTCACATTCGTTTTCCTAATTCTCCTTAAACGATAGTCTTTGTTTAAATGTAATATTAAACATATTTAGAAGTCTTTAAATTAGGGGAAATAACTCAAGTAACTTTAAATATTAAATATTAGCCATTTTTTGATAAATCCTTATAGGAATGAGGCTCTGAACTTTGAAAATTCTCAACAGGATGTTAAGAGTTAATCATAGAATAATAAAGATTTGGATTATAATGAAATTTATTGTGTACAGTGCTCAGGTGCACCACAACTCAACAAAGTCTCATGTCAAGTACACAGAATAATGTATTAGTGTCAGGAACATGAACAGTTTACAGTAGTAATATGCATGTATGTGTACAGTGCTCAGGTGCACCACAACTCATCAAAGTCTCATGTCAAGTACACAGAATAATGTATTAGTGTCAGGAACATGAACAGTTTACAGTAGTAATATGCATGTATGTGTACAGTGCTCAGGTGCACCACAACTCATCAAAGTCTCATGTCAAGTATACAGAATAATGTATTAGTGTCAGGAACACAGTGTAATATGCATTTATGTGTACAGTGCTCAGGTGCACCACAACTCATCAAAGTCTCATGTCACAGTTTACAGTAGTAATATGCATTTATGTGTACAGTGCTCAGGTGCACCACAACTCATCAAAGTCTCATGTCAAGTATACAGAATATAAGACACATAGTAGAATTTTGATAATGAAATTTATTGTATTTTGTCTTTGATGTTCAACTGAACCTCTTCATATTCTTCAAAATACTTATCAACATAGTGTTTCAGCCGATTCATCCTTCCAATCTCAACTATATAATCAAAAGAAAAATAGGAGTGAATTCTGAAACATTGATGTTTATGTGCGTGTATAATCATCATACCAAATGTAGACCTCAAAACATTCCCAAAAAATTGGTTATATTTAAAAAAGAAAAAAGAAATTCCCCAAAGGAATTTACAGCATCCAGGAACTCCCAGCTCCAGAGATTCACTATGATATCAGTCACATGACCCGCTGGATAAAGGATGTAACAAACATTTGCAGAGGCATAATTTACAGGTAACAGATCAACGATAGCTGAAGTAAAAGCTATGAAATAGTGGATATTGAGAGGGCGCTCTTTAATTGGCTAGAGGCAGTCACATGGGATTTGAGAGATATGAATTCTAGGCGATTGATAACAGGCTTTGGAAGAGTAAAGTTGGATAATTGGGACTTAAATATTTTGCAGTTGAAATGATTACATCATGTGCTAGCTTCATTTGAGCATCCATTCCTTTGAATTATGTCAGCTATGACAAGGACTGAAGAATGGATTGGCTGAAATGTTGTGCTAACAAAATCAAGAATACAAAGAAGAGGTTTATTTGAACAATTTCTGTTAGGCAAAAAATTGGGGGGGGGGGTTCCATATAAGTCAAAATAGTTTCCTAATTACAAATAGTTTTTTTTAGGTTTCTTTGTTTAATGGCATATCAACCTTTGTGGGCTAATAAATACCACTACTGTTCTTCTACAAGGATAGCTATTTAATGACAGAATCATCCTTATAGAAGAACAGTAGTGGTACTATTTTACCCATAGCTGGGGAGATAAGAGGGTTCATACCTTTCCCAAGGGTATTAGTCCAAAAGTAAACATAAATTTCTGTCAATAAGTCTGGTGGTATTTTATGTTGCTTTGAGCGCCTTGAACTAATGATATTAATGCTCTGAAATGACACTTAGACTTAATGTTATCGTCTGATGATGGATTTATTCTAAGATGAATAAGAAACACCTGAAAAAAGGCAAGAGGATACAGCAGCCTGAACATTGTGTTTAGACATACCACAATAAAGATGAGGACAACAGTCTGAAATATCAAAATTATATTATATACTTAGTTGGAAAAAAAGAAGAAAAAGACAAAAAAACAAGATGGCTGCTTTAAAAAGCATTGCCAACTGAAGGCAATTGTTTCAAGTACTGAATTTTGGAATTATCTGGTGGCCTGTCAATTGAAAAAAAAATCAAGACCAGTGTGTTTGATGGCCTACAGATTTGGCTAGTTACCAAAGATGAATATTTCATTGGGATAATGTTAGAACTCTAAAAAGAATGCTTGGTCGTTGACAAGGTAAAGACCTTGTCAAAAACTTTCTTGGAAATTCATGAGCAAAGAATTACACTGAAATTAGATAACCACAAAATGCTCAATTGCAACATGAACATCAAGTCCTATTTTTTGTATAGCCATCTTGGAAAACATTTGTGTGGTCAGCAATGAGCAAGATGAAGGATTCCACCAAGATTTGAAATTCATGGAGGAATGGTATCAAGGTATATGGAATGTAAATATGATGGCTGACTATGGAGCATAAAGTGACTCAGTAAGCATTATACACATTGAAGAATTAAAGTTCAGGTTATATCACCTGATGATGATCGGAAAACAGGTTGAAATTATGGAATAAAGCTCAATTCATAATAAAAGAGCGTCTTTATTTATTTATTTTTTTCTGATTGATACGATATTATTAAGAGTTAAAATGTTTTTAGTCATTGATTTTGAAATCTAGAAAATTGTACAGCAGAAATGACACCCCTTTGGGAATAGAATGGACTGTTCTATTTTAATATAATTTATGGTGTTAGTCTCAGTTGCCCGTCTTTACTAGCAAGACTAGCTAATATTATATTACTGTTCACCCATTCTTGTACCTATTAGCAAAATAAACCCTTTTTCATTGTAAGTTACAATTCGAGTCATTATTTAAATAACCAACACCAGTAACATTACAATAAAAATAAATTTGACAACATTGAGCAAAATTGAATTTAACAATGAAAATTTGAGTTTAAATATTTGACAGAGGCAGGCGGAATATGATATTCTGATTTATGACCAAATATGGGCTGTATGTAAAGACAGTTGAAAAAAAGAAAAAAAAGAAAAGGCAGCAGGATTCACTACATAACGAAACAACAATTCAAATAAAATAAGTCAAGAAATTGAGAGACAGACACCACGTTTCCTATAAACCCAATTGTAATGAATTACGAGAACATGGTAAATAAATTCAGGGTTAAATTCTTGAAAATGTTTCAATTTAAATTTCTGCATGCATGCATATTTATTTATTCAATTCATATTTTATTTTTTATGTTAAAAAAAATTAGGTTAAGAATTTTTTTTTTTTAATATGGTTTAAATAAATTCAATTTATTATATCTTATTCATTTATCTAATCTAATTTTAATCAATTTATTTATTCAATTCATTGATTAAGTTAAATTAGATAAAATAAATTTGATCTACTGCGAATTGTGCAAGAGATTAAAATTTTGTTTATTAAATTTTTTATTTTGTTAAAAAATACAAAGAACATTTCTAAAGTAAAAGGGTTTATTTTTTTCAAAATGGCTTAAATAAATGGATAAATAAATCAAATTTTTAAAAATATTTTCTCCATTTATTTAATCTAATTTATTCAATTTGTTGATTAAATTAGAATGATAAAATAAATGAATAAGATTTTATTCTTTCATTTATTTTATTCATTTACTTAATTTTATTTCATTTTTTTTATGTTGAATATACAAAGTAAAAAGTTACTTTTTTTTTCTCAAAAGAATGAATAAATTTCTTTATAGAGGCATGGTCTGAAAGTCTTGTTACCTCCTACCAAAATATAACTCCCAATTAATCAACTATGATTACCTGACAGAAGAACAAATTTGAAAAATGAGGGACCACAAAGAGCCAAGAGGGGGCCACAGAAAATTTAAAACCCACAAAATATATAGAGTATTTTATAATTAATAATTATTACTTAAAATAAAACTTATCATTTAGTTAAAATATTTTTTTTAAAATCTAAGCCAACATGGTTTAGATTTATAAGTTAGCATAAATATTTATTTATTGTATTCATTTAATCTCAAAGTAGCCATTTTTATTTTTCAATTTCTTAAAATTTAAATCTCCTAATTTATTCTTTATTCAAATGGTTTCTCAATGGGGGCCATGAGATTTTTTTGTGGAGTGGGGGTAGGGCACAAAGAACTTACATTGGGTTGAGGGGGGGGGCATAGTCAAAGAAAGTTTGAGAAACAATATCTAGCGGGTGACAAGACTTTTGAACCACCCTCAACATAAAAGCAGCAAATTAAAAAAAAAAAAAAAATGTTTTGAGAAGTTTAGTACTTCAAAAGACTAAACAGCTGTTCATTTTGTTTTATTTTATTTTCTCTTTTGGCTTAATTAAAAATTTCTCTGTAAAATTATCCAAACTCTTCGATTTATTTAAAGAAGATCAGTAATCAATTGTATATATATATATATATATATATATGTATATATAAATATTAAGAAAATCTATTTTTATATATGAAAGTAAGCTAACGTATTGACGTTTTGTTAAACCAACGTCAGGGCTATGTTAAAATGCTTCATCCGAAAATTATTTTTAAAATTGGTGTACATCATCTGAATATTTGTTTTTTCACACACACACACACACAATATATATATATATATATATATATAATTTAATATACCAAACTTGTTGGTAAATCCTCGCGGTGAGAAAAAACCCAGCAAATAGTTTGATTGTAAAAATATACTACCAAACATCAACTGGGAAGAAAAAAATTTTTGTAAAAAAGAAAAGACCAAGATAATCGTACCAACAAAAAATAATCTATTAGTACAATACTTTGGCCAAAAGAAAAAACAATTTATATGTATATATATATATATATATATATATATATATATATATAGATATATATATTCATACAAACCCGCCAGGAGACTAAAGCTAATAAGTAAAAAGTGCTCAATACCTAAGTAGAGCAAATAATAAAGATAAATCTAATGAGTCAGACGAACCTACAAAAAGTTTTGCTTAATGCTCTTCAGGGCTAAGATCTTAGTCGACTTCACCATCAAGAATAAACTCATCTTTTGGAATACTTTTGTGTTTTTCTATTTTTTTTTACATATTATATATATATATAATATATATATATATATATATATATAAAGCATAGTAATGATCAAAATCCAGAATGAGTAAATAGATATAAAAATTCACAGCTCAAAAAACGTGTAAAAGGGCTCAATAAAAAGAGCTAAATATAAGATTACAAAAAACAAATGGTGGATAACCACACTGACTCGAGTTTCATGCAGATAACAAATCTTCAGGGTCTACTCTAAAGATTTGTTATCTGTGTGAAACTTGAGTCAGTCTGATTTTCAACTAATCAGTTTTTGATCGCATATATATATATATATATATATATATATATATATAAAATCAGGAAAAAATAACAGATTTAGATTTTTAGCATTATAGACTATTTCAGGGAACATAGAGAAATTGTCTAGTATCTCTCATTTATTATTATTCTTAAGTCAGTTGAAAACAAATTTTTTTTTTAAATTATTGTCCTATGTTCCTCTGTGTAGACCTCTCTCTCTCTCTCTCTCTCTCTCTCATATATCTATTTATCTATATATATATATATATAAAAGAAACAATTACACATGTATATATTACAGAAGACCTATTGATTTGAATATAATGGGATTAGAAAATTAAAATTTTAAATACAGAGATGAATAATTAATAAAAAGAAAGAATTAGTTGACATTTTTCACATCTTTCATTCTCCATTGTTCAAGTTTATTTTCAATACTGAATTGTTTGTTAGTTTGTTGGTTGGAGAAAAGAACAAAAATTTCCAGAACAGATTAACGCAAGGTCTTTTTTAACATGGGGAGCCACACACAAACTGAAGCTAAAGTGCATGGTCCCTTCAGCATTTCCCCTTTGAGAGGTGCCTCAGTCACTTGACAATAAACCCAGTCCTACCCCTTTTAGTGGAGGAGGTAGGTGCTGCCTGAAGAGGAACCCCCCTCCGGAACAAGTAATTTAGGAGAATGACTGAAATACTAGTAGAAAAAAAATGAGATTATATATATTATATATATATATATATATATATATAAAGTGTTGTTATGGGTCCAACAGGAGAAAATTAAATATTTTATAAAAAAGAAGGTCCGCAAAATGGATTATATATTTTTTCTTCTAATTTTTATTATTATTTTACATTTGCGACACGTGTTTCAGATTTTTTTTTATATCTTCTTCAGGCATTAATTAACCATATTCTGACAGAATATGGTTAATTAATGCCTGAAGAAGATATCAGAAAATCTGAAACATGTGTCGCAAATGTAAAATAATAATAAAACTAAAAAAAAACTAAAAAAACATAATCCATTTTGCAGACCTTCTTTTTTATAATATGTATATATATATATATGTGTGTGTGTGTGTGTGTGTGTGTGTATTTTGGCAGCAAGTTATTATTTAAGCAGGTATTATTAAAGAGCATGGAATATTTCTTCTTTATGATCTTCAAGTGTAAAAGTCTTCTTGTTGTTTTTCGTAGATCGGGATCTAGATGGTAAAGAAAATGTCCCATACTCTGTACCCAACCTCTTACAATCCAAAAGATTTTTTTTAGAGGCAAAATAAATACATAACTTATATATCATTATCAAAAAAAAAGGAAAAGCAAGTTCAATCCTTGCTGGATGCCCCATAAAAATCCTCACATGAAAAAGACCTTGCGTTAATCTAGCCTGGTGCGAGGTCAGGAAAATGTGTTTTTTAAAATAAAAATAATGAAAGTTAAACAATATCTAGGGGTGACAAGACTTTCAGACCACACTGAACTTTGTGTCTTTTAAAATCGTTTAAATAAACATTATCAAAACGATATTTACATCATTTTTGAAATATGATGTATATAAAAAAAAAACAAAAAAAAACATGCATATGTAAAATATATTTTAAAAAGTAAAAGTCTTTTTGTGTGAAATAAGAGAAATACCTTTGTTTTTGTCGAGACAAAAAATATTTAAATAAAATGGCTTTCAAAGAAAGAAAACTGTGGAATTCCAAACAAACAAACAAAAAGAAAAATCTTTAAAAGAAAAAAAAAAAAGGGAAGAAAAAATGCAAGAATCCTACAAAATTTTTAAAAGTAAAACAATTTTTTGTGTGAAAATTTTTAAAAAATTGCAAATCAAGGAAATACCTTTGTTTTGTCGAGACTTAAATAAAATGGCTGTCAAAAAAAGAAAATTGTAGAATTCCAAATTTAAAAAAAAAAAAAGGAAAGAAAAGATGCAGGAATTCTACAATATTTTAAAAAGTAAAACAATTTTTTAAAATAATTTAGATGACTATTTAAAAAAAAAAAAAAAAAAAAAACCCCAATCGTTTGTCTAGTTGAGCAACATTTTCTTTGTCTTTCAATAAACAATTGTCAACAATAATTTATTGCAAATAATAATTACATAAATATAATAAAATACATAATATACATATAAAAATCAAGGGTCGTTCATTTTGGTATTTACTTTATAGAAATGTATATCATTCATTTCAGAGCACAAAATCATATAATCATGCAATGCACAATTTCTTTACATAAAATAACTAAGTTGGATATAATTGTTTATTTAGAGTCAGTTACAGACAACATTATCAAAACTGACCATAACTAATTTTATATTTAATAAAATTATATAAAATACAATTATATTATTAATAATAATGTAATGTATAACTGCAGTAATCATAAAATTGTATAAAACAGTCAATATATAGCATTAAATAGCTATATATAAATATAACAAGCATTATTCAAAACTATAAAATAATATAAAGAGTTAAATATACGTCTATGTCAGTATAAAAAGATATTTAATGGCACTATATTATTTTGATATTATTTAAATTATTAGACATGTTTGTATTTTTTTTTTTTCAGCTTAAGAAAATATGATGAAAAAAAAAAGGTCTTTTCTAGCTTGGCATATATTGCCTTATTTCATCTCCATAAAAAAAATATAAGAAATTTAAGTGAAGGCAAAATGTAAGTGGTTGAACTTAACATTATATAAATTATTTTTCTCTAACTTCATATATATATATATATATATATATATATATATATATGTATGTGTGTGTGTGTGTGTGTGTGTGTGTGTGTGTAAGAATGAATAAAGAAAAGAAAGAAATAGAATGGATAATAAAAGATGAATTTAATCAATATCACTTACACATGTGTTTCAGTCAGTTCATCTGTGTGAAAATATTTTGCACACAGAGAAGATTCGACCTTCATCAGAGTGAAATTTTATTTTGAATCTTCTCTGTGTGCGAAATATTTTCACACAGATGAACTGACCGAAACACATGTGTAAGTGATATTGATTAAATTCATCTTTTATTATCCATTCTATTTCTTTCTTTTCTTTATTCATTCTTCCTCATATTGTCGGATTCATTTCCAATTTCCATTTTTTACATATATGTGTGTGTGTGTGTGTGTGTGTGTATATATATATATATATATATATATATATATATATATACACACACACAGGATGATTGAAAAGTAACTGTCTATTTTAAACCATTTATAATCTTTTTTATATGCAGTTATATTTTTCTCAATTCTTTAATGTATGCTCTTTAATATATAGTAATTAAATCTGTGTTGTTTTTCTTTTCAGATTGATTGATTTTGTTTCAGCTGATGCGACTCCGGAGTGGCTTGAGAGGCTGGAGGTGAATGCTGGTGCCCATATAGAATTTTAAATAAAACTCCATGTTCTTCTCATATTCATTTTTTGTAAAAATAATGATTCAGAAATAGATTATAAGATTTTTAAAATAGGGAAAGGAGTTACTTTACAATCACCCTATAGATATAAGTTAGTGTAGAATGAACATGGAGTCTTGGTTACTGACAGTTTTTTGCCTAGGCAATTGTTCAAATCAAGTGAACGGGTTTGAGCAGTGAAGCTTCTTATATTGTGGTTTGGTCCTGTAAGGGGACCTCCCTTACTGTCAGTAACCAAGTACCATTGACTCCATGTCCACACTACATTTAACTTAGATATAAATGCTTTATCCACAATATTGAGCACTGTTTACTTATAAATATTCACTTGGTATGGAGATCGTATAGGCAAGAAATTGTCAGTAACCAGGTGCTGTTGACTCAATGTCCATGCTACGTTAACTTAGACATGTGTGTGTGTGTGTTGGTGGAGATATATATATACACATACATACAGAGAAATATATAAATGAGCATCTATATAAAGTTATGATACAATTTGTGTTTAAAACCCTTAACAAAAACTAATCCTCTATTCTTTTATTATCAGGGAGAGACAATGATAAAACCCTGATTATATATATATATATAACATAAAAGTAAAGTCGTCAGGGTGGCCTAAAGTTGCTATCAGCCAATCAGCGAGGAAGTATATCCCCTTTTCACTAGCACTAGACCAAGGAGATTGGTTTTTTTTGTGTCTGAGGTGGAGCGCCACACCTACCATCAGCTCCTTACTTTACCACACAGATCCCTGTGCTACTCATACGCTGAGTTGGCGAGGGCTGGTATTGAACTAGGAACATTGTGGTTTCTAGTCGAACGCTTTACTGACTGAGCTAACCTAACCCAATATATTATATATATATATATATATATATATATATATATATATATATATATATATATATATATATATATATATATATACTAGTAATTAAAGAATTTTGAAATTGAAATAAATGATAAGAGCAGCAGCAGCAGCAGCAGTTTACACAAGTGAAGAATTTTAAGATTTTTTTCTTTGAGAAAAGAACTAAAAAAAGACAAAGAGTGTATAAAAACTGGTTTTACAGCAGTCAGTTTTGGCAGTAAATTAATCTCAGTTAAGAGAATAAATTGGACACACATTGATTTATTAGATATTCACTTGGAAATTTGAAACAATTAAATAAAAAATGTTTTTTTCTGACGATGAATAATATTGTTGTCTTCAATATATCTCTCTTTCACAAAAGAAAATTTTAACATCATTGATATTATACAAAATTCAGACTAATATCCCCATTATTATTGATCTTTAAAATAAATATTCTTTGAACAAATGGTCTGTATTTTAAATGAAAAGTTGATTTTTATTTAAAAAAAAAAACAGTTTTATAAAAAATGTTATTGTCATAGGAAGGGAACTTTGTATTTTACATTACGCTAACAGAAAGAAAAAGAATGAATCCAACTATTCTTCCTCCAGTTATGGGTAAATAATAGGGCAGACTGGGCTCTTTAACTTTGTCATAGCAAGTAGTCTAGGAAAAGAAAAACTCTGAATTCAATCTATATATAAATATAAAAGTAAAGTCGTCAGGGTGGCCTAAAGTCGGTACCAGCCAATCAGCGAGGAAGTATATCCCCTTTTCACTAGCGATAGACCAAGATTGTTTTTTTGCGTCTGAGGTGGAGTGCCACACCTACCATCAGCTCCTTTACCACACAGATCCCTGTGGAAAACTGGAGATGGATGGGCTCTAACTGTTGCATTATTGATAGGTAGCCTATTAATTATGTATGATAAGTGTAGCTTAATTCAAACTAACAGTTGAGTGGAAAGACACAGGGGATTTGATTGGCACTATTTAAACCGGTCTTGACCTCCTCCTACAATTTGCCAGTGTGAGCCGTGTGAAAGTTAATTTAGAAAAGTCAGATTTTGGCTGGGCATTGAACAGGACGGCTGCAATGGCGATCTGTCCATTGAAACCAAAATCTTAGCGCATTTGATTGATCTGGAACTTATAAAATAAATAAAAAATGAGCTCTAAAAAAAAAAAAGAAAGTCTTGTGTTCATTACTAAGAACTACACAATGGGCCAAGACACAAGAATATATCTCAAGATGAAAGAGAAGATCCAGTCCAGATTGAGGATAACAGAAGAACAACCAGTCTAGAGCAATCTAAGATCAACAGATAACAGAAAGATATTAAAACTAACAGACAGACAGACAGACAGACAGAGCCAGATAAGTTTACAGCTACTCAAATTCATAGAAGAAGATAAGTATATCTGTGTATAACTATAGGTATAAAGGTCAACTATTGTTATTTACTGACACCCTACCATGCCAGTTGAACACAAGAACCATTAACATGGAGTGGGGGAGCACAAACTGAAGCTCATGCGTCTCCAGTGAAAAAATTGTGTGGATCCCTTCGGTATTCCTCTATTGAGGTGCCTCAGGCACTGGGCAATAAACCCAGCCTTGTCCCTTTAAATTAAGGGGGCAGGTGTTGCTCGAGGAGATGACCCCCTGAGATTACATTGTTATTAATCTCTAGCCAGTTGACTGTCCGAAGTTACTCGACACAGAGTTTTGAAAAAAACAGAGACCAAAGTATACATGTCTACTATAGGAGATACGTCAATTTAAGAAAAGGGCTATGCAATGCACCAAACTTTTCTTGCCCAAGATGCACTACATGAGAATAATAAAATTAAAAGGATGAATTAAAAGGTAGGGCTGACTAAAAAAAAAAATCATTGTTAAGGTATTTCTTGTTTGGCATCAAATAACCAGGCAATATCAACACACAGATAATTTGGTAGAGCCATTCTCTTGTGTTTTGCTAAGCAGGCAAGATATTAAGTTAACATCAAGTATCGGATGACTTTAAAAATGTCAATCAGCCTGTGTTGAAGAATAGGAAGAATAAAATTTGATACCTTAGATGTAAAGTTGAAATGAGGAATAACAAACAAAAGAAGAAGAAGCTGGGCGTCTTCTGAGATCCAAGCAAAGATAGGGTGTCAATTTGCTTTGTCTGTAGAGAATTAAGAAAAGAAAAACAAAGGATAAAATGATATCAGTTCTAAAAGACAAATTCTCCTGCCTCCCATTAAAGAATGGTAATTTTATCAGCTAACAAAAAAATATGTGCATACTGTAATCAGGCAGAGAGAGAGAGAGAGAGAGTGTGTGTGTGTGTGTGTGTGTGAAAGAAAGAAAGAAAGAGACCGTCTGAAAGAGAGAAAGAGAGAGAGACGTGAAAGAGAAGAGAGAGAGAGAGAGAGAGAGAGAGAGAGAAGAGAGAGAGAGAGCGTTAGAGTGTGTGTATATGTGTGAGAAAGAACGTCTGAAAGAGAGAGAGAGAGAGTCAGAGTGTGTGTGTGAGAGAGTATGTGATAGAGAATGAGTAAAACTATCCAGTATGTTTACATTAACTTCCAATTCATTCACAAAAATTAATCAATGACTGCGAATAGACAATGAGAAAAATACAACTCCAAACAATTTACTTTATTGCAATTCAATAAAATAAACATTAAATTAATTCAGACATTTTTCTTTTCTTTTTTTCTAAACAACATTTGGTTAGTCATGATCTTACAACAGACCAGAACATTTTTTGCTTTAGTATCTCAGCAATAAATCTATAGGAGGTGTGTATCTTTTATCTTGCATGAGCAGGATGTGACACAAGGTCTTTTAAATGGAGTTTTATCAGTTTTAATTCAGAGTTTACCTTCTCCTAGACTGGTTGCCATACCAAGGTTAAAGAGCTAGTCTGCCCCTACTATTTACCCATAGCTAGAGGGAGATTAGTTGGATTCATACCTTTCCCAAGAGTATTAGCATTGTGTAAAATGCAACCAACCTCATCCAGTATTTGAACTCGTGTTGCCATGTCAATTTCCTGTCAAAAAATAATAATGTCAAAATTTAGTCTGATTAATTTTCACAAATATCATTTTATCTTTTTTTAGTGGAAGATGGTTCTCTTCGGAGGATTCATATCTTCTATTAATAATAGAGATTAGGTCTCAATTTGTCTGTAACCAAAACTATGTTCTGCTGATGTCACATTACCTAAAATTGTCATAACTTAGAATAAATACATTCAAAATTTGAGCATGCAAACCTTAGACAATACTCATAGTTTTTTTTAAACAAGTTTTAAGAAATAGATACCCGCCTAAATGATATTGATAGGACACTGTAGTATTTATTACGGTAAGTATTTATTAATTTAGGTATTTATCAATTACTACTGAAATCATTAAATTTTACTATTAATTTTCCTAACCAAATTTTTACTATCAATTTTACTATTTTTAATTCATTTTCCTACCCAATATTTTGTTAATTTTACCATGTAATTATTACTATAGATATTTATTACTGTGATACTGACATAGATAAGATACTGAGTTAGTTTGTATCTACAAACTACATAGAATAGACATGATGGGTCGAATTTGTTGAATTTCTTTATAGTCAAATAGACTTTTATTTCATCAAAAAATAAATGATGGAATCAACCTCTTAAAGAAATCAAAATAAAACTTGTTGAAAAATAAATATGCTATTTACATACCGTATATGCTCTTGTATATAAGTCAATTTTGTGTATAGGTCAAATGTTTATTTAGCATCATGAAATCAGTAATATTTGGAATTCTTAAAATCAACGCTTGTTCATAGTCCTTCTCATTATCTTTGAAGTTCCACCCTTACAAAATTATTACTCATGTAGAGGTCAACTACCCATTTTTTTGCTTTAAAATTACGTCTTCAAAATTGCTTTATACATTATATATATATTAAAATTCTGTTTTGTCTCCAACGTATTTTTCTCTACTCAAAAATTAAAAATTCACTCTGATGAAGGTCGTAAAAAAATCTCTGTGTACGGAATATTTTTACATTTTTCCTATTATTATTATTATCATTATTTCAATTTCATATTTTAATAATAATAATAGTGTAATCCGTATACATTTTAATAAACGGACCAAAACATATGTGTAAATGATATCGATTAAATTCATTTTTATCCATCTACATTTCTTTTCTTTACTCATTTTTTCCTCATATGGTCGGATTCAATTCCCTTTTTCATTCTTACATATATATATATATATATATATATATAGAAAGTGATCTGAAGAAACTCGGAGGGTCTCAGATACCCACAGGTGGAAATGGACCATAATCGCTGAATAACTGGTCTTTAAGCATTTTTTCTTTACAAATCACAAATCACTTTGCTCTGTTTATGAAAAGTAAACACTGAGCTCTCAAATCATACCTGAACTTTGCAACACCATACAGTTGGAGGAAAGGACCAATTTAGAATCATCCTAATACCAAAGAACTTGGTACCCCACCAAATATATATATATATATATATATATAGTATAAATGTATAAATAATCCTAGTCAAATATTATATACTGTATATATACTTGTGTACAAGATATCTAGCATATAAATTGACCCCTGATTTATGGGCAACAAGATAAATAATTTATAGAATTAATTTTTGAAGCTATGGTTGTTTCAAATCTTTCATATTATGATTGAATTTCAACCTTACAAAAATTTCACTTTAGTTTACAACTAAAAACAAGGTCTTCAAAATGAGTATATATGGTATATGTTCATACATCACCAGAAGCTGTATATAAAAAATGGTGTACATTTTGTCTCAAAATGGCAGCAGATCATCAGGGTAGTTGTAATAGGTTCGTTAATTTGATCCACTTTGCATTAATATATAAAATAACGGCCATTTTTTAAAAATTATTACGTAACATTTATCAGATTCTTAAGTAACATACAACATGTTGCTTACAAACACACACTACTTTGAATAATACTTCTATAACATAAAATATACATATATATTCTTTCAAGTTATTTTTAATAAAATAAGCTATTTATTATAAAATTAAGTCCTTAATGAATAAAGTCTGAAAATTTCATTAAAATTGGACAATTTCTAGATTTTTGGTAATTGTTTTAAAATTTTAAAATTCAAAAACAAATTTTTTATTACTTCCCTTTTACAAAATTGAACATACAGTGCATGGTATACACAAATAATGACAGTATACCCACTTAGAATAAAATTTCTTAAGTTGTTTTGGGATCAAATTCAGTTTTCTATTTTAATCTGATCCACTTTATATTAATATATAAAATAACGGCCATGTTGAAAAACTTAGATTTTTAAGTAACATACAGCATACTGCTTATACACATGCATCACTTTAAATGATACTTTTTATAACTTTAGATATACACTTTTTTTTATAAAGCTATCTACAAAATTTGACTTAAACATGAGTATATATGGTATGAGCTCATACATCACTGCAAGCTGTGCAAAAAAGAAATGGTGGATACTTTTTCTTTCTTTCTTTTTTTTCCCACAAAATGGCCGAAGATAACGAAGGGCAGTTGTAATACGGTGGGCATTATTCTAATCCACTTTGTATTAGTATATAAAATAACGGCCATGTTGAAAAACTTACACTTAGACAATATACACAACTTATGCAAGAGTATATATGGCAGTTATAGAAGAAGAAAAGGGGGGGGTTAGCATCCCAACAGCAGTTGCAAAAAAGAAAAAGAAAAAAAAAAAAAAAAGAACAAAATCAGCAGATTTTAAAAGGTAAGACATTAAGGTACTTACCAGAAAAAAAAGTACCCTGATTTTAAAAAAAATATATTTTAAACTGATAGGGAAATGTTCTCATTGATAAAATGGTCAGATTTTTCTAATATGAAATTGAAAAAAGATTCCATCAAGAATAGTATAACATACCATATTTATCTACATTTCTCCACACTAAAAATTAATCAAACATTTAGAAGTAAAAAATATTTATTTTTTTTTCTTCTTTTTTTTTTTAAAGATGAAGATTCTACCTTTGTTTCATAACTCTTCACCTGTGAACAATTTCCAATAATTCATAAAAATTAAAACAATTTTAAAGATATTCTATGCGATCAACCAGTTATACAAAGTTATAAATTATACAAATTGTCAAAAGTCATAAGTTTTACAAAGTGCCAAAAAAGCAATATTATTACAATTATTATTATCATAATAATGTTTTAATAATACTAATACTAATTATAATAAAGATATAAAATAAGTCACACAAAGTGTAATAAAACAAACCGTTTTATTACAACTTTGCTGAATTTTGCAACTAATAGTCAGAATTTATTTTCAAAATAGAATTGAGCAAATATTAACATTCATAACTAACATTTAAAATAGAATTTATAAAAGATTTTATCACATTTAAAATTATCAGTCATGGTTTATGTCTTTTTAGTCCTAGTTTTATAATATAGGTTATAATAAGAATAATGTCATCAGGGTGGCCTAATGTTGATATCAACCAATCAGCAAGGGAGTCTATCCCCTTTTCACAAACACTAGACCTAGGAGATTGTTTCTGCATCTGAGGTGGAGCGCTACGCCTACCATCAGCTTTACTACACAGATCCCTGTGCTACTCATATGCTGAATTGGCAAGGGCCGGTATCAAACTAGGAACCTTGTGGTTTCTAGCCGAACGCTCTACCGACTGAGCTAAGTTTTATAATAAGAATAACCTGGGCACCACATCATGGTGTAATGGTTAACAAGCTAGTCTTGCAAATCTATATTTTCCTGACTTCCCACCAAACTGGATTAACATAAAGTGTTTCTTTTTTTTAATGTAGGGAGCCATGCACAAACCAAAAATCATGCAAGGGTCAGGCCCAAAAATGTGTGGTCCTTGAGGGATGCCTCAACCACTGGGCAATAAACCCGACCATTACACCTTATAGGTGAGGGGGGAGGTGCTGTCTAGGGTGATGGCTCACTGGGACTACCCTTGTAGAGATATGTAGTGAGTTCGATCCTCACTAAGTGCCCTACTTGGTGGTCTTCTGCCAAATCTAAACCGCACTTTAGGATGACTTCTGTTATTTAATGGTTAACAAGTCTATCACAAATGAGTTAGATTCTCACTGGGTGCCCCAATATTTCTGATCTCGTATACAAGACCATTACTTGTGAGTTAGATTCTCACTGGGTGCCCCAATATTTCTGGCCTCATCTACAAGACCATTACTAGTGAGTTAGATTCTCACTGGGTGTCCCAATATTTCTGATCTCGTCTACAAGACCATTACTTGTGAGTTAGATTCTCACTGGGTGTCCCAATATTTCTGATCTCGTCTACAAGACCATTACTTGTGAGTTAGATTCTCACTGGGTGTCCAATATATTTCTGATCTCGTCTACAAGACCATTACTTGTGAGTTAGATTCTCACTGGGTGTCCCAATATTTCTGATCTCGTCTACAAGACCATTAATTGTGAGTGAGATTCTCACTGGGTGTCCCAATATTTCTGATCTCGTCTACAAGACCATTAATTGTGAGTGAGATTCTCACTGGGTGTCCCAATATTTCTGATCTCGTCTACAAGACCATTACTAGTGAGTTAGATTCTCACTGGGTGTCCCAATATATTTCTGATCTCGTCTACAAGACCATTACTTGTGAGTTAGATTCTCACTGGGTGTCCCAATATTTCTGATCTCGTCTACAAGACCATTACTTGTGAGTGAGATTCTCACTGGGTGTCAAGTCTACAAGACCATTACTTGTGAGTAAGATTCTCACTGGGTGTCCTAATATTTCTGGCCTCGTCTACAAGACCATTACTTGTGAGTTAGATTCTCACTGGGTGCACCATACTTCCTTACAGTCATAATTGATGCGAGTTTAAAACTTATACTGCAATAGTCATTTACTTTGACACAAGGCCAGAAGTATAGGGCACCCAGTGAGAATCAAACTTACTAACAATGTTCTGCTAGCCTAGCTCAGTAACCATTACACCATGTGAGGTACTCAGAAATGTTAATAGGTATTATAATAATCTTTAATTTTATTTCCAACAATTTTTTTGATAAACGTTAGGTACCATACTTTTTAAAAGTTAACCCTTTGAACTCTTAGTCATTTAACCTTCAAATACTCTGTGCCTGAGTTCATAAATACCCACCCCACCCCATTAAAAAAAAAAAACAACAAACATTTTAAACTTTGTTCCAGTGTGCAGATATGTTTATTTAAAGCTATCCCATAATTCCATCAAAAGAAAGACTATACAGTCGTACCTTGACTTACAAGTTTAATTTGTTCTGCTCGTAACTCAATTTCCTCGTTTATCAAATCAATTTTCCATAATTTGTTCATGCTCTTCCCAAATACCTTGATTTTTTTGTTATGTTTTTTGAAATAAGAAAAATAGCACTCTATTGTATAAAAAAACATAATAAAATAAAATGCAATGAATTATGAGTTATAATATATTTTAATACTATTTCTCTGAATGTTTGAGATGAGGCTTGAAGATTAGTATTATCTGCGTTATTCGGACTATTGTCCCCATCTTCATTGTTATTTGTACAACATTTCGGCCGATATGCCCTCCGGCCTTCTTCAGGTATTTCTTGTCGGACTCGGGAACCTTCTCGGACTCGGGAACCTTCTTTTCGAACTCGGGAACTTTCTTGTCGTAATCGGGAGCCATCACGGAACTTTGAACCTAACCCTTTATTTAGTCCACGGGGGTATCCTGTTCTCATTCCGCTAACCATGATGGCTCCCGATTACGACAAGAAAGTTCCCGAGTTTGAAAAGAAGGTTCCCGAGTCCGAGAAGGTTCCCGAGTCCGACAAGAAATACCTGAAGAAGGCCGGAGGGCATATCGGCCGAAACGTTGTACAAATAACAATGAAGATGGGGACAATAGTCCGAATAACACAGATAATACTAATATATTTTAATGTTTATCTTTTTATAAACAATATTTTTCTTTGGCATAATAAATTTGGAAACTTAAATGTCTTTAGAAATGTCCTATGGTATCTAAATAATGGGATCATCTGTTTTTCCTATAAATAATATCTGACAAAAGGGAGGAATAACGAGATCTCACAGGACTTGTTAATTCAACCTAGCGATTGCTAATTACTCTGTTCGCATTGTATCTTTGCTTAGTAAACCTTTTTCCCCTATCCTTAATACCCGTTGAGTTTCTTATTATTATTTCTCTGTTAACTCTGATACTTGAGTTACAATATCTAACATAAGTGTATCTGAAGCTTGCTTGTATCTCAAATTTTAGCTCTCAACACAAAGCAAAAAAAAAAGAAAAGAAATGACCATGTATCATTTTGTAACTCAGAAAACTTGTAATTTGGAGCACTCGTAAGTCAAGGTACGACTGCATTTAGCTTTTTATTAGTATCTGACATGATCTCTTTGAGTTCAAATTATTTATATTAAAATAATGCTCAGTCTAAAATGTCAGGCTTATCGATTCAAAGGGTTAAAGATTCTAACAAAAATTCATCTTTACGTCATCTTTATTTTAATTTTTATAAAGTCCAGCTTTATAAAAATGTGTAGACTTCACTTTATTAAGGATAGATAATATAAATTTTTATAGGAACCATAATTATACAGTGTTTATAATATTTATTACATTTGTCCCATAATAATTGTTACATTTAGAGTATAAAAACTATATGCAAATGTAACTATTATGAAGCAGAGGTAGGTAGTTTTTTTTATAATATTACACTATCATAATATATTATTTCAATAATAACCTTGATGATGTCTGTAAAACAATATCATAACATCTTAAACTGAAATCATTTCTGTAATAATCACCTATATTTTTGGAATAACCTTTTATTATTTCATAATAATTTTGACTGATCTAATGTGATTTAAATCAATGGTTCTCAATGTTGGTCTGAGAAATTTTTAAATGGGCCTGGAGTTTATCCAAGAAAAAATAGGTGGGCTTTGAAATTCTGTTTTTTTTTGTTTTGTTTTTCTTTCCATTGGCGTAAAATTATGAAAACAGCTTTACTTTACTCTAAATGCAAATAATTCATAAATAATTTAAATAAAATTTTCAAAAGGTTGTTCCATTCTTACTTGGTTTTCCAACCACCGAGATGGTTGGGTCGCGATTTTCTGCAGCAAATGATGTACTCACAAAGAAATGTAATTTATTGCAGATTGAAAAACAAAAACAAAAGAGGAGACTTACACTGAACCAAAGATTTTGAAGTTGATGAAATAGACATCAGGAGGAGCAACAGTGGAAGTCATTAGTCAGGATTTAGATTATTCTACTAGATTTTACTTTTGTAAATAGAATGGATTTCTGTGGGTCTGAAATTCTTTTGACGCCAAAAATGGTAAAAAAAAAAAAAATGTTTGAGAAACATTCATCTAATTTCTAGAGATTTAACTCCAAGAAAAAAAAAGAAATTTGTAAATCTGTAAAATTGATTTCTGTTTTTAGTCTTTTACTGTGTAATACCATGCAGAGCTGATTACGACAAAAGTTAAACAAAAAAATATTTTTAACGATTACCACAGGATTTAAAAAAAAAAAAAAAAAATCCTAAAAAGATTTCTACACATAGAAATCTATTCAATACACTGTTGGCAACAATAAATATTTTTCAATTTTACATTCTTGATATGAATAAATATATATATAAATAAATAAAAAAATCTTTAAAAAAAAAAAGAAAAAAAAAAAGATTTCTGGATATAGAAATCTATTAAATACATTGATGATTACATTCTTGATATAAATAAATAAATAAATAAATAACGAGAAAATCTTAAAAAAAAAAAATAGAAAAAAAATTCCTAAAAGTTTTGTGCACATAGAAATTTATCAAATATACTTTTGCCAGTTTTTGATATTTTTCAATTTTACATTCTTGATATAGTTAGATAAATAATCTTAAAAAAATTGAAAAAAAAAAAAAAAAAAAAAAAAGAAACCAGCAAAAAACACCCACATAGAAATCTATTCAGTACACAACTGGCAGCTTTAAATATTTTTCCTTTTTCCCATTCTTGATATAGATAAATCTTGAAATAAAAAATCTTTAAAAAATTTAAACAAAAAAAACAAAAGAAAAAAGAAAGGAGAAAAAAAAAGAAAAAAAAATTCCTAAAAGTTTTGTGCACATAGAAATCTATCAAATATACTGTTGCCAGTTTTAGATATTTTTCAATTTTACATTCTTGATATAGTTAAATAAATAATCTTTAAAAATTGCCCCCCCCCCTTAAAAAAAGAAAAACAAAAAAACAAAACAAAAAAACAAACAAACAAACAAAAACAAAATAAAAGATTTCTGCACATAGAAATCAATTCAGTACACAACTGGCAGCTTTAAATATATTTTTTTTCATTTTTCCATTCTTGATATAAATAAATTAAAAAAAAAAAAAAAAGACTTGCTGCCAATTTCAGGTGGCTATACATCATTTTAAGCGACCATTGAATAAAAGGAAATTATTTATTCCTGGCTTTTTTAAACGCCAATTATAAATCTGGTTTAGAAAAGACGACATTAAATATTGGAATGATTTGTGTGCGTTTGTTATCGGACATTGAAGTCAGATACAAATTGTGTTTGCGAGTGACCTTTAACACACGCTGTTCCACCTGACCCATTGATCGGCTTCTCGGCCTTGCTTGAACGAGGGCCGCTTCTGCAGACAATGGGTTATATGAGCTGTTAACCCTTTTAAGAGCATTGATATTCTGTATCCGGTTAGCCACATACCACGTCGGTTTCTCTTCCTCCACTTCGGGCGCCATTTCAACAATAGATATTGTAAGAATTTCGTCTACTTCGTCTTCGTGTTTCGGAATTCTTCGAGCAATTTTAGAGGTCTTTGCTTTTTTATGGTTAGACGCTTCGGCTCCAGACGCTTCGGCTCCAGACGCTTTGCCTAGATTTCTTCCTCTGGTTGATGGCGATCCCTTCGGAGTCGGGATCCGAGAGTGGCTTGGTGACCCTGATGATACATGGCTGCTTTTCAAAGGCTTGTGTGTTTTTGGTGAACCTTTAGCTGACGGTGAACTTTCTGGGCTTGACATCATGTAGGTGCCATCTTCTTTGAGAAGCTTTATCATTTCAGCTCCACTTCTCCGCTAGAAAAATAGAAAATAGAACAAGATTAAAATATCATTAGAATTACTATGGTAGGTGTGACTCTCCACCTCAGATGCAAAAACAATCTCCTTGGTCTAGCGCTAGTGAAAATGGTATAGACTTTACTTTTAATCCTAGAGGGACAGGATCACTAACACAGCACTTCTAGAGTATAAAGAAAAGAACACTAGCGGCAATACTCCAAGGTTTGTATGGAGTTAACCACGAGTGTGGCAGACAGGTTAAGAGTCAAAGAAATAAACGAACAACTAGAATATGAATAATAGACTTGTATTACATATAAAGAACAATTGCAAACTTTAGTTTCGTTTGCGCAAATAATATTTGTCACTTAACTGTTGTATCCTGAGATATGGGGTATTAACGGAGCCCCTTGCTACGGCCTTCTGTTCCGTTCGGATATGATGGACTTCTGCTTGCGTCCGACTCCGATTCTGGTTGTCAGTTGAAGTATAGGAGCGACCCTTATTTAGGTCTGTCTCCGGTGAAAGCTGGATCAGAAGAGGTAGGACGAGTCTGCTTATTCGGCTTTGCCGCCAAAGTATGCTGGCTCGTGATTGGTTGGTTTGAAACAGAGGCTCACAAACAAAGAACGATAACCCCCATATCCCAGAATTCTTAATAAGAGAGAGCTCAACTTCCCAACTTGTGTTCTCTACTGAGTGTCATCTCCAATGGCTGGGCCATGTCCGCCGGATGGATGATGGACGAATCCTGAAGGACATCCTCTATGCAGAGCTTTTGTATGGTAAGAGACAAATTGGTCACCCCAGCTGCGTTTCAAGGATGTCTACAAGAATGATCTCAGGCGCTTTGGCATTACCTTTCCAGCTAGGAGAATTTGGCTCAGGACTGCCCTTGGTGGTGACAGGCTCTCCATAGCAGACTGTTCATGTCTGAAGACAAATTGGTCACCCCCAGCTGCGTTTCAAGGATGTCTACAAGAATGATCTCAGGTGCTTTGGCATTACCCTTTCCAGCTAGGAGAATTTGGCTCAGGACTGCCCTTGGTGGTGACAGGCTCTCCATAGCAGACTGTTCATGTCTGAAGCCACCTTGGCACACACCATGAAGCTAAGAGGTCCAGAAGAAAGCAACCACAACAAAGCACTAGCACATCAACATCTTCAGGGACAGCCTTTACATGCGACATCTGTGGTCGAGAATGTTTTTCAAACATTGGACTTCACAGTTGCAGAGACTGAAATGCCAATGGAATGGAATACTAACAAGAATATGCTGCTAGATGTAAGTATTTAAGTTTTAATATAATGAAATATATTGAATTAGAAAGACTAACGAAAGTTAATAAGAATGCATATAAAAAGATTAGCTCCAACAAACATCCAAGATCTGTAGACCATATGCGAAGAAGAATGGAACAAAATACCAACTGGAATTTCTCAAATCATTAATTGAGAACTACAAGAAGAGTTTGGTTGCTGTAGAAGTGAATAAAGGCTATTCTACAAAATTTAAATGAAGATTATGTATTCTTTTTTGTATAGTATGAATATTTTCTTCACCCATTAAAATGGATAAATGGATTTATTTGTATTAAATCAATTCTTTTTGTTTTCTCTACATACTAACATGAATATACACCCTTCAGGCATAAATATTTAAGTATTAATGTAATGAAATAATTTGAAAGACTAACAAAATTAAATAAGAATGTATATAAAAAGATTATACTTATTTTAATTATATTTTAATTGGGTTTCTATATAAAATAATTCATAGGATTGATTTTAATATATTGGAGAATAAAACAATAATATTAGAGATCAATAACATCAAGGAATTATTTATTAAACCCGGTTATGTTAAAACCAGTATATAAATTAACCACACTATATATAAACCTTTATTTCTTATTGATATATAAGGCACATTGCAGGATTTTAAATGCACTAATAACATGGGCTGTTTTGAGGCAAATCTAAATCAGATTTTCATAAACAAGATTTATCCTATGTATTAGTGATTTTGATTATAAATTAAATACTCATTCATACTTACACATTTCCTGAGGGTATTGTGACATAAGCAGTGACATAGTTTCGGTTACAGATAGATACCAAATCTCCATTATAATAAAGATTAACTATAACTAGTATTTTCTTTCATCTTTAATTTTTACTAATTGAATTTAACACATCAGTGATACAAATTTTCAAAAAGGTGAACATTTGCCTAAAAGTTTCAAGTATTCGTTAAAATTATTTTTATAGAAATTCACTGAGGCTTCCTAAAATACTGTATGATACAACAGAAATTAATAATTTAAATTTAATTGTAATAATAATTTAATGAATAAATATATTTTAAATTTAGTTTGGATTAATTTTTATAGGGTAATCAACAGTGGACCTCGTTTCTATGGAATACATTCCACTAAGATTTTTTTTAAAATGTAAGTAAAAATGTGAAAATTCTAGATAGAACAAAGTAGAAGAGAGTGTTACCAAAGGGAGGTAACTCACCTTTTGCATACTGGTTAATTTAGGTGGCATCTTCCCTCGGTTACTGTTATCAATGCAGACATAGTAAGCAGCTGGCAAAAAAAAGATACAAAAAAGGATTTTATTTACTTCATACAACAAATACAATCTTACATTTTTTTATAAATTCATATTGTATATACTCGTGTAATGAATGAATTTTAAGATCAATATTTTACCTAAAATCTAAAGGTTGTTCATTAGACAAGATATGTTTTTGAAATGTAGAAGCTTACTTTGTTTCTTCAGAAACCTGTGTCTAGTGGTTTTGGCCATTGGACTGTTAAGGAATATGATATTAGCATGATTCTAGAAGGCCATCCTCCATCCCCAGATATAAAATGATCTTAAAAAAATATGATAAATAATAAAGAATAGATAAATTATAAAATTAATAAATCTCTGCCTTTAAAATCGGTTAAAAATACGAGGTATTCATATAAACTTATCTTATGAAAAAACTTAACTTACATTTCAGAGTAAAGCAATTTAATCAGGAATCGTGAATAAACAAACAGTAATCATGAATTTGTAAATAATTTAAATATATGTAATTTGAATTTAAATTTACTAGATGAATAAAGAATATACTTCAAATAAGGAATAAATAGACAGATTTAAAAAAAAATCAACACTTCCTTTATTCACTTCAAGAACAATAAATACATCACTTTCTTAGAGCGATGAAAAAAGACGCTCATTCCCTTCGGCTGTTAGCATAATATAACATTGAGTATATGCAGTATATATTTTTACATATTAGATTTTATTTGAAATGAATAAACCTTCTCAAGAAATGAAGGGTTATTTAGTTATAAATAAAGTAATTAAGAGATTATGGCCTACAAATATAAAACAATGATTTGAAATGAATAAACCTTCTCAAGAAATGAAGGGTTATTTAGTTATAAATAAAGTAATTAAGAGATTATGGCCTACAAATATAAAACAATGATTTGAAATGAATAAACCTTCTCAAGAAATGAAGGGTTATTTAGTTATAAATAAAGTAATTAAGAGATTATGGCCTACAAATATAAAACAATGATTTGAAATGAATAAACCTTCTCAAGAAATGAAGGGTTATTTAGTTATAAATAAAGTAATTAAGAGATTATGGCCTACAAATATAAAACAATGATTTGAAATGAATAAACCTTCTCAAGAAATGAAAGGTTATTTAGTTATAAATAAAGTAATTAAGAGATTATGGCCTACAAATATAAAACAATGATTCAACTCTGTTACAAGATGAATGCAAGACTAAAACTAGAGTTTGGTAGGTGGCTTATATGGAGCTTTGGATTGTTCCATTATGAACTCAGGCAAGTTCATTTCCTGAGTTCTGATTGGCTGTTGGATTTCAGGGTTAGTAAGAACAGGGATAAGTACCCACTCTTCAGCCACCACTTTGCATTACGCCAGCAGCATGCAAGGACTGTATTAAGTTACAGCTTGCCTGTTGTTCTCGTCTGCTAACTCGACGGTAGTTAGAACCCCACTGCGATGGTGAGTATCATTGTTTCTATATCTGGGGGATAACTTCTACAATCTATTTATAAAGAGTGTGTACTGTATAACTTTATAGACTAATCTAGGGCCATATAAAGTGTAAATTCAACTGGAGTCAGAGTTGACTCCACACCCCAGGCTATGTCTATAAATATTTTGTATTATTCTCCAGCCATATTCATGCCTTTTGCACCCTCGACTGGCCTTTCATTCTTTCTTAAGTTTTCCTTTCTCTTTCCCCTAAGAATGTTTAATGACCCAAAACAAAAACAAAAAAATAATTGCACATAGAAAGATGACTCTACAGCCAGTCATTAGGGTCGGCTTAGCTCAGTCGGTAGAGTGTCCGGCTGGGACCTCGAGGTTCCTAGTATGATTCAGGCCCTCGCCAACTCAGCGTATGAGTAGTACATGGATATGTGCGGTAAAGTGAGGAGCTGATGGTAGGAGTGGCGCTCTGCATCAAATGCCCGAACAATTTCCTTGGTCTAGCCCTAGTGAAAAGGGGATAGACTCCCTTGCTGCCAGGCTGATACCGACTTTAGGCCACCCTGACGACTTTACTTTTTACAGCCAGTCATAAAATTATCTATTGAAAGTGCAACCCCTCCCCCTTTCCCTCCTCCATCCCCCTCCCCCTCCTCCTCTTCAGGGTCAGGGGTCACTTACATTGCATGATGTTTTTTTGCATCTCGTCAGTCAATAGATCCCAATCTTTGCAGTGTGCAACTTGATGTATGTGCAGTTTCAAGTAATCTTCACATTTATTAAACAACGAACGAACAAATGTGACAAAATCCTGAAAAAGAAAATTTAAAAAAAAACGTGAAAATTGAAAAAAGTACAAAAAAGACAAAAAAACATTATGATTTGCATTCAAATCCATCTAAAAACAAAAAAACATTTCAACTGAATTATTTGAACTCTTTAAAATTCTTTTAGATTCTGGGTACTCAGATACATTATACCCGAGCTTACAAAATTTTCACATACACAAAATGCACACTCACGCTTGCACACAAAATTTACACACACACACACACATTCTCACAGAAAATTTGTACGCACACACACAATTCATACATATACACAATCTCACAGAAAATTCACACACACAATTCATACATATACACAATCTCACAGAAAATTCACACACACATACACTCCCACTCAAAATTCTCTCATACAAAAAACACATTGAGCACAAACCTCATTCAAACTTCAATCCAAATAGCAGACATCTTTGTTTAAAGCATTTTCACCATTTGATTAAAAGAAAAATTGAAAAAATTAGAAATGAAAGCAGTCATTTTTAAAAGATTTTTTTTTTTTTTTTTACAAGCAATTATTTGGTTTCAAATAATTAAAAATATTTATTTTTCAGCAATTATTTAGCTTGAAATAACTATTAATAAAAATAATTCACACATGGTTATATGGTTTCAAGTATTTTGGTCTTATATCAATAATTTTCAAACATATTTGTTTGATCCATGCTACAGAGCTCCATTATAAATTCAGTTTAGTGGCATACTCAGAACAATCATTTTGTGGTTGTCTTATTCCTCAGCAGAGAATATAACTGATCTATTCTAGGCCTTACTAATAGGGCAGTATTAGAATAGAGTATCCCTCAGTAGATAGAAAAAAACAAACATCTTTTGATCTAGTTTGTAACTTCATATTTGTGTGAATAGGAATTTTGTTATTAAAGTAGGGAGACCATAAATGATTATCTTCCCTTGGATTGGAGGGGGGCGTGTCTTTGGAATGCATGTCAATCCCATAATTCAAATTGGTCACTTTCATCTTTGTTCTTTGAACAAAGTGGACATGCCATTTTTTTTTTTTTTATCTCAGATCATTGAACAGAAGAGGAAACCCAATGAGGGACTTTTGTCTCAACTCGGCATTGGAATGTAAGCCCACACGGTTATAATGTTGTATTTGTACTCGGCCAGAAAATGAAGCTTCCGGAAAAAAGACAAAGAAAAATACAAAAATATATATTTAAAAAAAGGGGAAAACGAACGCAAGGCTTTCCGGTCAAGGAAGCAGGGAGAAGGTAAAGAAATATATAACAAACATCCATTATCAGATCAAAAGATAAAGATGCGTAGGCATGTCATCAATACAAAAGCCAGAGGGTCGAGCCGACAGCAGTCAGACCAGAGACACCAGCCGGCAGCCAAAAGGACACTTCACATCTCCCATCAGAAAACACCCCTTGGGCACTCATTATAAGCTCTACACCTTCACCACCCACACACCGAAGAAAATAAAGAAGGGTCCTCTCTTTGTACATACGTATCTGTTGTTTATTGAAGTCCAGTAGTTGGTAGTAGCTGACTACTAACATACATCGCTTTGGGTACAGTGAAAACCCCAGTACTAACATACACGATTTAGAGTAGCGAAGAAGGCTGCTACATAACAATAAAGAACCAAAGGATCTTCATCATTTCTCTACCCCTCTTTTTATATACCACACTAGCAGATTGTGATACAAGGTCAATTTTTAAGTGGAGTCTAACAGGTTGGAATTCAGTTTTCCTTCTCCTAGACTGGTTAGCACACCAAGATTAAAGAGCTCAGTCTGCCCTACTATTTATTCATAACTAAAGGGAGAATAGTTGGATTCATACCTTTCCCAAGGGTGTTAGCACTAATTGAAATACAACCAGCCTCATTCAGAATTTGAACTTATCTCCGTGTGTTCATTTCCTATGACGATAACCATGGATACCTCCATGTATTTACCCAATCCCTCCACACGAACAGGATGTGACACAAAGTCAATTTTTAAGCAAAAGTTAACAGGTTTGAATTCAGATATATACCTTTCCCAACATTATTAGCGCTATGTGAAATTGTGGCGAAATTGAAGGCAGAGCTATGGATGAGCGGATTCCTAGCCTCCACAAACAAAGTGCGTCAGGATATGTTTGGCCTGTGCAAAGGGGAGGAGTGTGGCGAGTGGCCACGGATGTTTGAACTCGCTACCTCCTTGTAGCTGAAATGCTGTTGGCAGAAACCTGGATGAGGTATGTCGGAATTTGCATAAGGGTAGCCGAACGAGCATAAATAAAATGGACAGTCACTGATACTGCGAGTGAGGAAGAAAAGAAGTGTTTGGATGACAAGTGAAATCTGACGACTGCTATTTGGGGTGTCAGGAAGTGTGAGTAACATGCTCAGTTGGTAGAGACTGTGCTGACGGCAAAAGGAATTTACATTTCATTTGCTAGAGAGACTTGCAAAAGATTAATATTATCTTAAATCTTTAGACCATTCAAAAGAGAAATGCAACTTAAAAAAAGTGACACTGCGAACTTAATGACAGATTATCAGTTTTGTAAAATTTCAGTGTTTTGTTCTCTCATTAGTTTTTTTCAGACAGTTATATGAATGATGATTTTCCCAACCCTATTGCCCTTATGGCAAGCCCCAACCCCTTTTTATCATATGGGTGCTAGAAGGCGGTGGCTGCGGGTCTACATGTCCTAGGAATGACGTTAAACTCTATCTGATGGTGAGGTTCCAGTTTTGGAGGTTTGGGGAATGTGGAGCACCCCATTCATCACCATTGCTCCCTGGTCCACTCTGACCCGGAGTGGTAGTACCTGTTAGGGTCCCATCTATGGGTTAAATAGAAAAATGTATTTATAAAAAAATTGTATTATCCATTAAGAATTGATTTATTTCAAAACTTTATCGGCATTAAATGACCACTGAGGTTGATATGCCGTAAAACAAAACAAACTAAGAAAAGTTTCAAGTAAAAAAAAAATCTTAACCGTGTAATCGGAATCTGTATTTTCAGAAGAAAATCTTCTGGAGAAAAAAAGTCCTCACATACAATTCTTAAACCATTTTTTAAAAATGAGAGTCTGTATGGATCTTTCAACATGTAATTTACTGGAAAGCTTTAGACATGCACACAAAAACACACACACAATATATATATATATATATATATATATATATGACTGAGGTTTAAGTTGTTAGAGAGCAGAGATGCTGATAGATACACATCCTGATCTTCTGACGCACAGTAAAGGACGCAGTAAAATCGTATCCATGTGTCCCAGTGTTTTTCTATTTTCTTCCCTCAACATTTCAAGCTAACTGTAAATACATTTCAATAGTTTCTTAAAAACAAATTACATAGGATAGGTTACACGGTAGGAGTTAGACGGTTTTACTTGGGACCCATAAATTTTCCAGGGGACTCATTCAAAGCAAATATGTGCATCCCAGGATGCACTAAATCAAAAAACAATCAGCATCACTGCAAGAGACTGAGTCAGATTGTAAAAATGGAATTGTACTTACCTCTGTTGAAACACAGTCTTCTTCTTGTAAATGCATAATGAGTCTATTGAGTGAAAGATAAGTACGACACGCTTTCTCCATTGGAAGTGATTTGATGACCATTGTGAAGACGTCATCAAGTAAAGACATGCTCCAAGCCATTACCTAAGAATACAACAAGGAATCAATATTATTAATCTTATCATTCAGTTACCTAAGAACAAAAAAAAAAGAACAAAAAAAAAGAGACAACATTTTCAAAGGAATTAGTATTAGTAATTTTGTCTACCTATTACAGAAGGAAAAAAAAAGAAAGACATTTTCATAAGAATTAGTGTTAGTAATTTTAACTAGTATTTTCTTTTACCTATTACAGTAGAACAAAAAGAAAGAGACAATATTTTCATAAGAATTAGTGTTAGTAATTTTAACTAGTATTTTCTTTTACCTATTACAGTAGAACAAAAGAAAGAGACAACATTTTCATAAGAATTAGTGTTAGTAATTTTAACTAGTATTTTCTTTTACCTATTACAGTAGAACAAAAAGAAAGAGACAATATTTTCACAAGAATTAGTATTAGTAATTTTAACTAGTATTTTTTTTACCTATTACAGAACAACAACAAAAAAAAGAGACACTTTCACAAGAATTTGTATTAGCAATTTTAACTAGTATTTACTTTTAATACATTTTTTTTCAGTTGCTTTTTATTTCAACTAATAGGGGCCAGTTTAGCTCAGTTGGTAGAGCACCTACCAAAGAATTGCAAGGTTCCAGGTTCAATTCAGATCCTGGCAACTCAACAGATGAGTAGCAAAAGCTCGGGTAATTAATCTGTGCAGTAAAGTGGGTTTAGCTCATTTGGTAGAGTATCAGCCTAGGAACCTCAAGGTTTAGAGTTCACTAACTCAGCAAATGAGCAGCACAGCTTGAATATGTGCAGTCAAGTGGGGAGCTGATGGTAGGTGGGGTGCTTCACCCTAGCAAAACAATCTCCCAGGTTTAGCGCTAGTGAAAAGGGTATAGCCTCCTTTGCTATATAGCTGATACTGACAATTCCATGTCAAAACATCCAGGCCATGGAGAGCTAAAAATTGACATAACTCCGCCAATTTTTGGAATTGGAAGCTCAAATTTGGGGGATTGCCCAACTTTTGGGGATTGCCCAAGAGCTTCCAATTCCAAAAATTGGCAGAGTTATGTTGATTTTTAGCTCTCCATGGCCTGGATGTTTTGACATGGAATTGTCAGTATCAGCTATATAGGCTATACCCTTTTTACTAGCGCTAAACCTGGGAGATTGTTTTGCTAGGATGAAGCACCCCACCTACCATCAGCTCCCCACTTGACTGCACATATTCAAGCTGTGCTGCTCATTTGCTGAGTTAGTGAACTCTAAACCTTGAGGTTCCTAGGCCGATACTCTACCAACTTAACTAAACCCACTTTACTGCACAGATTAATTACCCAAAAGTTTTGGGGATTGCCCAACTTTTGGGATTGCCCAACTTTTGGGGATTGCCTAACTTTTGGGGATTGCCTAACTTTAACATAGTCCAAACCTGGACTAAATTTCAGAAAAATTAAAGTGGGTGACAATTTTCCTTTTTTTCTGGATGATTTGACATTGAATTATCCAATAGGCTACTCTGCCAAATTTACTTACTCAATTCTGATTATCATTCTGATATCAAGGACTAGAGGAAATTGAAAATGATAAAAGATAAGTTCTTGGTGATATTTAAACTGACCCCCCTGTTGTTTTGGGGAACCTTGGTTAAAAGAACTGACTGATCTACTAACTGACCTATAGGGAGCCATTGATTTGTAAAAGCTTGAATAAAAATGTTAAGGGAGATAACTCTTCGTTAACAAAATATCACTCTGAGAAAGAGCAGGAGGATCAAGGAAAAAATAAGATGGCTGTATAACATGAAAGTGTGGACAGTAAATGTCTTTTTCATATTAATCCTCCTGTACCATGGTCAGTCAATGCATTTTTGTAGGCACTGTAGCAGTTTTTATTTGCCCATGTCATACCAGCTCACTGCCAGGTCATTGAGGAAGCATTGAATCTCATCGTTGTTGCAAACTCTCTACACCACTTGCAGACGTTTTTGACATCTATGCACAACTCACCTTACACTTCTGTTAATTGGCAATGAATCTCAATCATTTTAATGGCTTTTACATTCAAAAACCCAATAACTGTGCAAACTTAACACTTGGTGGGAGCTCCATCAGAAATGACTCCTAAACCAAGACTGAGCAGGGCAATGAGGTGCGCACAGGAACAGGTGCAAGTGCATGCACAACAAACACAACAGTGTTGCCAATAGCTGCATGAATAGTTTCCCTGCATTCCCAGTTCTTTGAAGAACTTACTTTTTGGATTTACCTTCGTATTTTATATCATTAAATAAAAATAATTTTAAAATGTTTTATAATTTGTTTGAAGCATTGTGTTTATATTGGTTTGGTGGTTGGTTTTGAAGGCTATCACAATGCAAGTGTAAAGAAATATGAGGTAACTATGATGTTGTTTGTTTACCTTTGATTTATTTTCTTAATATTTCGGGATAAAGATCATTTTGTCAGAAGATTTTTTTGAAAGTCTGGAGTTGTTGCTAGGAATTGTCCATTCTGTTTTGTGCCTTATATCTTCCAAACTCTGTGTGTGTGTGTGTGTGTCTGTCCAACAATGTCTTATTATCATTCCAGGTTTGGCCTACCTTTTTTTGTTTTATTATTAAGCAGTAGTTTGTTTGTGTGTGTGTGTGTACTTTCTAGGCACATCTGATTCTTTTTTTTCTTTCTTTTTTTTCTTTTTTTTTTCTCTCTTCTGATGGACACAAAATGAGGGTCAAATTTAGCATTGTAAATTAAAGCCAGCCTCACTAAAATTATGTAGAAAAAAAAGAGCTAGATAGGAACTACATAAGAATGTTGCATGCTTTTTAGCACAAATCTCAAAGCAGCACCCCCACCCAACAAAACAGCAGTTGCATGGCTACTTAATTTCATTTCACAAACCATTCAAGCAAGGTATGTTGGACACTGCTGGAGAAGTAAGTAAGAAGTGATATTCTCCTATGGACTCCTACACATGGACACACCAATAAAGGATAATGAAAGGGTCAGTAACTAATTGCAAGCCAAACCTACCTGATCAAGGGACATGAAGTGTTTGCTGGAAATGACTTCCGTGAAATGAAGCCCTGTAAATTCAATGGCTGCATCCATTAACTGTGTGACAACTGCAAGGACTGGTTCAGACCATTTCAGGCGCGGTAAGCTGCTCGAAATCTTCTGACAATCCATTATGACTTCCAGAACATTCTCGCAGGTCTTTAAAGAGAAAATAAAATAAGAATTTGTTTTAAGATTTCAAAAAACTAATGTATATTTATAAATTGCATTGTTAGTACCTTTTGTAAATTTATTACCATATTACTATGATATAAAAGGTAATTTATGAGGAAGACCGTCCCGGTCTCCTGCCTCAAAACTTGCTAACGGTGATTGCTGAAAAACCAACCCAGCTACGATTGAAGTCCGTAGCCGAAGCAGTGTCACTTGAAAGTAAACAACCAGCTTGGGGCGTTTTGTTGGGTTTTTTTGGGGTTTTCGACATTCACTTACATATAAAAAAATCCAAAACATTAATTTTCTTCGGTATTTTCATTCTATTTTAATATATTTATTTCCAACAATCAATTACAAGTTAAAAAAAAAAATCAAAATATTTAGATATTCTTGTTTATTTAAACTAAAAACAAGACATTAAACAAACATGAATAAAAGAAAATCTGAGTATTTAGATATTCTTTTATATTTTAATAACAGAAAATAAAAACTATCTATCTATCTAGTCATGTTCATATCTATCTATTACTTCGGCTACGGACTTCAATCGTAGCTGGGGTTGGTTTTTCACCACTCACCATTAGCAAGTTTTGAGGCAGGAGACCGGGACGGTCTTCCTCATAAATTACCATATAAAAATTAATTTCTATAAAATTTCTATATAAAATCATTAATTTTGGTCACAATCTACAAACAAGTCTAAAAGTTTAAAATTTGGATCAAGGGAGACAACCCAGAGTAAACATTTTTTAAAAAGTTGAATTAGTTCCAGTTCCTATTTTGTTCCAATTGTTTATTATTCACCACCTGAATTTCCACCAAGGCCTTTAAATAGTTAACCAACCACGTATTCAAGCGTGTTGATTGGGCGATTTCAGTCCACGTGGCCTCAAAGAGTCTATAAATTTAAGTTGTGATCCACAGCACACTTTATATACCAGAAATATTCCAACAACTATTAAAGATATGGACAAGCTGATGGTCTAACACTTATCGCAAAAACAATCCTATAATCTAATAATTGCTGCATAGCCTAGAAAAAACAACAAGAGGCTTCTGTATCTATGAGAACTCAGATAAAAAGGAGTTCATGTGTTTAATGTCCTATACCGTTTCATTCCGCCCGGCCAGAAGTCACATTCATTTTCCTAATCCACCCCAAACAATAGCCTTTGTTTAAATGTAATACTAAACATAATAAGAAGTCTTTAATTCAAGGGAAATAACTCTGGTAACTTTAAATGAAAAGGCTTTTTTTATTAATTATTAATCCTTATAGGAATGGGGTTCTGGTACGGTACCGGCCCTCATCAACTCAGCATATGAGTAACGCAGCGATCTGTGCTGTAAAGTGAAGGTGTGGCGCTCTACCCAGATGCTAAAATAATCTCCTTGTTCTAGCGCTAGTGAAAAGGAGATAGACTTCTCGCTGTCTGGCTGATACCAACTTTAGGCCACCCCGATGACATTATTCTTATTATAACCTATATTATAAAACTAGGACTAAAAGGACATAAATCATGACTGATAATTTTAAATGTGATAAAATCTATTATAAATTCTATTTTAAATGTTAGATTTATGAATTTACTTTACTTACTTCCCCGCCCCCCGACAGATGTTACATAATCTATGCGGTTGCATAAGATTATTGTCAATCCCCTGTATTTCTAAAGGGATGGCCCCTTTTCATATCACGGCCGGGACTTTCCATGGAATATTACAGAAAGCCAGCGAAATACGTGAAGTCACGTGGGACCTGGTTAGGTCTTCAGGTTTCATGTTTAGTTAAGAAATAAAAGCTTACGAAAATAATATGGTTTTGTGATTAATGAATGTCTTGGTAACAAGACTGACCTAGAAGACCAAGATGAAGTCCAGACACTAGAAGAGACGCTAGAAGAATAGAAGTAAGAAAGTAAAGAAAGAGGTATACAACACAGAATCTTCAAGAGGGTATGAGCTGATGGTAGGTGTGGCGCTCTACCTCAGATGCTAAAACAATCTCCTAGGTCTAGCTAGTGAAAAGGAGATAGACTTCCTCACTGTCTGGCTGATACCGACTTTAGGCCACCCTAAAGACTTTATTTACTTTACTTATCCCGAATTTTCAAGGGGGTGAGAGATGTTTACTTACCAAATCTTTGATGGTAGGTGTGGCGCCCTACCTCAGATGCTAAAACAATCTCCTTGGTCTAGCACTAGTGAAAAGGAGATAGACTTCCTCGCTGTCTGGCTGATACCAACTTTAGGCCACCCCAAAGACTTTATTTACTTTACTTACTCGCCCCCTACAGAATTTTCAAGAGGGTGAGAGATGTTTACTTACCAAATCTTTGATAGCTTTTTGGCAACATTCCATCATCAAAGACTCGTGCATAAGAGAGAAAGATTTTGTTGGCCAAACTTTGCTGAAATTCTTATTGATCCATTTAAGGCAACGTTCATGAAGTTCAGCCATGTTAAATGTCTTTGATAAAGCCAGAACCTCAGGCACTCCAGCAATACACCCAGGACATGGCTGGAATGAGAAAAGGTAAGAAATAGAAAATGAACAAAATTATAACATTCATTAATTCTTCTTCTCAACAAATTTATATACAGAAGTTTCAACAGAGTTAATAGCATTCAGTGACTGGCAAGTCCTCACCTATGTAATCATCAGACCAAGTACTCTTGGTCTGATTATTGTAGGGTTATATATATATATATATATATGATTAGTATTGATAATGCCAAATTGTTTTTGAAAAGTACATTCAAAAGCTTTAGAGCAGAGCTGGTTGAAAATCAAAAAATTTTAAATGTTTAAAAAGTTTAATGTGTCACCATGATCATCAGATGGAGAATTTCCTGTCCAACTATTCTGGTCACACACACACATACAGACACACACACATCTAGACATATATATATATATATATATATATATATATATATATGTGTGTATGTGTGTGTATGTGTGTGTATTTTTCCAGGCTGCTTTGTCTTGAGGATAAGTGGTTAATACACTACTTTGAAACCAATGGTAACAAATACCTTTTAATTGTATAGTATACCATACTGTAATCGGGCACATTATTTTCCTTTCTCCAATACAAAATACTGATTATATATATATATGAAAATAGGATGGATGTAGTAGAATCCGACAGTATGAGGTGGATAAAAGGATAGTGAACAAGAAATGATAACTCAAAACAAATCTAAGAGTTGAAACGTTTCGTCCGATTTATACGGACATCCTCAGTCAAAGATTTTTATTGAAAGCAAAATTACGTGCAAGTACATGTGATTTGGTGAGGGGGGGGGGTGAGTTAGTAGCGGAAGTGAAGGGAGGGAGGATAGGGGCAGACATGAATGAAGTGTGGGGATAGTTTACAGGAAGTAGAGAGAGGTTGGGAGTAGATGTTTTGCTTTCAATAAAAACCTTTGACTGAGGATGTCCGTAAAATCGGACAAAACGTTTCAACGTTTAGATTTGTTTTGAGTTATCATTTCTTGTTCACTATCCTTTTACCTACCTCATATATATATATATATATATATAACAGGTACACACTGAAAATACTAACCATATACAATATACAAATTATCTATAAGCATCCATTTATGTGTAGTTTTCATATTGCTTTTGCTCTGATCTTTGTTTCATAAACTTAAGACAAAATAGAAAAATAAATTTCCCGCCCAACCACAACCCCTCTTCTTTTTGGTCCCCCCCAATAAAGACAACCAAAAATTCCCAGGTAACAATGACAATGGATTAATAGAAATTTTAGAAATTACCTAAAAGCTGAAATTTCCACTCACCTTATGAAAGAAATGGCAACGATCGTACCTCAAATTAAAATTGACAGCATCTTTGAGTCCATCAATACCATACATATCAGCAATAACCAACAATTCAACCATATCACAGCTGTCGATTAGATCAATCACTCCACCATACAGATAAAGCAGTAGTTGTTCCAATACCACTGAACTAATACTGAGGAGGAGAAAAGATTGATTCTAATTTTTAGAATCAAAGAAAAAGAAAAGAAAAAGAAAAAAGATTTTTAAAAATAGTTCTTTATTGGTTACTTGGTCCCAACATCTTTTTATTTAAATAAACATAAAAAATATTTTTTAAATAAAAAATATTTTCATTTAAATAAACATATCTGTTTATCTTCTGATTAAATAAAAACTATTTTAATATAAAAATGTGTCTTTCATTTAAAGTTTTTAAAACTTTTTAAAAAATTCCTTGAATTAACAACAACATGAAATAACTAATTTTTTATTAAAATCGAAAACTATTTTAGTATAAAAACTTAAGCCTTTGGGTTGTAAATATACATGAACAAACTTTTTAAAAATCTGACAGGAAATTCTAATGCAAAAAAATCATCTGTTGTTTGTAAACAAACAACCGGGAGTTTACGGTGAAAATCAAAACAGCTCCAGCTGGGGTGCTTATTGGTTACGTGGTCCAAACAATTATATATACAAAAAAAATATTTGGCATTAAATAGCCCACAAGGGTTGATATGCCATTAAACAAAATAACCAATCAAACAACACACACTTCTCCATGGAGATATATAATAATAATAATAATAATAATAATAATAATAATGTTAATAAAATAATAATTAAATTTATTGTGTACAGTGCTCAGGTACACCACAACTCATCAAAGTCTCATGAATAGTACATAGAATAATGTACTAATGTCAGGAAAATGAATAACATACAGTAATAATATACATGTATGTATGTGTGTATGTGTATATGTGTATAGAGGGGGGGGTATCAGGTATAGTGTTGACAAATTACAGGAAGCATGGAGGTTTTTAAAAATGCAGTGTTTCAGCAGCCTACAATGGATGCAGGCAGTTTATTCCATGCCTCAGCAATTCTGAGCATGAAAAAATGTTTCCAAAAGTCATGTGAGCTATGCTGTTTTCTGACTTTGTAAACATGGCCATGTGTATTAAGAAACATGGGAATCAAAAAGGTGCTCAATATGGTAAGAAATGACTCACCTTTCAAGATGTAATTTCTCAGCATCTGTTTCAGCCCAAGAACCATTAAACATTGTATCAAAATATTTTGAACGACAAGCCAGGATACATCTAAAAAGAAAAAACAAACCAACAAAATATTGATTGCCAACAAACAGAATATTAAGATGAAATAAATCCTCCTTTTTTCTTATATATATATATATATATATATATATATATATATATAAAGGTAATTCCATGTCAAATCATCCAGAAAAAAAAAAATTGTCACCCACCCCCTTCAATTTTTCTGAAATTTTGTCCAGGTGTGGATTATGTTAAATTAGACAATCCCCAAAATTTAAACTTACAATTGCAAAAATTGGCTGAGTTATGTCGATTTTTAGCTCTCCAAATTAAGTGGGGGGGTGAAAAATTGTGACTTTTTGTAATCTATTTTTGTCTGTAAAATGAGTTCTAGAGCTTCCTACTCCTAAAAATTGGTTTATAAAAGCATTTTGGCCCAAGGAATCCATAAAATACTATAAAAAAAAGTCTTAATGTCAACCAATTTTAAGTTATTAATGATTTCTGATTTTCTCATAGCAAGGGCAATATCCCGATGTGGCCCAGCATCTATGACAAAAAAAAAGTTCTATTACACTGGTTTACAAAAAAATATTTTTTGTCTGAGGCAAGAATGTGAATAAGTGTTTTTTACTAATTTCGGTGTGCTGAATTCAAATTTGTAAACAGTTTTGCTCTATCACCTCTAGTTTTCTGTCTTTTAAATAGTCTCATTTTAGTATATACAGAGTATATATGTGCTTATTTCAACAGTTGCAAAAGCTTATTACAGATAAAACAGGATAGATAAAGAACATTGACGGAATAAATATACTTGGATGACACAATGTACACAATTCATAGTACCGCAGACAGAAGTGTGTTTTCTTAGATGATCTGCTGTATTTTGCCTCCGGGATGTCACGCAAGAGCATCCAGCAGAAATCTCCCATTATGCCGGGGTTCCACTTGCCTTGGTAGTTGCTCTCCATCTTTCGTAATGTCTTGGTGGAATCTTTCTCCGTGCTCATCACTCACTGCTCCAAGGTTTGGAGGGAAGAAGTTGAGGTGGGAATGGAGAAAATGTAATTTTGAGTGACATTCGGCATCCCATATCCTCATAAGTCTTTAGCAACTTCTCAATACAGGCTTGGTATTTGGTACGCGTGTGTTACCAAGGAAGCCACTACCGACTGACTTAAATGCTTCCCATGCTCTCAATTTCCTGCATAATAACTAAAAAAGAAGACATAAGTTACACAATATTAGAAATTAACCCTGAATGAATATACGCCTTTATGTACAGTATGTGTACAAAATGTACAGTATGCATATCTAAAAAAGTAGAGGTGATAAGTAAAAACGGATTTCAAATCTAAGTTCAGCACCCCCAAATTAGGTTAAAACAGCTATTTTTGTGCTTGCCTCAATTTCTTTGTAAACCAGTGTTATTATTTTACATAAATTGAACATTCTTTGTACCAAAAAGACAAACAACAACAAAATAATTGCCAGCCTACAGGAATATTATAATGAAATCCCTTTTTTTTTTTCATACAATATGTTGAACATCTTTAATTTTGCAAATATGGGTTCTGGCAAAATTGCTAGAACACTGAAATTGCCAGAAATTAACCCCTTCCAGATTAAATTCTAGAAATAAAGTCAGTAGAGTGGCCTGGCTTATTGTTGGTATCAGCTAGACTGCAAGAGAATCTATCTACTTTTCACTAGTACTAGATCAGAGAGATTGTTTTTATGTCTGAGGTGAAGCACCATACCTACCATTAGCTTTAAACTTTATCACACAGATCCAAGCCGTGCTACTCATGCGCTGATTGGCAAGGGCTGGTATCAAACTAGAAAACCTTGTTATTCCTTTTCTAAATGTAAAAACTAGAATTAAATATTTTTTTAAATATAATTCATGTATCTTACTAAAATTATCATGTGTGTATGTATATATATATATATATATATATATATAATGGTACACGGTAATAACCTACTCGAGTTCACCATAAGGATCTTCAGGGTTAAATCCACTGGATTAATCAAGATATTGATTAATTGCAGTTGATTGCACGTGTGTATTTTTTTTGCGATAAACCAGAATAATATAGGTATTTTTATCGCAAAAAAAACACACGTGCAATCAACTGCAATTAATCAATATCTTGATTAACCTTGAAGATCCTTATGGTGAAACTCGAGTAGGTTATTACCGTGTACCATCATCATAATAAATTTGCTCTACCAACATATTGAGCACTTTATATTTGTTATATCGCTGCCTTATCATTGTGAATCTTACATCAACTAACCATTGTGATCTGTTTCACCAGTAAGTCACCTTTTCCACAAATAACATATATATATATATTTACCAAACCCCTCCGCACGAGCAGGATGCAATACAAGGTCAATTTCTTAAGCGTAATTTAACACAAAAAATATCCTTATAGTAGAATAATATAGGTATTTTTAGCTTCATCTACTCATAAATATGTATTGAACTAACCCCTCCACCATTAACAGGATGTGACACAAGGTCAATTTTTAAGCAGAATCCAACTGGTTTGAATTCAGTTTTCCTTCTCTTAGACTGGTTGCCTAGCCAGTCTGCCCTACTATTTACCAATAGCTGGAGGGAAGAAAGTTGGATGCGTACCTTTCCCAAGGGTATTAGTGCTATGTGAAATGCAAACAGCCTCATCCAGGATTTGAACTTGCGTTGACGAGTCCATTTCCTATGACTAACCATTACACTACACAAAATAAATTTATGTATGTATATATGATTAATAGATTTTAATAAAACATTAGGATATATTCCTGGAGTTTTTCCAGAAAAAACAGAACCCACAAATTTAGTAATAAAACTGTTAATTTTAACTAGGGGGTTTAGGGTTAGAGTTAGGGTTAAGGTTGGGTTGGGGTCGGGTTTTTGGGAAAAACGTTTGGTTGTTTTTTGTTTTTTTTCAAGTGACACCGCTTAGGCTACAGACTTCAATCATAGCTGGTGTTTTTATTTTCAGCAGCCACTGGCTAGCGGTTTTTGTGGCTGGAGGCCAGGATGGTACTCCGTGAAGAGTACCGAACATTAACCTATCTGGGACTATTTTATGCCTCTTAAATTAGTTTTGACTAATGAGAAGAAAGCCCTTTTGGTTTGAATTCAGAGTTTTCCTTCTCCTAGACCGGTTGCCATACCAAAATTAAGGAGCCCGGTCTTCTCTACTATTTTACTCATAGCTGGAGAGAGAATAATTGGATTTATACTTTCCCAAGGGTATTTTAAGCAATTTACCCATGAACTGTATTTATTATTAGTTATAGAAATACAAAATACAAAAAGATCAATCATCATAATAATGGCATATCCAATACAGGATCTTAGAAATAGAATCTCCCATTTCCAGTCCAATTTGTAATTTTTCATCTATCTATTAATAATGAAGATTTGGTCTCTCTTTGTCTGTAACCAAAACTACAGCACTGCTTACATCACAATTACCAAAATCGTCAATACATAGAATAAAGAACAATTGATAAAATAAATAAAAGCTGTACCATATAATTCAATGTTTGAATCTTTTCCATTGCATTAAATAAACTATATAAATTATGAAATTAATTAAAAAAATTGTATTATTACTTTAAATGGAAAAAAAAAAATTGCAAAATTTATAATCAATTTTAAAAACATTTTTTTTTTACTCTTGCACTTTTTTCAGTAACAAGCGGTTAACTAAACGTTTACAAATGAATAAATACTTACGATTGTGTAAAATTTATGTGTAAAATATTGAAAATAATTATTTAATTAATAATTAATAGATACACACTGCTTTTTATTTGAGGGGGATAGAACTAAATTTCATTTCAAATTGTTTTTTTTGGTTTTTTACTTCTTTAATAAATTTGATGATTTTACTTACTTATGATAAAAACCCTCTGACATAGAATTTTTAACTCCACTCCACTCAAACAATATCTTTCAAAAGTAAATTTTTACACTGCCCAGAGGGCGTTTTTTGTTTGTAACAATGTGGGATCTGTGTTTATGTTCACCCCAATCATTATAATTTTTCAAGGGAGATAACTCTTACATGTTAGAAAATAAATAAAATAAAGGTTATAATCTCACTTGTGAGCACGGAAATCATGGTTGTGTACTGACAATACGCAATCAGTATTTGTCCCTTGTAATAAAATCTGCAGCAGGTGTCGTCCCAGCTTACAGCAGGGTTCATGGGGGAGAGTTGTGGAAGCAGTTATTAAATCAGGCAACCTCTGGGAGGCCAGCAGACCTTTGAGTGGTGGTGTCTCCTCCTCCGAAGAAGCCGGTGCACCACCGACTGTATCACAGTTTACAAAAGAGGGTTGCCGGATCTCGTTCAGCTGTTGGCGCTTGTCTTCTGGGCTCAGGGTCGATGTCTCGCTGTAGTCATCACCTTTAGAAGAGGACAGGGACAAACTTGTGAAACTCCCATTGTTGTTGCCGAAGGATGAGGTTGATGCGGACGAGTAAGACATACAACTGTCAGCACTGCTTGCCACTTCACTGCCAGTAGAATCGCGAGAACGCATGCAACTGAAAACAGGAATTTGGCTGGAAGTTTTGGAGGTGGATTTCTTCAGGTCAAGAAGGTCATTGGTTTCTTGGATTTCTTCGTTTCCGTTGACAACCGGGAGGAGACTGGAACAGCCGTTCTGTAACTCGTCAGATGTTAGTTTCTTTAGAAATTCTGCCACTAAAATATCCGAACAATCCGTCGTGTACAGTTGTCTGCAAGAGAATATCATTAGAAATAAATACAACACAAAAAAAACAATCAATAATTAGAATATAAATAAGCCATATGCCACATGTGACCCATGGGGCTTTCTGAATGCCACCAAGTATTCAGCTTTTTTTTCTTAAAATTTTTTTCCATAATGTATCACGGCAACAGCATGTTTTAATCACATTGATATCATAATATTATACTAGAAATTCAGTTTCTTTTATAGAAAAGATCTTAACTATAAAACAGATGTAAAAAAAAATTTTTTTTTTTAAATATTTTACTTTTTCTTTTTTTTTTACATGTAAAAAAAAATGAAAATGTAAAACAGATGTAAAAAAATGAAAATGTAAAACAGATGTAAAAACATGTAAAAAAAAAATGTAAAACAGATGTAAAAAAAAAATCTAAAACATGTAAAAATGAAATGTAAAAAGATGTAAAAAATGTAAACAGATGTAAAAAAATGTAAAATGTAAAAAATGTAAAACAGATGTAAAAAATGAAAATGTAAAAAGATGTAAAAAATGAAAATGTAAAACAGATGTAAAAAAGATGTAAAAAATGAAATGAAAATGTAAAAAGAAAATGTAAAACAGACGTAAAAAAAAATGTAAAACAGACGTAAAAAATGTAAAAGATGTAAAAAAAATGTAAAACAGATGTAAAAAAAAATGTAAAAAAGATGTAAAAAGAAAATGTAATGTAAAAAGAAAATGTAAAAAAAAAAAAAAAATGTAAAACAGACGTAAAAAAAAATGTAAAACAGATGTAAAAAAAAAAATGTAAAACTGATGTAAAAAAAAAATGTAAAATAGACGTAAAAAAAAATGTAAAACAGATGTAAAAAAAATGTAAAAAAAAATGTAAAAAAGATGTAAAAAAAAAATGTAAAACAGATGTAAAAAATGAAAATGTAAAAAAGATGTAAAAAATGTAAAACAGATGTAAAAAAAAATGTAAAAGAGTAAAACAGTTGTAAAATAAATTACATTATAACTGTTTTATTTTTTTTAACAGATGTAAAAAAAAATGTAAAACAGATGTAAAAAAAAATGTAAAAAAATGTAAAACAATGTAAAAAAAAATGTAAAACAGATGTAAAAAAAAAAAAAAAAAAGTATATTTTTGATGGTGAAAAGATGGTAAAACATTTTTTAAAAAGATATTTTTTTAAAAAGATGTCTATATCAATAAATGAATGTTACCTGAGAAAATCTTTTAATTCTTTGCTCGTTATGACATCAGATGCTGAATTGTTATCATTAGCCAAATAATCAAGCAGGTAATTATAAACATCTCCTTCCCTGATGAAAAAGAAAAAACAAATCCATAATTATTTGCTTTAATTAAATTTCGATTTTCATCCAACAATTAAAGAGTTTAACAATCAAGAACTTTGATTACATTTTTTTTAAAATCTACAAATAAGTCTTACAAACTGAAGTTTAAATTCAAAAATGAATTTCATAAATTAATGTATTTTTTGTCCATAAATCACGAGTCAATCAACACTGTTGTATTTTAATGGCCTCCATGTCCTCAGATCTTATTCTTGAGATAAATTTTGGTAATTTATGAGGAAGTGCGTCCCGGTCTCCTGCCTCAAAAATTGCTACCCGGTGACTATCAAAATAACAACCCCAGCTCGTCATAATTCTTGTTTATTTATCGTAATTTTTCGTAATTCTTGTTTAGATATGAAGATGGATATATAGTTTGGAATAGACTCAGATAGATAGATAGATAAATAAACAAAATAATAGAGATACGAACAAATGGAGAAAGATATTTTCGACAAGTAAATGTATGGGGGGGGGGGGGGGTCGCATCTTTTTTGTTGTAATTCTTGTTTATTTAAACTAAAAACAAGACATTAAACAAACATGAATTAAAAAAAATCTTAGTATTTAAAGTAATATAGATAAATATGAACAAATTGAGATAGATAGATAGATAGATAGATAGATATGAAGATGGATAGTTTTGAATAGACTGAGCTGGGTCGTTATTTTAATAGTCACCGGGTAGCAATTTTTGAGGCAGGAGACCGGGACGCACTTCCTCATAAATTACCGAATTTTTAATTTAGGACACAAGAAAGTCACACAGAGCTGAGAATAAAGTAGGTAGAGAGAATTCTGCACTTGCACAAACCTGTGTTTCATCAAAAACATTTATTACAGTCAAGTCATGCTGAAAGCAATAGTTACCGCTAAGATCATCAAAGTTAAGCAGTGATGAGCCTGTTCAATACTTAATTGGGTACTTTAAACAGCCTGGCTGCTTTGTTTATCAAAATGACTTATAGATTTGGCATTAAATGAACTGAAATGAGTTGATATGCTGTAAAACAAAAAAACTAACTGACCAACTAAAATTTAATCAGCTCAAAATAAATCAGAAAGCCTCCATGCTTCCTGTAATTTGCCAATACTATACCTGATATCCCCCTTCCACACACATATGCATTCACGCGCACACATACATGTATATTATTACTGTATGCTATTCATGTTCCTGACATTAGTACATTATTCTATGTACTATACATGAGATTTTGAGGAGTTATGGTGCACCTGAGCTCTGTACACAATAAATTTTATTATTATTATATTATAATGTGTTAGAAACTTGAAAAATACTAAACAAAACATTTTAACAAAAAAATACAAAAAAATATCCTTATACTAGAATAATATAGGTATTTTTAGCTTCATCTACTCATTCACTATTAACAGGATGTGACACAAGGTCAATTTTTAAGCAGAGTCCAACTGGTTTGAATTCAGAGTTTTCCTTCTCTTAGACTGGTTGCCTAGCCAAGGTTTAAGGACCCATTCTGCCCTACTATTTACAGATAGCTGGAGGGAAGAAAGTTGGATGCGTACTTTCCCAAGGGTATTAGCGCTATGTGAAATGCAAACAGCCTCGTCCAGGATCTGAACTCAGATTGCAGAGTCCAATTCCTGCGACAATAGCTATTACATGACACCTCTCTCTCTATATATATATATATATATATATATATATATATAAAGTAAAGTTGGCAATGAGGCCTACTGTTGGTATCAGCCAGACAGTGAGGGAATCTATCCCCTTTTCACTAGCACTAGACCAGGGAGATTGTATTTGGAGGTGAAGTGTCATTCCTACCATCAGCTCCCCACTTTACCACACAGATCAGATTACCCAATTGGTGCTACTTATATGCTGAGTTGGTGGGGACAGGTATTGAACTCAGAACCTTGTGATTCCAAGACAGGTGCTCTACCGACTGAGCTAAACTGGCCCCTTTTTATATATATATATAAGTGAACTTATTCCATTTCCTACAGTGATAACCATTACACTAAGTATGCTTCGTTCTACTAACAAGTAACTAAACTTTGTAAAATAAAATTTGTTTAATTAATATTTTTTGTCTATTTTATAATAGAATATTTTTATCTGATGTTTTCATGTTTTTTTGTTTGTCTTTTAAAAATCTTTTACAATAAGCCAAATAGGCAGAATGGCCTATTGTTGGTATCAGCCAGACAGGGAATCTATCTCATTTTCACTAAAATTAGACCAGGAAGGTTGTTTTTGTATCTGAGGTGGAGCACCACACCTACCATCAGTCACCCGTCTAGCCTAAGTAGTGGCCAAAGTGGAGTATTGTAAAAGAAACACCTGAAGAGGGTTGGAGGTTACATTGGCTAAAATGTTGTGTAAGTGAATTTCATAAAAAAGATGAGGACAACAAACTGAAAAATCAAATTAATAAACTTTAACATTTTGTCTGGATTTTAATCTTTCTCTTTCAGCATAGGTTTCTCTTTTCTGTTCAGACAAAAATCAGGATTGTGGCTCATTCCAAATAAATTCCACCAAAAACCCAGGATTTTCTCCCCCCCCCCAGTTATGAATAACAAGAGTATTAACTTTCCCGCCTTTTTTACATAATCTTGACTCTAAAGCAGGAGAGTCAGCAAGAGATTAAAAAGAAAACTATCCACTGATCAATGCCAATTTTTTACCTAAAAATTAAAGCCTCAAAATTTTACCTCAACACAAGAATATATTTTGGTAGCATTTAAAAGAAGTCTACATGAAACATTTTAAATAGAATTGAATGACTTTCATAGATTTTTTTTAATATGAAAATTAAATAGTATCAATAATAAAACTCAAGAAATAGGATGCTAAACAAAAAAGATGACTGGGTTTATTCAAATTGGTAGATAGAAATACAACTTACCTCCCTTGGAGCATGATTTTATGAGCATTGACCTCTTTCTGGCCCACAAAAAATGAGATATCTGGATGAATGACATCTTCAAACATCCTATATAAGTATTAAAAAGAAAAAAAAAATGTAAGAAATAAAAAAAATAAAATAAAATGTAATACCTGACAATAAACTTTCAAAAAAAGAAAAATATGACAAAAAAAAAAGTTTCAGAAAAATTTAAAATAAATTGTATAACAATAAAATCTAAAAAAAAAAAAAAAAAAAAAATATATATATATATGACAAAAAGTCTCACGAAAAAATAAAATAAAATGTGTACATATGAAAGAAAAGTATAAAAAAATCCAAAAATTTTAAGTCAAAATCTCTATGAAAAATTAAAATAAAATGTTGCATAATTATGTAAAGTCTCAAAAAATATATGACCAAAAAAGTTTCAGAAAAATTAAAATAAATTGTTGTATAACAATATAGTCTAATATATATATATATATATGCCAAAAAAGTCTCACGAAAAAATAAAATAAAATGTTGTATGTATGAAAGAAAAGTAGCAAAAAATCCAAAAATTTTAATACAAAATCTGTATGAAAAATTAAAATAAAATATTGCATTTATGAAAGAAAAGTCTAAAAAAATACAGGGCGCGGCATAAGTAACGCCTTTTTTAATTTCATATCTTATAATGTATATTTTCTTTATTATTTTCTTTAATTAATTTGCTAAATCTTCATTTTTCCAGATATTTTATACAACCATGAGATTAACAAAGGAACAGAAAGTAAAATCAATTCAATTGTATATTAATTTTGTACCACTTAAACAAAGAGCGTTACTTATGCCGCACCCTGTATATGACCAAAAAAGTTTCAGAAAAATTAAAATCAAATGTTGCATTTATGACAATTGTAAAAATAAACCTAATTGATAAATGAAGTGATTGGGTTTTAAACAGTAAGTAAGTAAGTAAAGTCGTCGGGGTGGCCTAATGTTGGTATGAGCCATACAGTGAGGGAGACTATCCCCTTTTCATTAGCGCTAGACCAAGGAGAATTTGTTTTTTTGCATCTGAGGTGCAGCACCACACCTACCATCAGCTCCTTACTTTACCGCACATATCCATGTGCTACTCATATGCTGAGTTGGAGAGGGCTGGTATCAAACTAGGAACCTTATCGTTTCTAGCCGAACGCTCTACCCACTGAGCTAACCCCTAACAGTAATCAAAGATAATATTGTTCTGTCTATTTAGGAAGGAATAAAAGATTAAGAATTACCTGTAGATTGATTAACTGATTGATTTTAACGTATATCAAATAGTCTAGGGTTATTTTATTCATAGAGATTATGGAAGTGTCTACATTGTACGTTTATATTTACATTTTTTGTGAAGTTGGGTTTTTTTTGGGGGGGGGTCCAAATGGTTATGATATTGTAGGCGTTATTTTCGGATTTGCCTGGGGAGTTGTCTGCCTGTTTAGTTTCGCTGGTTCCCGCTAGGGGCCTTTGATATTTAAGCGGCTGATTTAAACATCTCTCTCTCTCTTTTCCTGTTGCTCGACCTATGATACACTATGGGTTAGACTCTGGTCTACCCCCCTCTTGTTGGGGCTTTGCCCCCTCCTTATATTACTGTAAGTGATTCATACAGCATGGACTATTCCTAGTCTCATGTCTGTTGCTTTTATGTTTATCCTTTTTACATGTAACTTTGTATTACTTATGTATGTATGTTCACGTACACTCTATGTATTATGTACCCTGTTTATTCTGTGCTGTATATAAAATGTTTTGTCCTTCAACCTTTGTCGGAGTTTTATCTGCAAGTATTATCACTTTAATCTTACAATATCAATATTCCTATCTAATAGAAATAATTTGCACACAGTTGTATGATATCAAGTATTCCTATCTAATAGAAATAATTTGCACACAGTTGTATGATATCAAGTATTCCTATCTAATACTAATTGTCATTTCACACATAATAGCATTAGATCCTTCAAGTTACCTCCCTTAGTGGCCGATTTTTCGTGGTCTACAAACCCTAAAATTGTCACCAGTCTAAGACTTCCTGTGTCAATTTCTTTCCGTCTGAGGCTTGGCTGAAATCATACGTATTTTTCATCTCTCCTAGTCAACCCTATAATTAGGACCTCCATATTTTACTGTTCTGCCCCGCAAAGACAATACTGTTTTCTTCCCTAAACATGAGCATTGTCTTTTAGTGGAAAGTTCAAACACTTTTTGGAAGTCAATAAACCAGTTGATAAAAAGCAGTTTGTCTTCAGAGTCGTGGCTGCCGAAAAGCATTTAAACTTTCTGCTAAAAGATGATGTCCATCTTTAGGAAGGAAACCAGCATTGTCTTTGAAGTGCAGAACACTAATATTTTATACACAATTATATAGTTTCATGTAACTATATCTATTTAATAATAGACATTTGTTTGCACACAGTTATATGGTTACAAGTAACTAATAATAATAATAATAAACCTTAGTAAAGAGATTTAAGTAAGCCCTCCTAATCTATTAATAATGGAGATTGTCTGTATTTCTGTCTGTAACAAAAACTACGTCTACGTCACAGCTTACATCACAATATTCTTATGCTATATACACCAGAATTTGAATAAGCAATTTTCAAAATAGTTTTTACTCTTGTCCTTTTTTTTTTTTTACAGTAACAAGAAGTTAACTAAAAAGTTTACAAATAAATAAATACCTACGATTTTGTGGAAAATTGATGTGGAAAATATTCAAAATAATTGTTTGATTATTACATGCACGCAACATTTTATTTGAGAGGGACGGGGCTCAGTTTTCATTTCAAATTGTTTTTATTTAAAATAAATATGAGGATTTTGCTTACTTATGATACAAACCCTCTGACATTGAATTTTTAACTCCCACCCTCTGAGGCAATGTCTTTCAAAAATTAATTTTTACGACACCCGGAGGGTTTTTTTGTTGCTAGTTCAAATAATTTGCACAGTTACATAGTATCAAATATTCCTCCCAGTACTAATAATTTGAAAAACAGATCTATGAAAATATAAAATAGTGTGTCCATGTGTATGTGTCTATAAAGAACGTCATTTATGAGTTCTAAACTATAAAATTGTATTAAGCAAGTTCCAACTCCAATGGTACCATTTCATTCACATTTGGACTAATACCCTTGGGAAAGGTATGAACCCCCTCATCCTACAAGTTATGGGTTAGTATCACTACTGTTCTTCTACAATGATGGATTTGACATTAACTCTTAACGTCCTATACCACCTCATTCCACCGGCAAAAGTCACATTCATTTTCCTAATTCACCCTAAATGATAGCCTTTATTTAAATGTAGTTTGGTTTGGTTTGGTTTGGTTTGTTTTACGGCATATCAACGTCGGTGGGTCATTTAATGCCGACAAAGTTGTGAAATAAATTCATTCTTAATGCATAATACAATTTTGTTTATAAACTCATGTTTTTCTATTTAACCCATAGATAGGACCCTAACAGGTAATACCACTCTGGGTCAGAGTGGACCAGGGAGCAATGGTGATGAAGGGATGCTCCACATTCCCCAAACCTCCAGAACTGGAACCTCACCATCAGATAGAGTTTAACGTCATTCCCAGGACATGTAGACCCGCAGCACCGCCTTCTAGCACCCATATGATAAAAAGGGTTGGGGCTTGCCATAAGGGCAATAGGGTTGGGAAAATCATATAGGTGCTAGGCTTGACGTGACCAGCCGATTGATCGGAGGGGGCCTCTCCGACCGCCCGTCTAGCCCAAGATAGGGCCAAAGTGGAGTATTGCATGTCATGAACTGCTCATCCACCTGGGCTCTATCCTTAAGCATCACGGGTCGCCACCCACGGCCAACAGGTGACCCCATTGGGGGAGTCTTACCCCTCTGCAGAGGTGCAGTCAGTGCATTCTAACGCCCCCAGCCGACAGGGCGGTATAATCTGATTGGACAGTGTCCTCTATAAATATTCAACACTGTGGTGATACAAGCACCTGAGCCTACCAGTCCAGTGAGCTTCGGCCCTGGATAGGTTGTGTTTAATTAATAGTGTCGATCCCAGGCGCCCCCTTGAGGGGCAATGCCAACAGGATTGACGCAATTTTTCTACCTACCACCCATGAGTCTCGGCTTGTGGGTGGTGCCCACATAAAATGGCCTTGTGCCATATCGTGTGAAAGTGGGACACATGTAAATACCCCTAAGCCTACCAGCCAGAATACCTCCACAACTGCTTGGAAGACGTACTGCCATTCGACGCACCAGCTACTACTGCGATAATATACCTTACTACCAACTTCATAATATATCCCTTAACCCGGATATATCATTATGTTACAACGCCACCCTGGCAAAAGTTA